>RAHM01000215.1:27621-270873 GCA_003713295.1 Parotia lawesii
GGGACAGAGCCCACGGACAGGGACCGGCACGGCGGGACAGAGCCCACGGACTGGGACGGCGGGACAGAGCCCACGGACTGGGACGGCGGGACAGACACCGCGGGGAGGTACCGGCGCGGCGGGAGGGAGACCGAAGGGAGGTGGCGGGGCCGCGCTGAGGGCGCGCGTGGGGCAGCGGAAGGGCCGGGCCTTTCTTTCCCGGGGACAGTTTTAGGCCAGTGCTGCCCGTGTGAGGCAATTTCCTCCCTCCCGTGTGCCCCCGCAGCCCCGTGCCGGGTGGGCGGCAGCCGTGCTCCGCTCTGTGCTCCGCTCTGTGCTCCCCCTCATCGAGCTCTGGGCTGTGGCGTTTGTTACGGTGAGCACTGATTAGCCATTGCACAGGCGCGCATACAAACCTTGGTTTTTGGGGTTTCAAGGGCTTTCCTGTTTCCACCAAGGAGAATTCACAGGAAAAGCAGCCGCGTGCTCCTCCCAAGGGGAGAAGAGAAGAAACGCGCTGAAGCTTCCACCAAGAATTCCTGCGAATTAAGTGGATGAGATCCGTAAGTTACGTCGGCAGTTCTGTCATTTGAACAAACCGAGGTGACAGACCTGTTGTGCTCTCCCGCAGTTTAATATAGGGAGCATCACACCATAGTCAGCTGTCAAAATAGATACCTGACAGGGATAGCATGGTAATAACTATTTGGGTTTTTTTTTTCCTTATAAGACAAATTGGGTTTCTCAATAAGAACATCTTCCAAGAGTTCTGACTTACAATCCATGTGCAAATTTTGAAAATTCAGACCATCACTTGTATATTGACCTAGTGTGTTTCAGCCRCACACACAAACCCCACCTTCTGCAGCAGGAATCAGTCAAAAATGCACATTAGTGCTTGAAGCAGGCTTGGTGCAGAGCCTGTAACAGCCTTCTTTGAGTAAAGTTATTTGATATTGCCTAAATTACTGTTGAAATGCTAACTCAGCTGCAGTGAACTTTGATCATTCGCAGTTCYGCTTACCTTGGTTTGAAACACAAACTTTGTGCAGCTAATAAAAAAAGATTAATTGTCATTAGAGCTGTAAAGACTCCATAAGACTTTTCTCCCGTCTTACTTCTTAATAAGAGAGATGGGACTGTGCAATCTAAACCATTTATTGCTAAAATAACAAACAAGGCACCAGTCTCATGAGGCGTGAGATTTTAACAATACATCGTAGAAATGGCAAATAGTCACAAGATTTAGGGTTGCATGACAATTTATAACTTTCTAATCCAATAGACAGTTAAAACAAAACTTTGTTTTGACTTGATGACCTATCACTTGTAGAACCTCTTCCCTGCAATGCAGGCGTCTCTTGACCAATAGTTGTCAGGTCACGTACACACCTATACTTCTCTTATAAMGTCTAAATTCTTAACTTAAACTATGAAGTCACATTATTATACTTAAAACCCTTCACCATAACACCCCATACATACTTCTACTTATCACTATAAAAACATAGGTTTGTAATCCTCCTGCTTAAGGGCTATAAATCACTGTTAATTATGCCAGGCCAAGTTTCTTCCAGGGCTGCAAATCAAACCCACCATTAACTGCAGAAGTTTTTGCTCCTCTGTTTCCTGCAGAGCTGGTTCACTAAGATGGTGAAGTTTGATAGGTGGTGAAGTTTGATAGGTGGTCTTTTAAAAAAGATTTAAAAAGTCGTTCGAAGTCAGTACTGCAGTAGAAGTGCCTAAATAGGCAAAGGCATTGGGACTTTTGTGTAGTGAAACCTACCACAGTCAGTGCTCGGCAGCCACTGGAAATAAGAATTTTTTAAATTTCATTGACATCTACCCTTTACTTCTTATGTGTATTATTCAGTGCAGATGTGAAAAGCTCAAAACTTCAGGAGTTAACTTAGACTACAGAAATTTGAGTGAAGAAGAGTTCAGATGGCCTAGCAACATACGAATGGACTAGGTATAGCCCTAAAAATACAGGATTTAGGTTTTGACCTGAGAAATTGGTGTTAAGTGTTAGAATACTTAAGTCTTTGTCTTTTCAGATCACTTGCAAAAAACCAGAAGCGAGTTTGCATCGTTTTCAGAATGAAACACACACTCTTTTCTCATGGGTTTATAACATTTTATGTGTAGTGCCTCTACATTTRGGACTCTTTGTGCCTCTGTTTTTTCTTGCTTTAATTTAAATGTGGAAGTTGCAGCATTCCTAACAGTAGGCTGAGAAAACTTGTTTAACATGTTCGTTCAGTTATAATCAGTTGTGTCTCAAATCAGCTATAAGATTATATTTTCAGACAAGTTTACTGGCCCAAGTGGAACCTCACAGATCATTTATATTTGCGTCAGTTAAATCACTAGGAAATATCATGTCCTATGCAAGACCTTTCAATAAATGTGTGTACAGTTTAATATATGGAAATGTGTAATTGCTTCAGATATAAACATCTGCTCCAGAAAAACTGAAGTATTGCAGTCAAGAGCATTTCTGCAGCAAAAATACTCCAAACAGTGGCTTTTCAAATAATTCTAAAAATCCTATTGACTTACTATTGTCATTTAAGCTCTTGCATGACTGTGTTCATATTTCGGTATATTGGCTAAACTTACTCATTTCATGTCATTAGATTGTGTATGGTGTTATTTGATTTTATTTTATTGAGGGTAGAATCCCAGACTCTTTTGCACTGGATGACTGGTAGATACTTCTATTGATTAAAAGGCCATATTACCCTGTTCAGTGGTTAGAACAAATAAATGTGTGTTGTGGTTTAACCCCAGCTGGCAACTGAGCACCACACAGCCATTCCCTCACCCCCCTCACTGGGGGGAGGATCAGAAGGATAAAAGTGAGAAAGTTGTGGGCTGAGATGAAAACAGCCTAATAGTTAAAAGATATTTTTTAAAATATTGTAAGAAAAATAAAAAGAAAACCGAAAGAGAGCAGAAAGTAAAAGCCAAGGAAAAACAAGCAGTGCAAGTGAAAACAACTGCTCAGCACCAGCTCACCAATGCTCAGCCATTCCCAGCAACCCCTGCCCACCAGCCTCCACTTTACTGCCAAGCATGAGGCCRCCTGCTCAGGAATATCCTTTGGGTCACTTGGGCTCAGCTGTCCTGGCTCCTTCCCATCCCAGCTTCTTGTGCACCTGCAGCCCCACTCTGTCGGGGTGAGAGGCAGAAAAGGCTGTGATGCTGTGTAAGCCCTGTGAAAACATCAGCGTGTTATCAACACTCTTTTGGTCACAAATCCAAAACACAGCCCTGTACCAACTACTGTGAAGAATTTAACTCCATCCCAGACACAACCAGTACACTGCTTTTTCATTTTTCTGGGTTTTGCCTTTGCAGGATAGGATGTACGTGAACATAAGCATCCGAGTTAGGCTACACTCATTGTAATTAAGGTTCTTGGAGGATTTGAGAGCAAGGGATTCCTTTCTTTTGGTAGAAGTTTGTTTTTTATGTTGCAGTGGGAAGTAGTGCGAGATGGGCTCAGGCTCTGGTGTGTTAGGGCCAGCATTGGACTCGCGACAAACTTTAGCCAGGGTGTGAGACCACTCTGCAATGGCTCACTTGATATTTAGTAATTTAATTTGGTAATTGAATTAGTGTATAACTGTGCAATAAGTGCCCCACAGAGGGCTGCACACAAAGGCCACATGACCACCAAACTGCACACATTTGGAACCACCAATCTTTGTGCGTAGCCCAGACTGGTTCTTGGAAGGCTCAGACTGGTCCAGGGTGTTGACCTGCACCTGATATACATAGGAAGAACTTACAGGAAAGTGCTGCTGGATGGGAATTGCTGACTGACATCAGCCAGTCTGTGCAGCCTACCTTGTGCAGCTTTTTTTCCCTCTTGGAAACAGGATGGGTGAATTGTTTAGCCATCAGCAGTCCCTTTCTGTGGGCATTCTTGGTCTTGACTTATCCCAAGAGATGTGGTCCCCAGGAAAACCAATGACCAGAGCAGGCTGCTGTGTGAGCAATTCATCCACCTCATTCCTTGTTCCCAGATTGCTCTTGAGAAAGTAATGCTACTAAACATTTTGAATAGATGCTTATTTTAGCAAAAAAAAAAAAAGCCTCTGAAAGGAATAGAAGATGCATGTTTTAATTCCAGAATAAATTTAGTATCCTTTTAGTTTTATCTAGACTCGAAGGCTATAATTTCTTTATATGTTTTTTAAACTACTTAAATGCAGTATGTCAGGCGTATGGATAAAAGTTTGCATTGCGAATGTGATTGATTTTAATGCTTTCTCTAGGGTGATCTTCACAGAAACTTGTAAAGGCTTCAAAGAATTCATTTTAGGCAAGATAAATTAAATAAGTTGTTCTGATAAAGTAAAATGGATCCTTGCTCAGTTGGAGTTCAGCTTCAAGCTACCAATGAATGCCACAAGACCTATTACACCCGTCACACTGGCTTCAAGACTAAAGAAGATATATCTTCATCTGACCTCCTGTTGCTTCAGCTTAGGACTGGAGTAACTCTATCAGAGAACAACACAATCTGCTTCCAGCATGCAAAAATTTACATTGAAAGATTTGAAGACTTACAAAAATCCTGTTGTGATCCCTTTAACATACACAGAAAACTATCAAAGAAAAACTTGCGAGCAATTGACTTAGATGATGCAACTTTTCTGAGTGCCAAGTTTGGAAGACAGTTTGTTCCTGGTTGGAAGCTTTGTCCCAAATGTATGCAGATAATAAATGGAAGCGTGGATGTGGAACCTGAAGAGCGACAAAGAAGAAAACTGGACCCAGACGTATGTATATGGATCAGTTTTCCCATCCCCTCTAYATTCTGCAAGCTATTAGAGTTCATATAACTACTACATAAAGTTTTCTCTCATAGAAATAAGAAAGGATATAGTCTTTTAGATGTGCAGTTTACTGTATTTAAACCTTTATTTGGAGGGCCTTAAAAATCTTCTCTAATTAAATATTATGGCCTTTAAGTTTTGAAAAATTGCRTCTACTAGGGTGACTTAAAACTCATAAATTCATGTAAATACCAGATTGCTGCTGGTATTTTAAGCTGTTATTCAAGCCTTGCAAACAACAAACTCCCGTGCTTGAAACTGAACCCTGCAAAAGTTGCTTCTAAACATCTCTTCAATTAAAAAAAAAAAAAAAAGGAGAAAAGGTGTTTTCTCTTGCAGTTCATTACAAGATGAACCTGCATTGAGGTGAATTAAGTGTACTCTTTGCTGTGGTGTCTGGGCTGTGAAGGCCGTGGCATTTGGTCAGGGGCAGTGTTGAACTGGGGTGGGAGGATAGTTATCCAAGTGCTGAGCTTGGGACATGKCTGGTACCTTGCTTGGTGCATTGTTCAGGTGCGCACAGGGAATCTGTAGYGTGGGCAACCAAACCAGCAAGAGCTTGTCCATGTGCACCCTGAGCAAAGAGGAGTTGCAGTCTAGGAGCTGTTCTCCAGCTGTATATTTCAATTACATGTCAGTATGATTAGGAAGCTGATAGGAGAGTAATTTGAAAGCATTGATTAAAACTGCTACTATCAAGCTTGTGCTGCTGAGTTYGGAGACAGGTGTAGGTCTCCAGCATAAAGATTTTCAGACTTAAGTTGTGTCTCATGGGAAATCATAGAATCATAGGTCAAGAATTCATCTAGGTTATTACAATATCCTTGACTGGACATTTTCTTAAGATTAAGATTTGTATTTATGATTAAGTGACATTTTCTCTTTCTTCAGGGGCGTACAGCTAAGGCTTTAAAGTCTCTCCAGTTTGCTAATCCAGGACGACAGACTGAATTCACTCCGGAGACCAGTAAAAGGGAAAAAAGAAGGCTGCAAACAAAAATTGCAGCGTTTAATTCAGACAGGTAATTTGTTAGTTGTGTTTACATTAACTGCCATTTGAAAATAAAATATCCTTGATGGTCAGCCTATAACATTATCTATGTGGATGTTTGTGTGTGTATGGATTGGATTGTTGGTTTTAGGGATGTTGAAGACACTGTCATTCCTGAGATAAATAGAAGATAAAGTGTTTGCTTACAGTCCATATTTCAGGCAAACACAGAAAGGTGTTTGTGAGGCACAACAATACTACACAGTCCATAGGTGTAGCTATTAATACATGCATAAGSTAAAATTCTGATAATAAGCTAAATTTGAATATAGTAAGATCAAGTAGGCTACACTTAAAATATTGGAGTTACCGTCTTTCAGTAAACTCAGTAGTTACACTTGGTAAAAAAAATGTGCAAGTTAGGACCTTGCCTTCCTTTTGAAAAACAAAGTTAGTGTCCAAGTTGGACAATACTAGATAACAAGTTACAACCTTCTAATGTGACTGATTAAAAAAAAAAAAGGATATTTTCTATTTGTAAAAATATGCAGGGAATATCACATTAATGTGTTGCCCCTGCTCTCCACCTAAGTGTAACTGTACCAGACAGAAACAGACACTAGATGTGCTGCTCACCAACTACACATCCTTTCCTCTCCCTSTGTTTCTTCTGCTTAGTTTGGGCACAGAGTGGAGATACAGTTAGGACTGAGAAATGTTGTCAAATACAGAACGGTATGTATATCTTTGAAATTAACAGTGTTAAAGTGAACRCCTGAAGAAAGCAAACTTCCCTCCACAAATAAGAACAGCTTGGCATCAAAGTAAGTGGATTTTAACATGGAAAGTAACTGTTGGTTTTCATTGTACAGGCAAGTTCTACCAGCCAAGAGTAAAGTGTACGATAGCCAGGGCCTGCTGCTCTACAGCGGGATGGACCTGTGTGACTGCCTGGATGAAGATTGCCTGGGCTGTTTCTATGCCTGCCCCAAGTGTGGCTCCAACAAGTGCGGCACGGAATGTCGCTGTGACCGCAAGTGGCTCTACGAGCAGATCGAGATAGAGGGAGGAGAGATCATTAGAAATAAGCATGTTGGGTAGTGTATGTGTGCATTGTTTAATCCTGGCTGTATGGCCCATGCTTTGATTAAACACCACACGTGCAGCATTTAGTAGTTGAACGGAAGCCGTTGGAATTTGTGGTGATCCACATGATGAATGTGCTCACTTTCACARTCATTTTCAGTATGGACATAATCATACTGCTGTCTTTTCACACTTGAGTCTGCATTGTACTCAGGCTTCTTAGTCATCCCAGTAAGATCTCACTGAGCAGTCTTTGACTGTATTAAAGTACAAGGTGCTAAATTCTAATGTGATCTCTCCTGAACCACTCAATACTGTTTCATACATTGTTTTATAGAATGTACCATCTCCATGTGTCCCTCATTTCTCCTTCTCTAGTTCAAGATCTCATGGGTTTTAACCCGTTTTATGTGAAAAACTGAAAGTTCTCAATGAATTTACATGCAGTATTAATAAAGCTCTCTCTAGTATTAATAGTGAATGCTGTATCATCTGTAGAGTATTGAAGCTACGTCTGAGAAATCCAATCCTGTTCACTTAAAAAGCATTTAGGTGTTCAGATCTCATCCCAGTTACTGGGATTGGAGATCAAGTTATCCTTATGAATTCAAGCCTCACTCTTAAAGTACTGTAATTAAACTGTCACGGTGTTGTGTTAAAGTGTAGTTTATTACTTTGTTGGTTTCTGTAGAACAAAATTTAAATAATTTTGCTCTGTTATCAGTCTGTAATTGGTCTGAACCAGTACTTCAACAGCCTTCTCCCTGTTTTTTTCTCATTTTACTGATTTTAAAGGTTTATACGCAGCTGAAATGAACTTGAGTGTCTGTTTCCAAACCAAGATTATCTAGGCTGTTACCAAAAAAACACAGTTTAATTGAAAGTACCTTTGGTTGATACATTATCTGTCTTCAGAATACCAAACTTTTGCAATATAACAAGGTATACTGAAAAGATTTTATAAATGAAATCTTAGTAACATTTTTATTCTTTGTATTTTTCTTGTGTTTTGTATAAATTTCCTATTCTTTGATAACTTGGAAGATCTGCATGTTTGTTGGGTCACATTTTTTCAATAATACTGTTAACTTCTTGCAGACATACTTGGTAAAGTTGTATAATCTTGTTATTTGTTCAGCAGATTTTTTTCTTTTCTGGCAAGTGTCCTGAATGTTGCATTGCCAAAATCTGAAGTTGTTCTTTGAGTTGTGCTGACATCTGCTGGTCCTACTGGAGTAAGCACTGAGATACTGCATTTGTATTAAATCTATTATGAAAATAATCAGACTCTCTTTTTTTTTGGTCAGAGTATTGGCTCTTCTTCCAGTGGATATCTGTCATTGGCCTTGGGTTCCAGCCACATTTATCTCAAGAACCATGATGTGAGTCTTAGGCAGAGCCACAGAGTCTTTGCAGTTTTCCAGGCAGCAGCACCACAGCTGAGTAACAGCCATGGCTTGCTTCCATTCCATGCCAGTGGCATCTGACACAGCAGTGAATCTTGTGCACTGGATCCATGTTTGGATCTGTTTCATCTCTTAAGCAATCTTTTGAATTAGGTGAGAATATGAACAGGTAACTTCCAGGAGAGTGAGAGGGGAAAAGCTGGTTGAGGTTGAGTCGTGTCATTTATGTGCGTTTATTATTTTTTTTAATTAGACCAGAGTCGGCAGTACCCATTGTTAATAAACTTAACAGGCTTCCACATATGTGATGAGTGTGACTTACCACTTCAGGTCCACAGCCAGATTTTGGATTGAGTAACTACCAGTAATTTAAGTTGCCTGGAGCATCCCATTGTTCGAACTGTACTTCTCCATCTCTGTTAAGTTACTACATTCAGCCTCTCATTTTACAGATGCACTAGCAGGAGATTACTTTCCCAAATAAAACACTTGTTTCCTAGCAAAATGCACAGGACTGCTGTTTGACTAAAAACCTGCATCGAGTGGTGGGTACTGTCCCTAAGGACACTTGGGGTTTGGGTTTTTTCTGGTAAAAAAATTACGTTTGGTGTTCACTGTTCACATATCATCCTAACATATTTAGGACATTTCCATTTAGCTCCATTTCCTTAGCATGCCTAGGCTGTCGTGTGTTACTAAGTTCAATAGCATGTATTTATACAGTTGCATGTGCCCCACAACCATTTTCCTCTTAAAAGACATTGTTACAAGTCAGACTTTACCATCTTGCTAGATTTAAAATGCTTATAGCATGAATTTCTCTTTTTTCTGTTTTGACAAACACCGCACGAGCTATTTTGTCATCATCTAAAGTGAGTGCATGTGACTCCCAGCAGCACAGGTACTTCCCCATCTGCCAGAATTACTCACAACTAAGCCTGTTAAACAGGACATTATTTTAATAGAGCCAAAGGAAACAACTACTTTCCATAAAATCCAAAATTCATAACCACTTTAAGCTCTGCATGCGGTGAAGCCAACTGCAGGTAAAGCTCAGTGGCTGTATTAAAACTTTTCTTTTGGTATTAATTGCAAAAATTAATGCCTTGGCAAAGTTTACATGTTCAAGAGACAAAAGTTGATGACAATAAAAGACTCTGGTTTATGAAGAATACATATCCCATGAATCAGTTTTTTATTGAACAGAAGCTCCAGTGTTGTGGTTTTGTAAGAAACTAAGCCAGTTCTTAACATGCCGCTTCCTCATGCAGAGCAAACTTCACATCAAGGTTAGAACATGGTCAAATTTAACATCTTCTAAAGTCAGTGAGGGTTCTTCTGTGGACCCTGTGAGAATTACCACACAACCCTGTGGTCATACCCGAGATAGGATGTGCCTCTTTGTGAAGCTGAAAGTTTAAAACCACGTAAATATCCCTTGGGATTATTTTTGTTAAATATTCAAATTACAGTATGGTACAGTCAGGAGATTAACTCAGGGTTTACATTAACATTTTCAGCATTATGCTACAAAAAGACATTTGTCTTTGGGAGTATGTTATAACCTTATCCTTAGACACAGCATGAATTTGGGTTATTTTAATTAATTAAATTCATTACTTCAGTAACTAATATAAGACAACTTCTAACTTTTGAATCTCTTACCATTCAAGACATCAGAAAGAGCTGGAAGTGGACAGACCTACACAAAAACTGTAATTTTATAAATCCAGAAGTCAGAATTAAAGCTTCTAAAGGAAAAGAAGAAAACAGTTGAGGTGACTAATTTTTACTTATTTTAGATCTGTTTTAATGCTCCTTTTAGCCTTTTCTCATAGCCATTACTCCTATTGGCYAGAATGGACCAGTAGTCAACTGCACAAACGCTCTCACTGAAATCCCATAGTGACAGAGCTCCAGAGAGGTTGAGTGTTTGGGTGGACATCTGTCACTTGATGTGCCACAGAAACAGCTGCAGCTACCTGCAATCAGCATCAAGGCCTTAGAGTTCTCAATCTCATGACAAAGCACAAATATACGATTTCCAGTTTTAATTTGTTTACCCCTAAAATTAAAATTACTTCTTTTTTTGTCATATTTGTGTCTCAGTAAATGCAGTTTCATGGTTTTTCAACTGACCCCTCAGTGGCAGATAGGATGTGCTGACATACAGTAGCTTGTCCCTCATGATCCAGGTCTTTTTCCCCAATAATTCTTCAGCAAACATTCTGAAAGCTTTTTTCACCTTTATGCTRGCTTCTAACCAGTCAATACCACACTAATGCAACTTTATTTAAAGGCCCCTTTAAACACTTCTCTCTAGCTTCAAATTATACATGCTTTTAAATCCAACTGATAGTAGAGGAACAGTTTATTGAAATTATTATATTTAAAGATTATTAATTACAAGTTGCATCTAATACTCACCAATGTGGAAGCCATAAYCAGAACTACTCTGTTATTCATTCGCTGCAATAAGATTTCAAATCATCCTGTCCTCCAACACGTATTAAAAAAATATTGTAGGGAGGTKTGAACACTTGCCATTAAACTGTCCAGTTCACTCTTTGAAGGAGCTTTGTGCCATTATCCTGCTCTGAAATAGGGGATTCACATGCTTCAAGTCCCTCATACCCAGCAGAGGGCATCAGCTTACTGCAAACCTTGCCATGAGTTCCATGGTGCACCTCCAAGAGATGGGTCCCCAGAACTGGGGGATCCCTCAAAGAGGAATTCATTGACACGTTCAGAAATCGAGCACAGAACAAGAGAAGTGCTACCCACATCCATGAGGTTGCAATATAGCAGACTCAGGTACAAGATTAGCACTTAGGAGAAACTGATTTGCTTTTTGGGCTTTATTGAGAGCTTCACGCCCAATCCTCAAATACCTCGATGCTTGCTAGTTCCTTAAGAGGAAAGCAACGCATTTTTATAGATACATTTACATTTTACATTTCACTGTAAGACCTTGGTTTAGAGCTGAACATTGCCTTAGAAATGCCACATTGGGTAGCCAAAAAGCCACTCATAGCAGGGCCCTGCACTGATTAGTGAAATGGCAAACTTTCTGACATCCAGTGGTGCTTCTGCCAGTGGCACAGAGCCACATGTCTCCTCTTCCCCAGACAAACAGGGGAGTACTCGGACAGCACTTTACCAGAGTAGCTACAACAGGAGCCAGAAGCAGCCTAGCCCGAGGTGTTGGGCTGGGGTAGGGAAAAGATAAGAGAGACAGCTGGAGACAGAGAGTTTCCCTGGTTCTCCTACCATGGCTRAGTGGTGAGAAAATTGCCCTAATTCTTCTCTTCTTCCCTCAGCTTCCTTCAGTACCCCTCGCCTGTACTCAGCAGGAGATGAAATGTGCATCACACACTGACTTGCCTTTCTAAGCTCTAGTAGGACAGTACTAACAACTTGTGTCATAGCTCAGTTCCCCATCTCACCCACAGATGTCAGCATTACCCACTACAACCTCCTGAGAGTGGGTCCTTGCAGAGCTCCGGCCTGCGAGGCTGAACCAGAAGTAAAAGCAATTCTCTTCTATCCTCTTCTGATTTTCTCCTTGTTATTCTTCCATTTGTTCTTGCATTTTAACTGATTGCTCTATCTACTTTTAAATTGATTGTTTTAGCTGCTGAATTAGTACGATGAAGTAGACAAGATTAGTTAATGAATTTAAAAGAATAAATAAATATATATATGTATACACGCACCAGCAAGCACCAGCTGTGCAACCTGGGTAAGCTGCTTACCAGGACCATCAGAACTTAAATTCTCAAAGAGAAATCACAGRGAATTCAAAGATCCTACTTCATTCACAGCTTTTAAGGCCTCGCAAGTCATCTGAGAAACCCTTTAACATAACTACTTTGCTTAAAGGTAGAAAATAAGATTTTACCAAATTTCGTAACATAAGTTTCCTTAATTCGGTATTTCTTTTTCTGGTTAATCCTGCATTAGAGTACTTTATAATCCAGGTGAGAATGAGTTTTCTTCTCACTTCATCCATTTTCTATTGTAAGTTYGTAGCACACAAAAAAAACCCCAAACCCGCAAACAACCAAAAATCCCACCATTCAGCCTCCAAGCTGCTCCTTTCCTTCTGTTTTATAACATGGTAGTGCTCTCTCAGCTGACTTGCTTGTCAGTTTTCAATCAGATGGGCTGGATCTTGACAGTTGACTTCAATGCTTCTGAAACTTTTCTCWTGACAACCATCTCTTTTTAGTAGTCATTATAATTAGAGTGGTTATATTTTGGCTTAGTTTTCATTTGTTATCTTTGTGTTGCTTCCTGGGATTTTCAGTTCAATCTCTAAGAAAAGAGAAAAATTGGAGATACTTCTCTGTTAAATACACTTGTGTAGGWTGCCTAACCTCCAGCAGGCTCCTTAAATTGTACAGGCTCCTCATATCAGCACTGAGGGAGCCCCAAATCTCAGCTGTGCTGTTCCGTGTCTCAGTAGTGAGCTCCTACTAACAGTCCTGGTGACTTGARGGAAATTGCTTAGAGGAGTGAGCAAGCCAAGCAAAGAGGTGCGTTCTGCCCAGGTGAAATATGTCAGGATAAAATGCTGAGACTGACAGAACTGTTTGGACAGAGACACCATTCACCCTCGCTGGTTGTGTGTGAAACAGGAGGAGAGATTGTGCCCAAGATCTTATGATCCTAAGAAGCCACTGTGAAAAGCAGCTACAGGGTGCACAGTGTACACCTAAAATAAAACACCTAAAATCTGTTGTGGGATTCCCAAAATAACGTGCTGGGTAACCTTTGCAGGATTGTTCCCTAAAGATCCAGAGAAGCCTGAAGTCCCTATGAAATGTTGTGTGCCAAATGCCTGGATCTGAACTTTGGTACTTGTGTTTCCCTTTGGAGTTCGGAATGAGGCTTGGAGATGGGGACAGGGCAGCCAGACATGCAGAAGCAGAACAGATGGCTTTTCTTGTGCTTTCTGCTGGATGTGGTCAGTACAAACTAACTGGGTAGAAAGCACAGTAGCTTATACTAATGAAAGTTGGTTATATCTCTAGACAAAACCAGAATTTCATTTTTCACAAGAGGTTTTCTTCCTATTGGGTTTGAGGGTTTGGTTTTGATTTTATCAAAAATCCCAGAAAGGCCAAATTTATCCAGCCTAGTCTGTGCCAGCTACCTCTGCTTTATGACTGCCCTGTTTTAATTTCTTGTCTATGAACTGCTGAATTTTTGAAGTAAAGATTGGGCTGGCTCTGATCTGGAGCAGATGAGGATGCAGGGCTGCTGTCAGAGGACGTCTGTCATAGGAGTTGCAGAAAATGTCTGCAGTTTCTTCTGTGGGGGGAGTGGGCTGCAGCACCCAGCTCTACATGCACTACTCTCCATCCCAGCCAGGTGCCTCTGACCCAAATTGGGCTAACAGGGTTTCCTTGTCTACCCTCTGAGCACATCCTGACTCCTTAGTTTGAGGTACTATTTTTGCTCCAGAGTGGCAGAACCTAACTCACTAACGCTGTACCTGTAACTTATTTAATTTTTATCTGCATAGTGCTCCAAATAAATGGTCTGAGGCTGATTCAGATCTCAGTAATGTGTGTGTGCACACTTGTGCTTGTAGCACTGTATGTACAGTTGACCCAGCCAAACTAGTTGGAGCTCCCCTCTCAGAAATATCAGGTGCAAGTGGCATTGGTATAAGTTGCCACTGATCTGGATTTGTTTGAATCTGCCTGAGAAGGAAGAAGTAAAACCACTTTTCTGCCTAAGTGTGTGTTCTGTCCCATAGGGTGTAAGGAAAGGGGACCTGCACTCCATTGACTTGTATTGGCCTTAGTAATTATTCAGTAGTTAGCTGGAAGGCTGGAAACTGCTTCTGCATCTTCTGCTCCAATGTAATTTTAAAGGCCCATCCATCACTCAGTTACAGCTGGTACCCAGCTCAGTATTTAGACACCACCATGTGCAACAGAGACTGCTTTTGGGGAAGCAGAGCTGTAGCCCTTTCCCCTTTCACATCTCTTCTTTCCACTGACACCACTGATTTCACAATATTATTTTTCCCATCCAGCACTAGTTGCTGATGCTTCTCACATGTCCAAAATTGCTACTGACATTTCAATTTTGCTTTATTTTTCTCCTTTCTTTGATAGAATTATAGAGAACATTTATATTTGAATAAAAAGCAAATAATGCATGTCAGAGTATGCATCAGGGAACATCAAATTGTTTTTTTCCAATTACAACTCTATTTCAAATAGGGTAATGCAATTAAAGGATAATTACTGGAAGTGCAAAGCCAAGGTTATGATCAGAAATGGTTACCCTTTCACTTCGAAGGGCTGTCTGACTAAATAAAAGATTCCTGTGGGGCAAGTTACTCTGCATAGCTGCAGGTATCCAGCAATGTCTGGCACTATAGGTAGAGTAGCTCTTCCAGTATAAACTATGGTTTTAGGAAAGGGGACAAAAATAAGTGGCTTTATCACTGATTAATAGTGGTGTAAATTCACTTCAAGATAGGATATCAATTAATAATATATAAGTAGTTTTTAATAAGCAGCATCATAACACACTTTTAAATAGTAATTATGGTAAACTAGTAATACTTCTTCAGCAGTGAGCTTAGTTTGAGTTCTCATTGCTTTGATAAACAATCAGCAACAAGATAAAGAAGCGCAAAGGTAATTCTGATGTTCCCCACACTTTGCTCACTGAGCACGTTATCCCAGCATGCCGGGGGAGCCGTGCCCAGGGCCAGGGGATGCTGTTCCCCACCAGGAGGGATCGGCTGTGGTGGATGAGCTGCAGAGCGGTGCCTGGGGGAGGCTCAGCCCACAGCAGGTGCAGTGACCTCCTGCTGCCATGGGTGGGTCCAGGGGCCCAAGCAACCTGGCACTGGTGACGTGGCTCTGAGTTTTCATCCCCATGTCCGGGACCACAACCGAGCGAAACAAATCCATCCTGAGGGGCCCTTCAGCTGCCTGCAGGAACACATTCCCTGCCCCTTCAAATGGCAAAGGACCTCAGCCTGAAACACTGCCAGAGGGACCTCCCACCTTCCTGCATCCTCCTGTACCCTGTCATGGCAGAGATGGAGCCATCGGGACCAGCCTAGAGAGGGAATTGGGGGTATCCCCTCCCCCATGGAGGGGCTTTCCCTCTGCAGTTTGGCTGTCTCCTGTTAGGAGTGTTGAGGCGAGCCACTTTTCAAAAGTGCAGGGTTCCTTTTCCAGAGCTGCTTTCACCTTCTGGGGAGCAGCACAGCGATGCTGTACCCCGGCTCCTCTCAGGGGCCATCCATTGGCAATCCAGAGTTGTGCCAGCTGTGCCACCCACACGGAACACGGAACTAGAAATAACTTTCCTGTGACACGAGCATACCTTACTAACTAGCACAAAGCCTTAACTAGCATTGCCCCTTGTCAGCCCCTGTGTCACTGCCAGTACCCTGGGCAATGGGGCTTTTTCCTTCAGCTGGGCTCAGAGAAGGCTAAAGAGGATCTAAATTAGCTGATAACTATGGCAGGTGTCGTTATAAAGGTGAGGGTTCTTCAAACTTTATTCAGGTAAAGTCATGGACTCCCACCCTTCAAAAGTCCACAACTGCTGGAAAATCCTGCGTTCTTCAGAAGCCTGTCTGCTGATATAATGCTTCAGTGTCAGATATGATTAGTAAGGTTTTGCCAATCTGTTTTATTTAAGTGCAGGAAATAAAGCAGCAATCCTTTATTATTAGYCGCTTTATTGGACTGGTAATAGAGCCTAAAAAGGGTTGGGACTCCAATTTGCTCCTCTTGGAAACACTATATGCTGTGGGAGCACATGGTCTCATTTCCTACAAGGGTTTCAGTGGGACAGGGACTGAGTCTTGATCCTGTTTTGTTTGTCTTTTTTCTGGAGGTGGCTGTCAGGCAATGCAAAGTACCTGTTAACTGCATCATGGGAGCAAGCCTTATTTCAGTATTTGTCCCAAACCACTTGGGTGAAAATGCAGTGGTTCTGACTGTGCCCACTGGCGTTCCCCCGCCAGGCCCCAGAGAAGGGGTTTCATGATGTTGTCTTGGGAGCCAGCTGAGCCCCACGGAGCAACACACTCAAGATAACACGGAGGGGGTTTAGCCCCTGCTGCTGTTAATCCCCTTGTGCTCTTCTAATGAGAAGCCAGGCAGTGAAACTAAACATACAGAGAATTTGTTTCATAACATTAACAAATACAATAATAGTAATAACAATAACAACAACAATAATGACACTAATAATAATAGCAATTATGATAATAATAAGAATGATAGTAATCATTACATATTTATATTGTTTCACTGATAAATTGTTTGATTTCTCATGTCAGTCTTACTTCCAAAACATTTATTTTGCCTTCATCCCACTGTACCTGAGGCAGACAAAAATGCGTCTCTGTTTACAAACCAGGTAAATGGGGCAGAACGGCAGACCCGGAAATACTGGGCCCTCTGAAGCAAAAAAAAAGTGGAAAAGCAGCTGAGGTAAAGCATTTCCCTCATTCCCTGGAGGTATTTCCCTATCTCAATAACTGGAGGAATAATAAGTAAATAAATACATTGTTTTATTTAGCTGTGTTGTTTTGGGAGTCCTTTGTCTGTAGAGCACTCAGAAAAAACTTTTGGATTGATCTGGAGTGCACAAGCCTATTTTCTATTAAAGTGTATTAATGCCAGGTTCTGTGCAATTAGTGAAAAGTCAATTCCCATTACTAGTTAACACTATTGAATATCTGCTTTCTTTAATAAAAACCTATGTCCAGCATAAAGACAATAAATCGATAAGCAGCCACTTTCTAGATCTATTCTGTCTCCTCCAAAAATGCASAGAGAGTGCTGCCGTTTGGAAGTCAGAATGGGTTTAGAAGAAGAGATCTCCTGAAACTCCGTTTTTCCTTGGAAAAGCCTTTGCTCCTTTCTAAGAGCTGTACACATGCAAACTGGTGTTAAAATTTTACATTCATTCAGCAGCATCACAGCCTGGGTTGGCAGAAATCCTCCCTGGAATTAAGTTGTCTCACATGTTTGAATCATACACAAGCATTATGATTTCTTTTACTGTGAGGGCGGTGATGCCCGGGCACAGGCTGCCCAGCGAACGTGTGGGTGTGCCATCCCKGCAAGTGTTCAAGGCCAGGCTGGATGGGGCTCTGAGCAACCTGGTGTGGGCACTTAGGGCTGCTGGGATGCTGCCTTTCCAGGGGTCATGGGAAGTAATTGCTTCCTACCACGATAGCAGACAGTTCTGAGTGCGAGGAGTGCCTGAATGCTTAACTAAAAATCAGATAGGGAGAGGTGGCAAAGATCTGCTTGATGCATTTTTAAGCTTCTATGTGTAGGTTCATGTCTGGTTAAACCTCAAATAAATGAGGAATATTATTTGAAATTAACAAAAAATAACTAAAGAAGGAGGAAAAAACTTGTTTTTCTTGGGTCAGAAAAACGAAAGCTAAACAAAAATTGAGAGGAAGTGTGAAAGATTTATTGTTCTGCTCCTGATGTTTCTTTAGTTTACTATCGGTTTTCACTTTCACCATGGATCTGCAAAACCCCAAAAGCTGCTGCTTGAAAGTGAATAAAAGGCAACAAAAAGGCAGCTGCTATCAGTAGCCTTTTTTTGTTGTTGTTAATGGTACCTGCAGAACCAGGGGGAAAGGAATGACTGGGTGGCAGAAGAAGCTAAAGATGGCTAAAGGAAAGCAAATGTATTTTCCTTTGTTCTTCGCAGAGAAAGAAGGAAATAAAGCTGCTCTGCCTGTTTTAGTGATCATTTGCTAAACGTCCCAGYGGCTGAGTTGTTAGTCAGAATGAATGTAGATGAAATTCAGACATAGACAAAGCTATTTGTAGAAATTTGATTTTTATAGACACATTAGCAGTACTTTTCCTCCAGAAGTATTACATTTTGATTTAGCTGAGGAAAAGGAGTTATATTATGTGATTTAATTACACGATTGTGACTCACACTTTGTTACAAATACTGAGCAGTGAAAATGGAAGCAAAATGCAAGCTATCTGTTAGGTAAACATRTTCTTTTAAACTGTTGACTGAATTTGAATAATGAATAAATTGGAGGAAATAGCAATCTGCTTGTGGAAGTTTCAGAAAAATAAAGAAGGGCTAAGCTCAAAAGGTGAATTATTAATGTTGATATATTCGCTTTGCTCCCACTATTTGTAACATAGGAAATGGGATTTGTGTGTATATGTCATTTTAATATTAACTCAGTTGCCAGCTCAGATCTAAAATAATGAGACAGATGCAAGTCTTTCATTTCCAGAGAAGCATTTTTAATGCAAATGAAATCAATATGGTAAAACATTCTGCCCAAGGAAGAGCTAAAGACTGGGGTTTGGGAGGTTTTATACTCTCCATTTTCTCCCCCTGTGGTGGGACAGACCCATGCACACATGGAGGAGGAGGATGACACACGCTTCTGCTTCCGAGCTCAGCACATGCTGAGATCTTATCTGCAGTGAGTTTGATCAGGAGCAACTACAAACTATAAACAAGAGTAAAAAAAATCAGATACTTAGACACAGCTGTGTACAGCTGCAGGGCCTGAGAGTTAGTGAGTGAGAGCTAACAGCATCGGTGGGACGCTCTTGGGGAAGCCTGCATGTCAGCAGGAATGCTGCACAAACCTTCTTCTTTCTATTTCCAGCCCTTCCTTACTATTCATAAACACAAATCTCAATTCCCTTTTTTTTTACGCTATATATATAAATATCTTCAATTGCAAGTGCAGGAATAAAATTTAATTAAATAGAGTTGTAAATTACAGCTACATTTTTGTGTATTTGAGTGTCTTGTTAATTTTAGATTTGYGTGTTTTGTTAATTTGGTTGTGATGTTTCTCAGAAATGCTGTGATTTTAGTATTTGCAGATGGCAACTGTAGGACARTGCTGGGCCCTGAAGCCTTGTATTTTACCCCAGCATATAGACAGATCCACTGCCACTTTGCAGGCTCTGCTTTGCCAACACGCCTCTGCCTGAGAAGGACCATGTCTGGCACTGAGAAGGTTCTCTAAAGCTTCACAAGTCAAACTAAACCCAGCCAAAGCTGCTCTGTGTGTTGTTGAAGAAGGATTGACACCAAAAAAGGGGCAATTTATCTCTTTCACGATCTGTGTTTCAATATCAGTGTGTGTGAGCGGGTGTGCTGGACATGCCCATGGACTCAGCCATGGCAGGGGAGCAGGTGACCTCCCCACACACCTCTGCCTATGGATTTAAGAGTGCTCAGAGTCAGGCCCTGCTGCATCACAGCCCCCGCTGRTGCTAATTGTGCAAGGGACATGGCTGTGGGCCCGCGTGCTGGCTCTGGGGAGGCCACTGGAACACCTCTGACAGYGCTGCTGGATGTACTGAGAGCTCAGAGGGCTTGGGGCTGTGCTGGCTCCACYACACAACTCACCCCAGTCCCTGTGCAAGGACCCTGACAGCAGCATGCGAGACAAGGTGTGTTTCAGTTTCCTGATGGTGACTCGGGAAATGCCAGTGGTCTGGTAAGTCCTAAAGGCCAATGCAGTAGGTAAAAGCTTAGGCCCTCTCCTCCTGTTTAGGGACTAAAATGGGTCCTGTTGGTGTTTCYATGTGTTATCATCAAATTTGTCTTGGAGATCAAAGGGAAATGACAGACTGGGTCTCATCTGGCTTTGAAGCTGCTTAAAACAAGGAGGGAACCCCCTAATTGTTGAAGGAAATTCCCTAGAAAGCTGGCGAGATCCCTCAAGAGAGCAGATGTCCTCTCGGGGCTCCCCCTGCAGCCTCGTATGGCTGCAGTTCCCTCTCCCATCTCTGCTCAGTGTGCCTGGTGTGTTTACATCAGAAAGGGAAGACCTGGTGAGCAGGCCCAGCCACCCACGGCCCTGTGGAGCAGCATCCATGTGAACAGGACAGGTCACCATTCTTCCTGCTGTTCTGTGTTCAGCCCGTTCAAGGAGGAACCTGAGCCCCACTCAGGTCCAGTTCACTTGTGGGCTTCTCAGAGGCCTGTGCAGCGTGGCCTTGCTCCAGGTGTGAATGAGTGTAATGCACAGGGGAGGCAGATTTGATGGTGAGAAAAGCTTGGACCTGTCCCTATCCACTGCACATATGAGCTGGGATTTTGGCTTTCAAGATGTGGGAAATACAGAATATAACCATACACCTTGCCCTGGATGGTTATTTTAGACCAGTGCCTCAGACCAGAGCGGCCCTGTGGTGRCGGGTAATGGCATGAGAATGAAATTACACTCACAGCTTCAAGATCAGCTCTCTCAGTGACATACATAGAAGAAATAATAGTGGGAGTTGGCTTTTTGTTTTCAACTTGGGCAAAGCTTGTGCCAAGTTCACTGGAAGGATCACCTACWAGCTTCAATGTGTGAAAATAATACTGTCAGGCAAAATCCAGGTCTTATTTTCATACCAGAGGAGGATAGCAGCTCAGGTGCGGTTACAGCTGGATAAAAATGCCTCTTTGTTTAACTCAAAGGGTGTTGGACCAAAGGTGAAATCACTGTGGAGTCTGGCCCAGCACCTCTCCTCTTTATGAGGCTGTACATGTCTTCAGACGTGCAGCCCATGTTGTCTCGGGGTGGATCCAGCTTTCACACCGAGCTGATGTTGCTGAGTTGCCCTGCACAGAGGCCAGGAGTATGCTGGGTTCCTAAAGGCTTGGAAGTTTCCTCTCTTCTTATTTTCCATGGTGCTGATTCTGTATTCCCCAGAGGCTTCTTGTTAACAGCACACACCATCACCAAAAATTAAAAACAAAAAAAGAGGAGGGGGGTGGGGAGAGGACAGGAAGGGTGAGGAAACAAGACATACCTGCAGCAGTCCTTGCTGTATATTCCCTGTGTCCCACCGACAGTGTCATGCAGAAGGAAAATTGTTCTATCAGTGACTATGTTAGATTCATGACCCCACCACAACCTTGAATTGGCCTTTAGTTGTCGCTGATGGGAACTGAAGAACAGCTCCTGTCGACATGATTGCTGCTCTCCAATGAATCAGAACACACAGGGCACAGAGCAGCACATTAAACTAGCAACAGAAATATATCACTGTACTTTTATATAGATGTATTGCTTTTGCCCAGGCATATAAATGATTGGGCTATCCACTTATTTTTTTCCAAGGACTATAAATTAAAAATAAGCTAAGGGTTTGGAAATTATGTTCTCTCTCTTTCCCCCCTCCCCTTCTCTTTTTTTTTTTTTCCGAAGCTGGGTAGCTATTTTAGGTCTACAGTAAAACATTTTAAAGGTAATCTAACTGCCTATGTCTACTTGACCATCCTTTTTTTTCTAAGAGAAATCTACCACTGCAGTTCTTGCTTAGGTAATTTAACACTTCAGTTTGATCACACCAACTGTATGTATGGATCCCCACGCTACTTCTGCTGCTAATGAACACCTACAAGGCTGTATTTTTTCATTTACTRAGACAAGTTTCTGAAATGGCAAAATCTATGTATGCCAGGTGCTGGGGGTTTTTCCCCTAACCAATATTTTATAAAGTAAGATTATTTCAATATACTTTGACCAAAGGTCACTTTGACTTGAAAGTTAGTTTGATGCACTGCTGCATAATTCAGTGTAGTGCCTCAAAACWGGAAATGTTTCACCATTAAACTGCATTTAATTTTTGCAACTTTCTCTGCTTGCTGATTGAATCATCTGTTTAAGACATCCCTTTAAATCAGAGGTGATATCACCAGATCTGCAAAGACTAGGATACATTTTGTCCATTGCACATTTCCAGTTTTTTGCAATTTATCACTTACCAGCTTTGCAGCCAGATGTAGAAGCAATAAGAAAGCTGCTCCCCTTGCATTCTTCCCCCATCTTAGGGGATCTTATTTCGGGTGAAAGGCAGAACTAGAGTCCAGGGATCCATTTTTTGTAGTCTGAGGCCAAGGCAGACAGGCATCATAGTGTTTTTTCCAGCCCTGCAAACCCTTGCCCAGGTGAGCAGCCCCTGGTYGTGAAGTAGAACAACTGACTACCACAGGGCAAATTTTTCCTACAAGAATCTGTGGGACTGAGCTTGCCAGATTGTTTTCTGCTACTTTTTGAATGTGTTGTAAAAGGCCTTTTTAACTTTACTTTTCTTTGGCTACCTGCTAAAGGAGTTTGGTGGTAACCACATGTCCATGTGCTGGATAAAATTATTTTGCTGGCCACAAGYCTGCAAAAGACCTGGTCAAAGAAAATAAATGAGCTAGTTGCAGCTATTTCCCCTCAGCAGTCATAAGCACCATAATAGTTTTCACCAAGCTTTGGGTGATTGAATCTTTACTGTGTACCACTTCCTAGCAAAACTAGTAAGGTATAAATGAAAACCTGGCTGCATTATTATGTCCTTAAAAGACCAGTAATTTCCAGAACTAATGATAGTATGGTCTCAAGACCCACAATGAACCCAGGGCTGATGGGTAAAGGGCAGCATTTCCTCTTTGCTGTGTTTTCTCAGGGAATGGAACCACAGCTCTTACGGTGATCACATATATGGAGGCCAACTCTTTGCTTGCCCAGAGAGCTGCCCACAGGAGCCAGATGTCAGGCTTAGACTCTGCTCCCACACTGCCACCAGCCAGCCAGCCCCATCTCCCTGTGGACTCAATCCCTTTCAGAGCCCATCTGAATGTCAATCCATGTTGACATTCTCAYGGTAATGGGTGCTGATAACCTGTCCTCCAGATTTAAAAAAGTAATGTCGTTCTATTTAAGGAAAGAAGAGACTTGCCTTGTGGCTAAAGGGCTTCCCCAAAGCATATCTCTCCCCAGTACATGTGCAATTTGCCACGTGGGCTTGGGAAATCCACGTAGCTGGAACTTCTTTGCGGAGCTGGGCAATTAGGAAGGTTGGGACGTCTTTCTTTTTTCCTTTTTACAGAGTTGTTGTAAGTCTTGACTTTCCAACAGCTTTAGTGTATCCTAATGGTTTATAAACTAACTTTTAAGCCTGACTGGTGCTAAATTCTRGAGCTAATGGAGTTTCGTGTCTCAGGATTTGCTTCTGAGCTGCTTTGGGCTGTGAGGATGAGTCTATTTTCATTGCCCTCCTGTCAGGCTCGGAGGCTGCAAGGGCATTTGTCCCTCTCTGTGCCCAGCAGAGGGGAGCAAGAGGGGGCAGAGCCACAGCTTGGCTTTTGCTCTTCACTGAGAAAGGGACGATCTCTCACTAAGCTGGGGACCAGCTCAGGTATTTCCCTCTAGAGGAAGGGGACTATGTGACTGTAAGGGCAGTGAATCTCTGCCAGCTCTGGGGAGGAGCATGCCTGCATGTTGCTTCCTATAAAATACTGCATCATTTTCTAATCTGGTCTTAAAAGGCTGGAAAAAGTTCTTGAGAGCAGCCATGGAAAAGAAAGTAAGAGACTCTGGAAAGTATCACAAAATGGGATAGTGGTAGCCAGTGAGCAGCACAGTTTCCCAGCTCAGTGTTCCATGCCCAGAACTATTTACATCCAACAGTAACTCAAACTTGCCCCTGATCTTAAGCGAGGTGAAATTTAAGTGATCAACAGTTTTGTACATGCCACTCCCCAAACTCAGACAAACCTGAAATACTCCCACCCAATAATTACCATTGGCACTTGAAGGACACATAGAAAGTCATTACTGAAAGGTGCTAACTTTTCTGATGATCATGAATTAGTTTTCTGACTCTTTGAATGCTTTGTCAGGCCAGTCAGGAGATGGTTTATAGCACAGGTCTGGCATTGCTGTTTGCTTATTGGTGTTAYGAATGTCCATAATTTTATTTAGGGTTTATCACCAGATGTTGAGATTGCATAGCAGCAGGAAAGAAATCTTGCGATGTCCTCACCTGATCTACTCAACTGTTCCTCCAGCAGCTCATGTGAAGGGGAAGGTTGACAAATTCCTGATATCAAACCCAGCTGTCAGAACAACACGGGGTAATAGCTGTCCTTGTCAAATGCACCAATTAATTCACCAGCATGTCAATGCAGGTGTAAYTGATAGACTCCACATTCTGGCTGAGTAATGAAAGTCTAAAGCATTACTAAGCCCATTTCACCTCCTAAGAGATCCTGTAATCTCACCTGAGCTGTCAGTGATGTGGTGAGGGGCACTTAAAAAACCCAACAAACAAAACAACAGTTTGCTGCAGGAGCAAGTAGAGGTTTCATACGAATCTTCATTTCAAAGGTAGAAAAGGATGTGAAAAGAAAGACTATGAAAAAATGCCCTAATATGTTGGAGTGACAGCTTTATTCAAATACTCCTTGAAGTCAAATAGAAAATACAATTAGAGGAATTGTTTCTCTGTGAGAACCCATGTGTTCTGGAGTCTTCCTGTTAATGAGAGAGTTGCTTTTAGAAGAAAATGTGGCCATTGTCTTTAAAAGCTGTGGAAAGGCAGTGTCAGCTCAGCAGGCTCGTTAGCATAATCCTTTGTCTGACTTAGAAATATTTGTTAAGAACTTCTAAAACAACAACAAGAAATTGCTATTAGAGTTCCCTGACTGCTGTGCTGACTCATCCATTTGCAATGTGGATTTTGTTTTAACAAATGGTTTGAGGTCTCTGGCTGTAGAGTGCAGGTTTTATAGTAGTCACTCATTTTACCTAAAAAAAAAAAAAAAAAAGGCTTTCTTCTTTATCACCTCAGCACAGGGATGAGGTTGCTGGACCTACAACCAGGCATGTGCAAGCCAGAACAGGGCTGCCAGGGATGAGTACTCAGCTGTGGACTCAACAGCATCATAATAAAATACAGAATAAACTCTTCGCAGAAAAGGCTAAAACAGCAGAAAAACRGCATAAGAAAGAAGGACTGACATTCTCCAAAATCCTGAGTAAGGTGGGTTGCAGTATTCACGCAAGGGCATGACTCTGCACACAAGATGGAGAAATGCAAAGCGTTTATTGTGCAGGAAAATATTCCCTAAATACCAGCACCCAACAGGACATCACATAATATAAGCAGGAAAGATGTTCACCTCAGTGTCCCCCAATCACCTGGGGTAGTGCACAGACATTGCCTATTATGGTAACAGGTAAACAATACCCTATAAGGTCACAAACTACAATTATCACATCTCATAGGTCCARCACTGTCCAGAAACCCACAATCCTCTCTCAGCCCATCCCCGGTGRCCTGGATRCACTCCCAGGATCTCCTCCGGGTCCAAGAGAAAGGCCCTCTCTCCAGCCCTCRGRGCCTATCTCTCTTCCAGCACATAGTGCACCCCAACAGYGGGTGCTGCCCTGTCACGTGTTTGAAGCAGTCCCCTGCTCCTGCCCATGAATTCTGGGAGGATGATGGCAGCCTCCCCTGCCACAGCCGCCCCTCACACCCAGCCAGATGCTCCGTGCAGGGATGTGTAACATACCTGAACTCCCCAGGGAAGGTACATTCCTATATTGACCCATGAAATGTGTCTCACACTCTTCCAGCACGCTGCACTGCCTCAGCTGGGCTATCACAACTGGGGGTACTGCAAATGTGTCTAGGCTCTTTGCTTTGAGAAATACCTGCTTGCTAGAAAGAGCAGGGGGCAGGGCCCAGCCTGCTTCTCTGGGGTAGCACAAATCATGAACAGGAGCCCCAGGGAGGGAACAAAGCCACCTGGGATTTTAATGCATGCTCTGAGAGTCTGAAATAAAAAAATGCATCTTCTAAGATAATTTAGGAGAGCTTTTTATGGGGAGRGACTGCTGTATTGGTTCTTTATGCAGTTCAGGAGATGATTGAGGGACATTACAACCACTGGCAATGATGAGGAAAGCAGATGAATAAGGACCAGCAATGCTGGTAGCTCTGCTCTCCTGCTTCCTAGGATTTATGTACTTACGGATGAATTTAATACTTGGTGATCAAAAGAGTTCAAATAGTGGTTGTATTAATGATTTCAGCATAACCTCTAAATCCCAGGATGGCAGTAGAAATCTTCAGCTTGGTCTTAATCTCCTGACGTTTTTTATGAAGAGCAAAATTAAGTGCTGTTGCCTTATGATAAAGCCGCTTACAGAAGTGTGAACTGTGGCACTGCCACTACAGTGAGCATACACTCTGTGCCCTGGTCTCCAGCCCCAGCCACAACAGTCAGACCTTTCCCAGAAAATGAATTACTGGAGGGAAATATCTTTTTTGGTATCCTTTTAGGGTTTTTGCTGGTATTTGGTTAATTCTTACCTGGTCTGTACAGKCTATGGCTCTGACTGTGCAGAGTGAAGCACGTTATTGCCCACATTTGTTACATTATATACTGAGCCTATGCCAACTGCTTTGGTCCTAAATTACCACTCTTCCTGTTTTGCCAATAAATGTTTGGTACCCATTAAAGACACCTGCAGGGCTCCTAGCTCATACAAGTATTATGCATCTTGCAGCAAAACCKACCTTATTTTGGAGTTTAGTTCACCTGTGATCTGTGTTTTGTGGCCAAGGAAATATTAATATGCCTCAGAATAATATGRGAATCATCTCACCATTGCTCTTCTTCCCTTCCTCCCAAGGACTCCCTGAAGTRTATTGATCTTTGATGTGCTTGCTTTCTTGAGCCAATTTGAAGATGAAGTGTCTGAATTGGGGATGGAAATAAGTGATATTTGAAGCTGTTCTCAAACCTTAAGACAGTTTATTCTGGCTTTGCTGTGTGAGTCACAAAGACTACTCAGTTTCTCAGTTAGGGGTAGTGTTATCTGCTAATAAAGGTAATGACATCCCCAAAGATGAAAACTGCCAGCTCTAATCTTTATTTTGAAGCTATAAAATATGGCAAGATCTGATCCCAAGGGCCTTGAATGAAGGACAGGGATTTTGGGGTTGACATGCTATTATACTCCCCCCATTGCAGCGGGGCTATTAAAGACACTCCTGTTGCAGAATTGGATGGTCATGCAGAAGTCAGACAAAATAGCTCCTGCAGTTCATAGTTTCTTCTCCTTCCTTACACGAGGGACTCCAGATCTCACAATACTGATTGTGGTGTAGCCTGACAGATGCTGAGGACAGGGGTCTAATCACCTCCTCTACAGGCTGTGCTCACTCCAACACAGCCCTGATGCTGTTGGCCACCTCAGCGGCTATGACACTGCTGTTCAGCTCACTGCCTCTCCCACTGCTTTTTCCCAGCATGGCTGCTTCCCAGAGCTGTGCCACAGGGTTAGTCCCTCCACAGTGCAGGAGTTGTGTTAGTCCTTGCTGAATTTTGTCAGGTTCCCATTGGCTTGTTCCTCCAGTCTGCTCCTGTCCCTCAAAACACTCAAAGATCTTTGGACCAAAAATGAAATGCTAATGTTATTTTAATGTTCCCACATACTATGTGAGGAAGGCAAGATGTTATACTGACAGCTCCTGCTTATTAAAATGCATCTAGGATACATCCAGAGAAAAAGAAACGGGAGGAGGACAYGCTGACAGCATCTCCATGCTCCCCCACTCCCCTGACCTCAGGTTAGTTGAGTCCCTGTTTGTATAAGATATGTGGCAATAATATCTGAATGTTGTGGCCTTCAGTGAATGCAAGGTTTAAGATGTGAGGGGAASACATTCATAAATTCTCTGTGATGAATGGTTGGCAGTTTCATTTGAGTACTTTCTGCTACAGATGTTTAACATTTTTTCCAAGGTGTCGAGGTTTAACCCCAGCTGGCAATGAAGCCCCATGCAGCCACTCATTTCCCCCTGGAGGGATGGGGGAGAGAATGGGAAGGATGAAAGTGAGAAAACTCCTGGGTTGAGGCAAAGACAGTTATAGGGAAAGCAAAAGCCACACACGCAAGCAAAGCAAAAGAAGGAATTCACTCCCCAGTTCCCATGGGCAGGCAGGTGCTCAGCCATCCCCAGGAAAGCCAGGGTCCAGCTCCCATAATGGTTTCTTGGAAAGACAAATGCTGTCACTGAATCTCCCCTCTCCTTCTTCTTCCCCAGCTTTATATGCTGAGCATGAGGCCATATGGCCTGGGATATCCCTTGGGTAAGCTGGGGTCAGCTGTCCTGGCTCTGTCCCCTCCCAACATCTTGTGCCCCCCTGAGCCCCTCGCTGGTGGGGGAGAGCAGAAAAGGCCTTGGTTGTGTGTAAGCCCTGCTCAGCACGAGCTAAACACCCCTGTGTTACTGACACCACTTCCAGCACGAGTCCAAAACAGTCCATAGCAGCCGCGAGGGAGAAGGTTAACCCCAGCCAAAACCAGCACGCAGGGCCAGTGCCGGAGAACAGGATGGGGAGGTGGTTCCAGCTGAGCACTTGCATCCCTAGGGCATGGACACCACGGCCAGCAAAGCCAGAGCAGTGGCACAGGGAGCACCCAAGTCAGGAGGAAGGGGAGTGGGAACACCACTGGGCTGTGGTCTTGGCAGAATCCTGGCATTAACGCGATGTGCTTTGCTGGGCAAGGTGGAGGATGCGACGTTCCCAGCTGGCAACTGCTGGTAACTGAATACTCCCAGCTGAAGGCTGGGGGGCGATTCGATATTCCCAGCTGGTGGCCAYGGCCTGCCTCGGTGCCTTCCCATTCGTGCATGTGGCTTCCCTACACAATGGGAAGGGGTGGGCGAAGCGTAATAAAGCAGCTGGTCTATTAGAAGATAAGCTTTGTGGAGAATAGCACAAACATGCAGAATCCCCTTAATCTTAAACTTTATTACCCTAGATAATAGGCTTTGGTAGTGACAACAATCAGTTGAAATGCAGAATTGTCTTGGCTCCTGCAGCACCTGCCACGTCAGTCAGTCACAAGCCACCTCCTGCCGCACAAAAAGGTGGCTGTGTGGGACCAGCAAGCTAAAAGTTTTGTTGGTTTATTTTGAAAAGGCCAGGGAAAGCTGGGCACACTCTCTTTGCAGATTTAAGCATGCACTCTGAACCTGCCGTGGGGGAAAGGCTAACAGGATATGAAAGCCTGCTTTCTTTACCTCCAAGGGCTGGAGCAAGGCTTCTTTGTCCGCTGAAGCCCACTTGAAAGAGTAGGGCATGTTATTCCCACTCTGAATTAGGTCAAGTTTCCCAATATTCAACCAGCAATTAGAAAGGGGAAACCCATGAAATCTGTTTGTAAAACCGTTATCTGTGTCCTTTGCAGCATTTCTGACATAAAACACATTTAATCATCTGAGGCAGAACTCGGAAGAAGCATCTCATATTCTACTTTTGGTGAAACAATTGGATCCACAAAGCTCAATGTACACATGCAAGACCCACACTTGTAAATGGGGAGGAACAGAGAGCTTTCAAATGAAAAAGCATTTTACTTTATAAATGGCCTTGCCCTAATTTATTTTTCAGGGTGCTTTTCAAGTTATGTTTTTTTCCACAGTCCTGTGATCAAAATATGAGGGAAAAAAAAATCTGCTTACCAAAGACTTTTCTTTTATTTAGAAATATTTCATACAAACATTGATTAATAGAATAACTACAAAGTGACAGGGTGATTTTTAAATCATGAGACATAAAAGTGGTTCTAACGAAAATTTGTGCCAATTGTTTCAGCTTTTCTGTGCTCTCCAACAATAGTTGCTACAAGAAGTGTAACAGAAGCTCACAGTGAAAGGGGCTGATTTAGCGAGGGGGTGTTTATACATGTGCTGGTTTTGGCTGGGACAGAGTTAATTTTCTCCATGGTAGCTGGTACCGGGCTGTGTTTTGGAAACAACGTTGATAATACAGGGATGTTTTCCTTCCTGCTGAGCAGCACTTACACAGTCTTGGCCCTTTCTGTCTCTCACCCCACCCCAACAGTATTTAGATTGGGGTGCACAAGGAGTTGGGAGAGGACACAGACAGGACAGCTGCCCCCAGCTGACCCAAGGGATATTCCAGACCATAGGACATCACATCTAGAGCTGGGGGTGTTTCCCTTCCCAAGTAACCCTTACATGTGGTGGAGCCCTGCTCTCCTGGGGATGGATGGCTGAGCACCTGCCTGCCCCGGGAGGTGGGGAATGAACACCTTGTTTTGCTTTGCTTGCATGTATGGTTTTTGCTCTCCTTATTAAACCGTCTTCATCTCAACCCAGGGTTTTTGTCACCTTTACCCTTCTCATTCTCTCCCCTATCCCGATGTGGAGGGAGGGAGTGAGTGGCTGCATGGGCTCAGTTGCTGGCTGGGGTTAAACCATGACAGGGCAGGTCAAGGCAGTATAGTTAACCAAGTCTAAATGTTATGAATATTAAAGCTCAGTCTACTGGGCTAGATTTCTGTTCTTAGCTTTGCCCGCAAATTCAGGGYCTTTCCCGTTTAGTGTCCAGCATTTCATTATCTCCTCTGGAGAAAGTGTGAGTGGAGACATAAAAATCAGTAAATCGAAACCAGCAGTGTATTTTGACTTGAACAACTATAAGCAGAGAGGGAACAGAAGGTGCACTGAAACCTGCACCACTCTCTGCGTGTCTCTGAAGACAGAAGTCAGAGCTGAGGCAGCAGCGAGCACCCCAGCTGCACTGAGTGCTGGAAAAGCATCGTCATGGCAGAGCAGATGCCATCATCAACCTGGCTGGGTAAGGGCTGGGGAACACTGACACCTGAGAGAGGAGCTGAACAGCAGCTCAGCCAAGCTTTAGAAGAAACAGCTTTGAGTCTGGCTTCCCTCAGCTCAGTTGTCTTTGAAACTCCTTGTCTGGTTCAAGCGACCCAAGGGCTCCTGACCATTTCACCAACTCTGGGCCCTGGTGTCTCAGCAGGAAGAGACAACCTCCCTCCCGAGGCGCTTCCAGTTCCTCTGGCAGACATGAGCAGGACACCCTGGCTTCCTTAGCGATGCCGTATTGATTTTTGCAGTCTCTCCTTCCCTCAGGAACTGACTGCACTAGATCAAATTAAGAACAATCTGAGCATTTAATGGGGCCCCTTCAATACGATGAAGTTTGATTGCTTGAAGTTGAAGTTCATGATAATTATTTATGCTGACAGCACCCTCACAGACAATAAAGCCTGGCCCTTTCCTGCAGGCCTCCGTCTCTCCATCAGGGAGTTATATTAATCCTGCTGTGCTTACCTGATACACTTACTTCTCATTATTAAATATGAGAATAATGATCAGAGAACAGAATGCATTATATTTCCACCAAAAGTGATATCAAAACTCTGATTTTGGTTCCGTTCTCAGTTACCAAATAAAACCCACATGCCTGACCAGCACCAGCAGCTCACCTGCAGTTTGGAGGTTACCAGCAGAACCTTTGGCTCTCCTAGGTACAGGATCAGGGCTTTCCCTGCTCATTTGCAGTTGCACAGGACTTATAAAATCCATTTGTGYTGAAAATTGCAGCATTTTTGTATTGTCTAAGAGGTCTGTCCCGAGGATTGCCTATAATCACCACTCTGAGTTAACAAACAGGTTTATCTGTGAGCAGGTATTTTCATGAGTGACAGAGAGGCTGAAAATAAATCTCTTGCARCTTCTTGAGTTCTTCTATTAAAAACCCTCATGGCTGGGTATAATGAAAAGAGTCCTCAAAGTCCGTGAGTGTGTTTGTGGGTATCCCACAAAACCAGCTGTTCTAACAGCTGAGGATGTTAGTGCACAAAACATCAGCRGGTTTTCATCTGTGGTGTGTATACACACAAACACACACATAAAAGTGAAAACAAGATGTGTTGTATTTATACACACCTATAAAAATACACACGTGTGAAGTACCCCTCCACCTGCAGCTGCTATAAATGGGGCAGTATAACTCCTCAGCCCCCACAAAAGTGAAAAGGGCACCAGGTAATTAAGGAGAGGAGCAATTTTCTGATTAATTTTTTTTTTTTTAACTTTCCTCCCCCRCGCCTCAAACAACAGCTACACCCATCCTACTTTTCTCTGGAACATAACTGTCAAAATAGAAAACATTTTGGGACATRAATGCTGCTTTTTTATGGCAGGGAGAAAAGCAACGGATATGGCTTTCTCAGCAGGAATGTAGCACTCACCTGGGCTGGGGAGTCCTCCTGTGGTGGAGAGGATGGAGACAGAGCTCTGACACAGACTCATAAAATGGACCCCGTTCCTTTGAGCAGCCAGCCCAGGATCCCTGCTGTGTCTGTCCCACTCCTCCCCAGTGCAGGTTTTTCTCTCTACGCAAGTTCTTGGTATTAGAGCTTTCAGATGCAGGAACAGCTGCCTTGCATTACATGGTAATTCTCCAGCCAAGGGACTGAGTAGAAAAATCAGTCTCTTAAGTCATCTAAATGTAAAAATGATGTTACTGAAGAAATGTTAGAAAATGTGAAAATGGAAATGAAGCTGCAGGGAGGCAGCAGAGGTTCCCTGTGGCAGCGCTCGCTCTCACGCAGCAGTGACAGCAGCCCAATTCCATGCCCACCACTTCGGCTGGACAGGGAAGGAGCAGCTGATCAAGGGGGAAAAGCACATTTGAGGAGTTCCCTTAGATGGCCATGTTTATTTCTTGCCTTGGCTTTCATTTGCTCTTTGTCACATCTCGGTTCATCCCTTTTAGACTGTGTGTCAAAACAGATCTTGTCTCGGTGGATTGCCATGAAACCTAATGATGCCTTGGCTTGCTCAATACCCCTGAGGGGCCAGGCAAAAGGAGGCTGGAGCTGCCCCCCAGCCCATGTCAGGGTTTGCATTTGGGGGGGAGTTGGCTACTTGGAGCAGAGGAGGGCTTTTGGGCAGCATGGCTTGATGCAATCAAAGAAAAGGGCTTCAACCTGCTTCTCATTTGAAAAAAAAAATAAAGAAAGGAGGCAGAGAAAGCAAGCAGGGAGCTGCTCTGTTTCTTTAAGGGAGGGAGTCTGTGTCAGCCCCTCTGCTGAGCAGTTCATGCCATTCACTGCCCTGCTCCAAGTTTTCCAGTGATACTGAACTCCAGGTGACCCTCGCAGACAGTAATTGCTTTAGCATAGGTTTGACAACAACAGCAAGAAGCTCTCTAAAAATAAGCAAAGCTTAAAATAAATTTCAACTCTGGAGACCTGCTCATGTGCGGAATCCAGTACATTGCCCATATTTTCCTTGATGAGCACCACAGCTCTTGGCAGCTGGAAAAAGTGACAGTTTTCAAGGGATTTCCAGTGCCTAACCTGGCAGGGAGTCAGCCAGGAAAGACAGCAGGTGGCCTTTAAGGCAACCTCATGGGATAGCTCCAGGCCAGAATCCCTGCTCATTTACCCCAATAGCTACCTTWTTCAAAACTGGGATTTAGAGAAAACCAAATTTAATTGCAGTGCCTGTGATAAATGTCTTGCCTTGCTTTGTAGCTGTAACATAGTTCATTTAAAATGGGTTCACYGTACCTGGCAATAAATAGTACCTAAAAGCCCTTCATCAAAATTGCATTTAGCCACCCTTGTGTTGGGAGAATGAAACAACTCTCTGCCCCTCAGCAGGAAAAGGGGAAATTTCAGCTGCAAGTGCTGTAGGAACTGTTTGTKCTCGAAGAGGTGCCCACAGGACATACACAGAGCAGAGGCACGTCTGCAATTCCAGAGCACTTTYGGAGCATTTCCTGTTATAACAAACCACTGCAAATTAGCCCTGATCCTGCCAAAGTTTAAAGAGGTGCATGTACCTTGCTGCTACACTGAATCTGGGGTGCAGATTTTCAGTAAATCTGATAGAAAGTAACTCTTYCTTCAACAGGGAAGAAGAAAGTGTTTTACTTGAAGAGAATGCAGTTTCCTTTTTCTAGCCCACACAGTAGTGGCATACACAGGACAGATTTTGATTTGATGAGTAATGAACAAGAGAACCAAATTATTTCTCTCTGGCTCTTTTTAAAGACATTTTTCTCATTTTTCCAGGCTGACTTCCTGCAGGCAGCTGTCTCACAATATGAACTATTGGAAGTTAGAATGTACCTGTCCATGTGGCATAGCCTCCCCCTGTTCATGTTTTAGTGGATGGTATGTCAGGAAAAGGCTCTCAGGACATTGGAGAAGTACCACAAACACATGCATGGAATTGTACACRGCAGTCAGTGGGTAATCCAGACTCCTGTGTTTTATCTCTTAGGAAGGCTTCAAGTATTTCAAGTAAAGGATCAAGTTTCACTCCCCTATAGCAAACATAGAAAATAAGTGTTTCAAACTTTAAATACTAGTGGGTTCCAGGATGTGTTGTATGAGGCAAGAGGAGACATAATTTCCCTGCATACAGTTGTCTGGAAACTGGCTCCTTTTTCTTTTCCCTCCCCCCTCACCAATAAAAGCCAGAGTCATACCCCAACTGTAAACTGAAATATTCACCTGACAGCAAATATTCAGATATTCCAGGCAATTCTAAAGCAGCGCTTTCTCCTGTGACAAATGAAAGATCTGAATTCTGAAAAACATACATATGGAGTCTATATCCTTTGCTTGTTTTCTGATTAAATACACTTCTGCTCTATCATCACTGATGAGGTCAGTTTGGTCCAATAATTTTTGATGAGACACAGTGGTGGACTTGCTGTTGGCTTTCTATTAAATGCCTGCATTTTAGAAAAAATTGTCTATATCAGCTTGCTAAATAACAAAACTCGTGAAATTGCTTATTTTAGTCCTAATTTGGATTAGTAGTAATTATGCCTGTAATAGTAAAATGAGATTTTAATGCTGATTAATGAAACTGCTAAATTGTTGAGACTGCTAGTCACAGTTATCAGCCTCTGGAGACTGTCCCCTAAAACAGTTGTCATCATATGTGTAATATGGCTTCTTTTGTAGGACCAGATGTGAAGCATATGGTGACCTATTACAATGGGGATGAGCTGTAAGTCCATAAGAGCTGAATTATATTGGACAAGCTACCCAAATGAAAAAATAACATCCAGTGATCATCGTAGGATCATAGCAACTTTCTAGAGGGGAAGGGATGATGAAGGCCTTGGGAAACTGCCTAGCTCAGGTAATCATTCCTGTAATACTGATATTCTTTATTTGTATGCGAGAGGAAAGCTGTGCTGCTGTGCATGCAAACACACTAAAACATATTGCTACTGCTTGTTCTCTCTGCTGCCCCTTTCAGGGACCCATTCCCACTGCTGCAGGGAAATCCCATGGGGGGATGGCAGGGGGAACCTGGGCAGCTGCCCAGCAGCAGCAAACCTCAAAGGGGCTGCTGCAGAGGAGGAAATGTGCTGGGTGATCGGAAGGATACTAGGCCAGCCAGACCACAAAGAAGTAGGCAGGAAAATGAAAACTAATATAATGAAACTCACTGCCCTCGTATGCAGAGACGCAATTCTAGTGCGTTGGGCACATTTTACCTCCTTTTGGTCATTGTCACTGGGGCAGGGTCCTTGCAGGAAAGCAGTGAATGGCTGCACTGAGCTCAGGAGGGCCATCCTGACAGCACTTGTGTCCCCTGGTAGGAGGAAAAAGAGTAAACTTCTCTGAACAACCATATTTCCCCTTACCAATTAATGTGATTGTTTTTAAAAACTGTGCTTWGTCTTCAGTACATTGGCAGGTACAACCCAGAGCAAAATATAATGGGCTGCTTTTCAGTTTTGCTACTGCCACTTTGTATTACTCCTCATATGATCCTATCATTTTATGAACAGTTTAACCTATTTACTCATGTGTAAATGGACAATGGTTGAAGATTAGAGAGGCTTCATTTGCTATGAAGAGCTACTGTCTTGTCTCAAAGGAAGAAGAACCAGCTGACCTGGATGGCAGGTCAGGCACTCCATACTGCAGACGTGCATCAAACTATCAGCACGGCGTCGGCCTGTGTGCAGAGTAACAAATACACAACAGCAYAGATACAGACTGATTTTTGGAGGCCAGAGAAGTTTACACAGCTATTTCAGGAACTAAACATACAAGTCAATATGCAGGATGATTCAGATGATTCATAGGCACATGCATTGTGCTTCACACTAATTTCTAAAATCAGTGCTGTAATTGCTGAGGGTCAAACTTACTTCAGGCAAGATGTTCTTGTTTGAATGCATGCTTGGAGGAGGGAGTAAACTTTGTGTTACCTACTAGACACATTTCCAGTATTTCTTCCATTGCCCTATTCTTRGGCTTTAGGATTGCTCTGTCCAGTAGAAGTGCTCTTCCTACAACTTGTCAGGTCTTGCTGTTTGGTAGGCGGTTCCACAGCCCTGCATYCCTAACACACACGAGCAGTATCACCAACTTCACAAAATCAGATCCCCAAAAATGGTGAAACTACGTCCTACAATTCCGTAATCATGCAAGGCTGATTTACTGCAGCAGAAGTCCTCTTCCAATTGTCTGGCAACAGAAACTGAGGTATTTTTATTATATGGCCAAGCTTTCTGTGACAAACAGTGCTACCACAGCTTAATTGGCATTTATACAAATATTCAGGTCTGTAAATGATACTAGTGGAAGCCAGAGCTACAGCTGGGGTTGTCTGCATATGGTTACTGCACTCTGGATAGATAATTTGTTCCTTGGAAAAGTCTGTTTTCATAGTAACGTGGTTACAAAGCAGCCTCTCAAGTGCCACTGTGTCGGGAAAGCACATCACAGACAGAAGGTAATGACTGCTGACACCAGACCAGCTTTCCTCTTGTTCCATATGAAAGCCAGCAAACTCTAAATCATCAGTGCAACCATGCCGTGTACCTGCCCCCATTGTTCGAGCTTGGCTTTAAGCTGGGAACAAAATCTATCAAAATGCAGTTTCAGAAAAAAATTTACTGTGTGACATGTACAAGTCCAACTGGCTGGTCTGAACAAAACTAAACTGGGATTAAGATTTCAGCAAAGAGCACTTCCTACTAAGGAACAGTGCCTTGGGAACTACTTCACACTCACAAAAAAACCCCCTCCAACACTCCACCTCCCCTCTCCAAACAAAAGAAAAATCTGGGGTGRGATGGTCTTGGAATTGTTCCTGCCCTGGCATTTTGGCACACACCCTTACGAAGGAAGATTACAGTAAACAAGCCATAAAATACTGTTTGTCTAACATTTGCCAAAACTATAGCCTGTGTACTTTAGTCTGGAAATCAAGTTTGTCTCTCAAATGCCCTTTCTGTTATCTATCGGTTATCATTGGTTCAAATGTTAGTTTTAATGTGAAATCTTTTGTGGGCTTTTAAATTATTTTGTTTCTCCAAGTTAGGATTAGAAAGCTGGTTCGTTCTCATGGTATGATCTTTCTAAATAAAAAATTGTGAGGAACTGAACAGCAGCAAAAAGGCAGATCAGAAAATAAGGATTCCATCCTTAGTTTGGCTACAGGCCACTGGTGTAACTGTAGCTGATCAGGTTGATTTTTGTCCCACAGCTGCTCTAACAGTAAAATAGCAGTTATTGGCTTTTTGCTTTCCCTGATTCTTGTTCAACTCGGGCTTCACAGTAAAGGGACACTCTGACCATGGTGGACAAGGAACACCGAGTCAGGAAAGTCTTTGTGTTCCTGGAGTGTAGCTGAGAGCTCCAGCTTTTATTCACATAGCTGACAGTTTGCTCTAGGGCATTATACTAAGAAGAGTAAATTTTATCTGTGGCTATCCACTGTGCTTAAGTCTAACTGGTACCTACAGTAGCTCCAGAAAAATCTTAGAACAATAGCTAAGATTTTTTTTATAAGACATGCCGCAAAACTGGAATTCTTTTAACGTAATTCTAGCTACAAGTGATGGGGTGTTCAAGAGTAACACATTACTGGCAACCTAAACATACCTGAACATCTGGCCTCAATTTGATAATAGAAACACAAATCACAAATAAAAATAAACCACCTGAATTTCATTTTAAACTGATACAGTTCTTGGATTTCAAAGATTTTTATTGAGTATAATTGATTATGAATAAGCCTATGTATTTCGTAGTTTCAAGTCTGCAGAAAATTCAACAGCACTTTGTGCAAGAAGTTGTTCTGTTGATYAGCAGACCTTAATCAATACAATTTAGCTCCTCTTAGGAACTGCCCTTCTCCCAGCCAGAGTTGGGCTTGAGCCTTGTAGTGTCAATAGGATGCTCAAACACACTGTCTCAAATTCTCTAGATACCTCCTAACACAAATCCAATCACAATGTGGTGTTACTGACAGAGCTGCAGTTTGTATCTCACAATAATGCAGATTTTGTACCTGCTTCAGACCTCTTAAAGAATCTATGATAGTGCTCACAAAAAAAGAAAGTTTACATTCTTCCTCTATTTGCAGTAACTCACCAGAAAAGAGAAAATATTTTGCTGAAGTCCTCACACAACAGTGAATGTTGAAAATGCTTGAGCAGTTTACTAAATTACTAAAGCAATTTTTAAAGGCCCTCCTTTAGTAATTGAGGGCCCTTGGCAACAGACTGACACTGCTGAGCCACTTCAATAGTAACGGTAATACAAAAATACATCTTAATGCAATTTGAGGAAAACTAAGTCTTTTATTTTATGCTTTTAAGTCTATGCTTTCTTGTCTGTTTTTTGGAATATGGTGCCATTTATCTAAACTCCTAGGACTTTTGCAGTCCCGACTCCTCAGTTCATAAAGATGACAAGCCCTGTTGTACCACTGACATCTACCTAGAGAAGTACTACCCACTGTTTGAGGAAGAGATGAATGTAGGCTGTTCATTCAGTTATCCTGAACTCAGGTACAGGTTTTTGTCACACCCCCTTTCACGAATGTAAACCTTCACAAAATAAGTGACTGAACTGTGTAGCAACAATTGCAGAGAAATGCTGCCCAGAAGAAATGAAGGACTCCTCTGATTCTATTCTATAATCAACAAAAAGTAAATTAAGCCTGAGGAAAACAAGAGCTAAACCAAAATGAGATGCATCCTTATAGCCACATCCTAACAGAATCATTACAACACTGGCTGGCTCCTGCCAGGGGTGGAGGCACGGAAAGTGATAACGAGATGGGGAAGAAACAAATCAATATGGATGACTGAAAACCGATTTAGAGCACTAAGCTCACTCAGACTTCTCTTGCATTTTTTCTTGGTTAGGCTGGCAGGAACTGAAGATGAAAATGTTAAAACCTGACTTTAGTCTTCCATGCTGCACTTAGGCTGCACTCTTTGTGTTAGAGTTCCTTTCCTTGCATTTGTGCAGGTCAGGCAAGAGCTCTGACAGCTGGAACCCACCCACAGGGGTGCAGAGCGTGTCCTCTGGCAGCTGACATCTTTATGATCAAGCCTGATCATAACAAGATTTTATTTGAGTAGCTAAAGTAAATTAGCTGATGATAGTGCACAACAGCCTCGTTACTGCAAATGAGGAATCTGCAAGGAAGTGAGGATTAGTATAAAGGAAAGAAAATACACTTGTTTTTACAATGCATTTCTCTTCCCAGTAAGAAGCTATGATGTTAGGCAAAGAAAAATCAGAATCCCTGCCTGCGTATAACTGCTAGAGAATATCAAGTTGAAAAAAAGAAGGTGGGGCAAGCAAGAGAAGGGGTGAAAAGAAAATTCCAGAAACATAATTCAAACACATGTGGTCAAAAAGCAAGGCTGCAAAGAAGGCCCTAGGGTCAGTATAACACAGAATGGAAGGACTACAGAGTTTGGAACTCTCCCTGTGACTTAAATTACAGATAGTTTCCAAGAGCTTCCTTAATAAAATTTGTCTAAGGAGAAAATATTGGTGTCAGTGAGGGGAAAAACTCTGATTCACGGCAAATGGAAAAGAGAAAGGCAGCTTCAACCGGGAGTCAGTCATCAATCTATTTCTTAGACAGAGTCTTGGCAAAACCCATTCTCCTGGTAGAACTTGCCTGGAGTAGACCAGATTGATTTGACAGTCTCTTAGCCTAATAAATGCTTGACCCCAAGGTCTGCTGAATTCACTAAATTCACTATGCAGAGAGAATTGGGAACCAATCACCWSTGGGGAACATCCTGTTCCCCAGCCCTCCCCTGCTTAAAGGCCTTGACTGCTTTCAGCCTTATCGAGATGACGAGATGGAAGCTGCTCTCACAAGAAGAAAGGTTAATCGACTACACTGCTGTTAATCAATCACTTGGAAGGATTCAGCACTTACAATAGGTAGGCCCCTCTTCCTGCCAAGAGGTTCTTGCATGTTAACCAAGGACCATCTCCTCCAGCTTGAAGGATGAGTAATAGAAACACAATCCAGAGAGATGCCAGGTGTCTGATCCAGAGCCAGTTGAAGTCAATAGAAAGACTCCTGGTGAGTTCAAGTGGCTTGGACCAGACCCCAAAGAAAGACTTATTACCCAAGGTTTATTCTGCATACATGTATTGAGCTACTTTTAGTAGAGAAAGATCCTTGAAAAGAAGCAGATTCATCACACACTTTTGCCTCCCTGTGAAATCAACCTTCTTCAAACCACACTGTGTCCCAGTTACCCTGATTGTCAGAGATGGCTGACATCCAGCAAAGGAAAATTACCTGCCTGTGACAGCACAGACAGACACCTATACATTTCAAAATCTCTAAGGAGTACAAAAAGAAAAAAGCTAAACTGCTAATATTTTCCCAGCCTTTTTGTAATGCTACTAGCCAAAATCAGAGCTTCCTCAGAAGAGGAAAACTAGATCAATTTCTGAAAGGACAAAAGAAAACTGAGGGAATAAAATTTAAAATACCCTGGCATGGAGGAAAGCAAGCTCAGTGCTGAACCACCAGCAAGGTGAAGCTGACAGAGCCTGAGAGAGAAAAAAATGCCAAGAGAAAACCCAAGGTTAGAAAGAGAAGACCCCTGAAGGCTTAATTCTGTAAGTTTACAGCTGCATTTAGCACCAACACCAACTGATGACAAAGAAGTGACAATCCTTGATGCGTCTAAATGGAAGGAGGAAGTCTTAGCCTRTGGTTACAAATCCAGGCCCTTGTAGAACCACTCAGTAACACACCTGCTGCAGTACACAGGCAAAAAGCCACATGGCAAAGAGCTGAAACTAAGATTCACACCTTTAGGACATCTATGGCTACAGGTACCAGTTTAGTTTATTGCAGAGGCTGCTTCCTCACGGCATTGCTTCTGGTCTTTTCTCACTACCAGTCTTACCCAAGGCAGACTCCTGGATGCACTTCCACTACCATCCACTCATTTTGCTGCCAGAAGTCTGCTCAAATCCTGGAACAAACCTGTTGGCTTGGAATTCTTGCTTTTGGAATAACCCAGTTTTTGCTAAGAGGCAAAATGATAGACTGGTGCCATGGACTGTACCTGCTGTAGCTAGTGAAGAGACGCCAGGTCCTCCACCAGGCTGGAGAGCAACACAGATACAGTGGCTATTCTCTGCTCATCTGAAAGTTCATGGCACTACAAAGCCTCTGAGGCTGTGGGTGTTTCCTCCTTATGCAGTGACAACAAGCAACGGATCAGTGAAACAGAATAATCGAAGGTGTGCTACATACATGATTTCTGTGTGCTCAAAGAATGGCTTTCTCCAAGGAAGGACAGCCATCTCAAAAGTTCTTTGCCAGTGAACAGCTGTGGTTGTCAAAATCAATTCCCTAGTCTTCTCACTGCTAGCTGAAAAAAGCCCACAAGACAGATCCTGCATCTACATCCAAAAGTAAGGAGTAATATTGGATGACCTTTCTTCCTTTGGCTCAATTGACAAAATAACCAGCACTGCAAGCAAGGAGAGGCAGACATCATTAAAGAGTGAAAGTACCTATCTATTTCATAAGAAAACCTGACAATAAATTCCACATACAGAACAAGAACTAGATTTAAGAGGTACAGCAGCTGCTTCTCCAAAAATGACTTTGGTATAGCAGCCCTATAAATCTGAAGATTTCAGTCAACTCCACAGATACGTGTCATGCACATTGCATCAAAATACACAGTGGCCCTCTAAGTTGTACTCTTGGATTTGTTTGTCTATAAACTTTGTATCAAAATAATGTCAAAAGTTAACAACCTGGTAAGATAAATGGGGATACTCTGTCTCTCTCCAGGTCTCGTGAATGGTACTGCGGATGCAGATTCATGAAAACTGTGCCCTATTTTCTCATGTTTGAAACTAGATTTTTGCAGCCATACCTTCTGTTTTGGAACAAGACTCTGTTATTATGTGTATAACTGCATGCAGCAACACCAGCAGGCCCCGCAGTGTTTGTCATTCCACTGGCATACACGGAGCCACACTCCCCTGCGATTCCCCTGCCAGTGGTGGATCCCGCTGTAGCCACAAAACTGACAAGAGATCCACATAAAAAGTGATGTATTTCACCTATTGACTATTCATTTTTTAACCCAGAGTGGATGAGCATAAGACACCTGCAGCTCGGTGGTAACGACCAAGTGAGGAAGTACAAAGGTTACTGCCTAATCATTTCTTCCTCGTGTCATTTGGAATAGTGTCCTACAAGGCTTAAYGGCACAGACTTGGTCATGCTGAGCTACAACACCTAAAGACAAAATCCCTTCTGTCCGAAAGGAATGGAGAGATGGATGGCAGAGAAACAGAAGGGAAACTCTGAATGCTTTATCGACCCAACTGACATCTGATGAATGGTCCGCAATATAAATTTATTGAGAAATAGAAAACTTCTTACTCACCCTTATCATCACTCCCCAAAATTGTTCATGCCACAAAAAACCACAAAATTCCCTTGAACCACGTATTTAAAAATCTTGCAATTTTATTTGCATATAAAGGCCGCTAGATATAATATCACAATAAATTTAAAGAAACAACTGCTTTTCTAAATTCCATTAACAAGRTAACATAAAACAGAACAAAGCTCAATAGCATTTACAGTGGTGGAACAGAAATAACTATCTGCAACAATATTTTGTGCTAGTGAGATTGCATTTACACACAGTGCAAAATAAGAAAAAGGAAATAAAAAAGACAAGAAGAATATTTAAATATAAAGGACAACTAAGCCTTATTTTATTTAGGCTTGATTGTATCCATTTGACTCTATACATGCCTGAACTACAACAAAGATTTAACTCAGGCTCTTGAAGGCCTTGAGCACTTGGAAAAATGTGTCACATCCTTCATAATTTAGATGTGCTGTACAGCATAATTTTGCAGATGCTATGCTGGCAATATTAAATCCTAGCTTAGTTATAATGCACAAAAAATACATATATATATAAATTCATATTTAAAAGGAGTCCGCATTTACAATTTTTTTTTTTTTACTGCATGAAATACCTGCTCTTTGCAGCTTTCACCCCCAGTCTTTTAAAGCTAAAATAATTTAAAAAAGAAACAATAGAAGGTAGATATCACATACAGGCTGTGGCTATCTAGATCAGTCTTTGTAAAGCAGGTAGAGACAAACAACTGAGAAGTCTATTCTCCCCTTGCTGCATTCTACCATGGATAGAAACAAATTTAAGTACATGCACACATATCAAGAGGTAAATGGACCCCAAAACATTGTTTGTGCTACTAAAAAAAAAATTATATAAATGGAGATAAAAAGCTAACATTTAAACCTATGGAAAAAGAAGACACTTAAAAAAACCCCGACAATAACATAAGTTGTGCAAATTTGGGTGTTTTTAAATGCTGCCTATTTTTTAGCTTATAATATAATATTAAAATAAGGTCTCTCACTTATTAAAAGAAAGCTTGGCTGTCCTTTTGAGAACACTATAACAATTTACAATGGCAAATTTATTGAAAAACAAAATTCATTTTACAAATTCACAACGCTTTATCAATTTAAAATGAATGCTGCATTTCCAAAAAGCACAACCTCTAACTTTTCTTCTTGTTTCTTTTGCACCAGCAATGTACAAATAAAAAAAAAAACAAACCCCAAACCCCACCCCAAAACAAAAACCCCCACAGTTCCCCCAAATTTCCCCCTAGCCCCTATYTTGAAATAAACATGTAACTGAATGTAAGTTTCGTAATTAGAAAATGGCAGTTTATAGACCTTCCCCCGTTCCAAATGTGCAGTAGTGCTTCAGGATCCTTGGGGGGTTGGAAGGTCAAATATGATGGGAGGGTTGGTGGGCTGGAAGCTGACCGTGCACGTGGAGGCGTTGATGTAGGTGGTGTAGCCGTCGGTCATGATGCCATAACCTGTGGGGACAACGGGGCACGCTCACTGCCACGGACACACGGAGCTGCCCGGGCAGGCAGCCGCGCCCCGCGCTGCTGGGGGACCCATGCCTCGCAATAAAACCCAATTAACCCCCCCAAAGTGATACCAGCTCTGGGGAGCTGCCACAAAGGCTTCACTGAAAGAAATACACGGGGCTGTGTTTGAAATAAGAACGGGTGTTTTGGTCGATGTACAAACATCTCCCCCCCACTCACAGGAAATCCTCTGTTGCAACTGGGCGTGGCAGAAACACAAACCACACATGTTCTTTTTCTAATTACTTAATTAGTGAGCTATAGTTTGCATGCCTGTCATGTCTATCAGAAGAAAAAGACCATTCAGAAACAAAAGACTGAGAAGTAACTTTGGTTTACCCTAAACACCCCCTCTCTGGGCAATGACCCAAGCTCTGTCATCTCTCACGTGCTAGCCCTTATCAGCCGGTTCCTCATGCTAGCACTGCCGAGGTGCTGTTCACACTGGCTTCTGAGACCTCAGAAACTTCTGAGACCTCTTAACCTCAGCAGGTTAAAGATACACACATGCACATACTCAGGCTGCCCAGAGAAGCTGTGTCTGCCCTGTCCATGAAGTGTTCAAAGCCAGGCTGGACAGGGCTCGGAGCACCCTGGGTCTAGTAGAAGGTGTCCCTGCCCACGGCAGAGGGTTTGGAATGAGATGATCCTTAAGGTCCTTTCCAACCCAAACCATTCTATGACTCCATTATTTAATGTATATATATATATATATATATATATATGTATGTATGTATAAAATTTTTTTAATAGAAGTGCGAGCATTTTCAGCTGACATCCACAAAAAGCCAACAAAGAAGCTTGAAAACATCTAGGAAGTATTTGGCCCCAAAATGTACTTAAAAAAAAAAATTGAAAAAAAACTCCAGAGTTTCATGGATGAAGAGAGCTTCCCATTGCAAACCCACAGAGGAAAAATGTTTTTCTTTTAAACCATTATGATACAGTACAGATCACTGCTGTCTGAAAGCTAAGATAAATACAGCTACCCACAGTGCCTATCAGAAAGAATAATCGCTTCAGAATTGCTGCACTGTCCACCTGTATTGCTTTATTTATTTAAACTGGCAATTTTGATTTAGATCATCTCATGGTGGGAAAAACCTTGTTTGTCGTTGTTTTGCTTATCAACCAGGGGAAAAAAACCTGCATCACCAAATTGTGTGAGTAGCCTCTGTTGTTGCAAGGGAATGTGGCACATGTTCATTTCAGCTGGAGTTGGAGAAAAATTAATTGCGCTATAAGATAATGCTCCTAACACTTTGCTATTTCTTCCTGTACTGAAACAAGCCATTCTTATGTCTTCTGTGTAGGTAYTGGAAAGGATTTTAAGTTTCTTTGGTATTCTTACAAGAATTTATTTGAATGTTCACTTTTAATACGTGCTGCCACCTTTCCTAGGAGATTTAAATGCAGGGTGCTGCACACGTTTCCTTGGTGGTTTCTCTTAATAATGGTCTTGTACATTCAGACACCCTCTTCTCCCACCCTTAGCACTATTGCAACCAGGAGTTTCACCACCTAATGTGCCTACAAAGGCTGTAGACAATTTACACATTTTAGCTGGAAGTCTTGCTCTATTCATTTATTTTTAATATGCAAGGAGTAATATTTGTACAAAATACACAATCTTTTCCTGGGTGCATTAAAGGGCTGTTATTTATGCCTCTATGCAGAAGGTCATGCCAGTATTCCCAGTATAAACTCTATTTACAGATGCCAGGCATGGAAGTAATTGTATGAAGTCACAAGGGCTTCAGAAAAACCAACACCACTAGCAGAGAAGGCTGCCCTTTTTTTATTTTTCTTTTATGGAGTCCTTGAAATCTTTAGGCCTATGGAGAACCTAGTTAGAGACAATGGAGAAACCTCCAGGGGGGAGAATATAAAACATTTAATGTGTAATTTTGAGTTCTAGGGTCATGAAGTCTTACACTCTCTCTCAGGCAGAACTCCTAGTGTTTGTCTCTCAGCCACATGAAAGCTACAAAATTGTATTAAATATTTAAGTATCTCCAGAATGTATTTAATCTCTCAGTCTCTTCCACTGCCACAAACTGAGCTCATTGTTTCTGAAGCTTCACACTCTGCCTGTCCTGGCACTGACAGAGGGGGAACATCTCTCCTAAAACATGAGACTCCTGGAGGGTAACACAGACTGCATTACAGGGTGCTTTTAGAAATGTATGCACTGTGACTTCTGGCAGTGTCTCCTCCTGGTGCCTGAGTCAAGATGCCCTCCTTTCTGCTTCTCCTTATACCCTGAGGGAGGTGAGCAGAGACAGCAAGTTGTCTTTGCATTTGTTTTTTCTCTAGCACCTTTCTTAGCTCCTGTGCTTGGAGTAATGGGGATAATTTTCATTTTGGCTTGCAAGTGTGGGGAATCTCATCTGTTTCTCTAACCAAGTTTGTCAAAATTTGAATTGCTTTCAAGTAACCTGTATAGAACAACCTTTGCACAGTGAAAGATGTAGGTGGATAAATGTAGCACACATTCCTGAAACAGTCTGTTTTAATTCTGGAATAAATTTACAAAGTGCTGTGCATGCAACCACTTCCCTGAATTCCCTCCCTACTTTAATCCAATATACCATTATCCTTTGCAATACACCATCAAAATGTGCTTCTTGAAATCTGAGATGAAGCAGGGAATAATACTGCTCCTTACCTTCATGAATCCCACCAAAGACGTGGAGTTTGGGCCTTACTCGCCTCTGCACTGTGTTCAACAGCTCCACACAACCCACTCTCTGCAGCTCCTTTGGAACCCAGTCTCGAAAACCTGAAGGCACAATGCAATCAATACTATTAATTTTCTCTATTCAGGTAAGGTTTCACGTAGTCTTTCAGGAAGTCATAATTCACGCAGGGTTTATTACATTATCTCTAGTCATAACCTCTCCATTAAAGCACACAATGGCTTTTAAGAAATGTTTCACTGTCACTTTGTCTTCCCTAAGATTTCCTCCCTCCATCTGCATTAATATTTTTCTGGATGTGATTTGTTTTTTTAAACTATAGGTTTAAACTCATCTTCCACCTTGAAACCTCAGGACATTTATTCCTGGCACTGCTGCAGATTTTTCTTCCCCTTCCCTGGCTCTTACAGCAGTCAGCTTCCCAAGCCAGCTATGTGGTTACTCCAGAAATGAAACAGCTCAGGAAGATGAGCTGAGCTACRGCAAAATACAGCTGCCACCCCAAAGATTTAAAATACAGACTCCTGCAACTTCCAGAGGACCATGGTCTGCAAGCATCAGGTTACTTCTGAGCCCTCGTCACCAACCCCAAGCAATGCAGCAAAACAGCTTCCAACAAGCCAGTGCTAATTGACTACATTGCCACTTGGTCCTACAAATAATACAGAAAAATGTACAAAACCTGACATCAGTCCTTACAGGAGTCTGCTGCCTGGACTAGCACAGAAAAGGATCATCAGGGCAAGGCGAAYGAGGAGGAGTAAAAGGGAAATCAGGAGCCACGTCCAGTTGTAGCACCATTCTACTGACTTCAGCATAATTACAGCCTGTGCKAAGCTAATTCCAGGTAGTAAAGACATGCTGGGACATGAACTTGGCTAAATTTTAGAATGACCAAAGTCCAGTTACAGCTCTACCTCCCTTAATATTTACTTAATATTAATAAGTAAACAAGTAAACATTTATTCAAAAAGAAGTATTTTGTCAATATTATCATGCAGGCTGAGACCTAGAGCCTCTCATTTTAGGCACAGTACTGACACCTAATCTGTGTCTGTAGTTAAGATACAGTGCCAACCTTTTGAAATTGAACTTCATTATCTCCTTCAAACATAAAATTTAAGCACGCTTATTCAATTAAAGCACTCATTAGTGTCTGCAGCATCACAGTATTTCTGTATGAACCCAATTCAGAGCAGATGGATGAACAACCCATTTAAAACAGCACCCATGAAACATTATAAACACACTTGCGGGGCTTTTTTTGCTTCTTTGGGAAAATAAAGCGATTAAGAGAGTGCTATTCAAGGCCCTGGTTTGCAATATCCGGTGGCTCCGCTGGCAGGGGATGCTGTGTCACTGCTTTAACACAGCAGCACGCTGGGAGCTCCAGGAAGGTTAAAGGGAATTTGCTGATCRTCTTACAACATTCTCTAAGTAGTATCAAAAAACTAACCAGAATATAAAAGGAGCAGTAAGTACATTGGTCAAAAACTTTCTGGACGCTTTTTCTCCTTAGCTTTGCTTAGATTGCTGACTCTTAACTTAATTGTGGTAAAAAAACAGAAGCATGCATTAATTCCTGACTCCACGGTCACCAAGAAGCTCTCTGAGAACACTGAGCCAGCCTGGAAGCACTTAAAGTGCTGGTTTATAATGGCACCACGCAATTCTGAGAAGATTTTACTACATTCACTACCGTGCATATGGTACGTGGCTGTGATTCAGTGGCTTCCCGCGATTGTGTGATCTGACCCCTCGGACTGCAAGAGCTTACCAAAACCCTGACAAAATCACTCTTCTCACACTAAGGGTAATGAGGAGATGGCCACACTTCCTCATCTTGAAAAGTCATATTTATAAAAGGCTCTGTTGTTGTAAACCCAACTGAAACACTTAAAATACGGCCCCAGACTGCTTGCCACATGTGTCTTAAAGAAAAGCAGTAAATAATAAGTGATGCTACCTTGCGGGGCACAGGATGGAGAAAGGATAGTGGGGCTTTCCAAATGGTTTTAGTGTGGGCTTTAACGACTTCAGATATGCCAAAACTGAGTACCCCTGCCTCTGCTGAATGAGAATCCWGGTGTCTTTCTGAGACTATCAGAACTTAGTCTAGGTCTTAAGAGTTAAAACGGAGATCAGCGGATGACTCATATTGACAAGACAAGCAAAATTCAACTAAATGAGAAACTTTAGCTACCTAATGAAGAAACAAATTATGCATTCATAGACTGGTGCTCATCTGTCATTAGATCAAGTAAGGAACAATTATCTAAGAACATAATTTTATTCCTTCACAAATTTTTTATAAGCCAATTAATACCTTTAAAACTATTCTTACATATTCCAAGTTTACAAGGACATTATCAAGGAGAATATGTGACTACATAGTTCTAAACTCTTGACTGCTACTCTCAAACCTTAAAATAACATGACACTGTAGTGAGAAAAGGTTTCAAAAGTTTTAGTCAATCTCTAAAAACTCATATGGGATTGGAAACTGGTTGTCAGATGAATACTATTCTTAAATAAAATGTCAAACTATAATGGTTATGGATTCAGATATTTGATCTTACCTAGCTTGAATTTAATAAAAAAATTCAAGATTTTTTAATGGAAACTCAACAGATCAGCTAAGCCTAATCATCATTTTCCACTTCTTTCAAAAAGGTTTTTAATCCATAGTTTTGAGTTGGGCTGCAATTACAGTATATCTTATAGCATTATTGACTTTGCTTATTTTGAAAGTAAAATTCTCATGCAAAAAATCACACAGAACTTTTGTTTCACTTACCAAGGGGAGGTCCATGTGTCATTAGTATATCAATTCCCTCAGGAATAAGGTTCCACTTGTCTAGCAAAGACTGACCTCTGGGTAGATTAAAGCCCCATCCATTAAACCATGGTGTCCTTTGGGGAAAATAAGACAAACTGCATCAGTGTAAAATAAAAATCTCTTCCCTTCTCCAATATTTTTCTGAATTAAAACACTTTCTGTGCTTCAGAGATTACTTGCAGACAGTCTTTTTGAAGGGGATGCCTTAAAACACATTGATTCAAATACATACATATGTTAAAGTATACATTTGAATTTAGATTAATGTCTGATGCTATTTTTGTACTTCAAGAGTATTCAGCCCTGGGGGCATTTACTCACTAGAGAGAAAGGAAAAAAACGTTAAAATAAAAAAGTCTAAATCTAAAGCTTTTTATCAAAGTTCGGGGATGTTCAAACATAAGAACTCCTTCCCTATGCTAACTACCAAAACAACCAAAAATTTTTTTGGAGGCAAAAAACAATTTCTCCCAGCACAGGGCAGCAGTAACAGTTCAACAAGATGCACGATGTGGCAGCTATAAGCACCATCTGTGCTACGGCATTTCACTCAACTCAAACTTGCTCCTTTTAGCACTTTTAATACCGGAACACTGTCACCCAACTCGGTTTTGAACCCCTGAGCCTCCTAGAGATCTCCATCACACAGTGTTTAGCCTTCCAATTACTTTTAAGAGAGACCTTACAATTTAAAATTCACTTAGTATTTCTTAAGGAAAACTGATACCCTCAGTGTTCTCTGCCACGGTGTAGAGTTGTTCTAGGACACTGGTTCACCCACCAACCCAAGCGTGTAGCAATGACAATTTCTAGGTGTACTTTTTCAACAGATAACTTTTTCAACATATAACATATATAATTTTGATACAGGTATATCATGATAAAGCCCTTCCTTATCAAATAAGTACACAAAGCAATTGTTCTGAAGAAATACTGGAATATTTACATTTGTTACTAATAACCTTTTATAYAGCTCTTAGTATTGTACTAAGTTTATGAGTTTTCATCCATGTGCGTGTTTCCTAAAGCTCAGGCAACAGTTTTGCACTTTGTTTTCTAGGTAGGATAATCCTGTCCTAGCCCTAGTCATATTTCTGAAAGTTCAAGCTACTCCTGAAGTCTTCTGTGTACTGCAGTTCTGAAAAACAGAAAAACAAAAACTGGGGGCAAAAAACAACCACAAACCAACCTTAAAAAAGCCCATACCTGTTAAAAACAGAGACCATTAGAGTCCTATGTAATTTCATTATGCAATCTGCCTCCTCTACCGCTAAATTATTCATTTTTCCAGCCTCAAATATGCATTTAAGTGGGAATGTCCTGCTGAGATTACATCTCTAATTTTTATTTTTTTTTATAATAAAAGCATTTTGTTTTCCTGAGACAGTAATTTGACCAATGAGGATTATACCCAGTTATATGGATGACCTGCATTCCTGACAATCAGCAGTATGGAAWAACAGCAGGCGCTGCTAATATAGGGGCAGGAAGGTCACTGGTGCCTTTGTAACAAATAATAGACATATGCCATGTAGTCCTGCTGAATAATACTTATACTACACACACACAGGAACTCATTCAAGCCAGCAGACTTCCTGAATGAACACTAACAAAAGATAGGAAAATTAGATGTAGTCAAACATTTTATGTGAGCTATGGGTTCCTCTTGTGCTCAGCCGTGAGGCTTCACCTCTCACAGCTGCCTTACTCTGCACCCAGTGAAGCACCTAAAAACCTTCCTGTGTTGTAAAGTAAGGTCGGTGCACCTCATGTGAGGCTTGCAAGCAGCTGAATTACAACTGAAGGTTGTGTCTTGGCTTTAACTAAACCACAAGAATTTCTGCTTTTCTAGGATTGGCCTTCCTGAAACATGTATCTAAATTTCCTTTCCTATAACATTCCTAGGTTTTAACCTATCAAGATTATTGTAACCTTCAGGGCTGCAGTCAGAAGTTAAAATATCATTTGGCTAAACATTCAGCTGCTTAAAACAAACAAACACAGAGCTTGGGTCAAACTTTTCACTGTCAATTAATGATTCTTTCCCCACTTGCATTTCTCCTGCAGATAAGACTGTAGTTATTACAACATAGTTAAACCTGAAACATGAAACCACATCTGTGATTTCTCTGGAGCTCTTTGGAGACTACGACCACAGAAAAACCTGGATTTGTCTGCAGGATTTTTATTTTATTTTCTTCTGAAGCACTGTGGAAAGAGGAGGAGGGGAACCTGAGCTCAGATATATTCCTCATTCACCAACCTCTGTAATTAGCTGTGACTAACAGGCGCCACATGGGAATCCACTTGCAAGAAAACTTTTGAGAAACCTTCCTCATTATGCAGCATGTGCACAAAAAAAGATGGTCAAGTACTTATTTAATATACTAAAGAKTTTCATACAAAATGGATAAATCAAAGAGAAGAGCAGGCATGACTGGAAGAACACCTGGACTACAGATATAGGCTTCAGGCATTTAAAACATGAAACAGTGCATATTGCCTGCACCCTGGGCAGGCAAACTGAGGGTCCCTGCCTTTCAGAGGGGGTTCAGGCCTTGCCAGAAAGCCAAGCATGTGTTCAGAACACCACCAAGAAGCCAAACAGCTGTGTGGCACGGGCTCAGGTTTAGGTGAGATCACAAGGAAGGTGACCTGATGTTTGCTGTGCTGCAGTGAAGACGAGATGGGGTTGATGTGCTGTGAATCCCGTGAGCAGACGGTGAACGGCTGCTCACCCCAGCAAACTTTAAATACCTGCAGGGAAGACAAAGCCTGTTCTGTAGGTAACGTCCTATCACGGGGTATCAGAGAGGGATATTTTACTCCTGTTAGTGCCTTTTTTTGCACACAAAGGAGTAAAATAGAGTCACTCTCAATTTCTAAATAATTTAGAAGAAAAAAATTGTGCACAGAGTTAGATGTCTTCTGCAATGTATTTTCAAGATGATCACATACTGTGAGAAACCACTTCCTATCTAGGAAGAAATGTAGATAATGAACTTTGGCTGCACTGTCATGGTTTTACCCCAGTTGGCAACCAAGCACCACACAGCCCTTTGCTCATTACCTCCTGTGGGGTGGGAGAGAGAATCAGAAGGATAAAAGCTCATATAACCACTCATGGTAAATTGCAATCAAGTGCAAATAATTAATAAAGGCTACTTAGTCATTAGTAGCAATATTTCAGATCTGACCTAATTCCTTTTCCTATGGATCGCTAAGTAAAAGATTTCAGTTAATTCCTAAAACTTCATTTTTAAGTATAGCTGGCAAGAGCAGAAAGCTATTGGCTGTTGAATAATGCCACAAGGGAGGCATAGATGGAAAACCCAGAGGGATTGGTAATGAGAGATTACAAATGATTTTGTCATTTTACGTTTGATGGACCAGAACACGTGCTCATACCCGATGGCTGGCGTGTCAGCCCGTGTGCAGGAGAACCTAATTGAGCCTCTGCTCGTCAGAGCCACGCCACACTTCACAGCATCCCTCACATGCCATCAAACCGTCACAGTAATTCCCGATCCCCGGCTCACCTGACAGCTCAGCCCTCGCCTGACTGCAGAGCTTCCTTATCATTTAGGGAGAGCAGCTATGCTGGCACCAGAAGTGACACAGGGAATATCCTCATGAAAGGCAGACACCTGGCCCATCCTTACTCTCCTCAGTTCTTCGTTTCTACACAGGAATCCCCACAGATCCCCCTCCACCTGGCATTTTGGAAGCTATATTTTCTGCAATTAAAAGAATGCTTATGCAGGAGGCTGTAAATTATCTTCACACCTTTTGCTGCAAGAGGTGCAGACATTACTTGACATAATTCCACGAAGGAGGGAATGTTAAGCTTCCCAACAAGACTCATCCTCCTTTTACAGGTGCATTGGGAGAACCCCCGGACAGGACACACAAATCCATCTGCTTTTACCAGCAGAGAGCTGCAGCTTCAGCAGGTGATCACATCTTCCTTCTCCCAAGTAAGCACTGTATGTATGGCTTTATTATTTTACTAATACATTAAAATAACCCAAAACAAACCCAAACCAAAAGCACAACAAAAAACCCATAACAAAAGCACAGTGATGGAGCGTCATTTCATGACACAAAAAATCACAACTGCTCCTGGGTGCATCCACCTCAGAAGCAACACTATTGCATGAGGAAAGGAGACACAAAGCCACAGCCAAATTCATCCAGGTAACACAGAAATATCAGCTCCTTCTGGAACTTTATAACTTTTAAAGGATAGTAACTCCTACAACCTACTTTCATCTCTTCTCTGACTCATGAATTTAATTACCTGATCCTCCAAGTTCAACAACTCAAAAGGTAAATGTACAATGAGACCTTCTAGATTCAGATTTTCCTCTTAACTCCACCAGTAAATCCATTTATTTCAATAGTTACTTCTAAACAGGATTAGAAAAAATAAATTATCTCACAGGTCTTTAATCCCAAGTATTCATTCATTTTTAAGGCTACCCAGTCTCTTAGGAAAGCTTCAATTTTATCCTTAATCCAATGAGTAAAGTGCACAGGAGGCAAAAATCTCAGTCTGTCTCCTGCCACAGGATAACAGCTGAGGGAGCATCTAAAAGGCATCACAGTGGGAAGCATTTCCACACAACCAATAACAACAACAAAATGCTCTCTGTTCTTATCAGCATTCAAACTGAACACACAGACCTGGCTCACGAGGGAGGGAGGCAGYTCCAGCAGCAGAGCACAAACGGTGGGACAGGACACGGACGCGCACTCCTAGACTTGCTTAGCGCGGGACTGTCCTGCAGACACATCCCCAAGGCGTCTGTTCCTGTCCTGGGCAAAAGCTGCAGCCTCGCAGGGGAGCAGCAGAGAGCCGACTGCAGAGTGACAGAACAGCCCCAAGCAGTGCCCTTTGTGCAGGGAGAAGGAGAGGCTCTCGGTGCCCTCCCTGGCCCCGAAGGCACACGGGGGTTTGCCAGGGCCAGCCGCGCACACGCGCCCGCTGCCACTGACCCCGCGCACGGAGCCCACCGGGAACACACAAACAGGGACAAGGGCAGGGAGGAGAGCCTGTGCAATCAGCCAGATAAAAGATCGAGCAGGGCAAGTGCACAATGGATTGAGGAAGCACATTTTACAACAGCTTCTGTAAAGGCTCTGAAACTTGCCTTCGGTGCCACAAAAGTACTTTTTTGGTTAAGCTCCTTTTTATAGCGAAGATTCAAATGCTTTTTCATAATGTAACAACCACCAGGAAATGGTAAAGGCTAAATTGTTTCCTAAATGTGCTCATTATATGCAGTGTTGTGACATCAGTAAGAGGCACAGCCTGGGGGCTCGAGCTGAATGTCATTCCCACTAGCACTTACCTGCTGTGTCTCAGTGTCCCATTTAGAAAGTGAGAATAATAACACAGAATCAAAAGAAGCATCACGGAGCCTGGTTCCTTGGGATTTTGCTTACCCTGCATCTTTAAACAGCTGAAGCTCTCATAAAAGTGAATTATCAGTACTGCAATTATGCTAGCCATGTTACTGTATGCACCTCCTTATCACCAGCCTGCACTTAAGTCAGGAAGTCTCTAAAACAGTTCTGCTATTTTCACAATGTTAGAAAAACCTGACACCTCAACAGCTGCTGGTTGTTTTGATTGGTTTTGTTTTGCAGTTTCTCTCTCTCTCTCTCTCTTCTAACTTACAGTTTATAACCTCTAAATGCTGGTTATCTAAATGACAAAGCATTTGAGAAGCACAACCCCCCATCCTCCACCGTATTTGGAGGGAAAGAGCCCATGCAGTGCCCTTTCCCTAGGAACCACTCCTTCACAACGAGAAGCTGCACAACCACCTCATCAGCCAGTGTGGCCTGGCATACTCCTTGCACCAAGTCATTCTCAATTTCTGCCTCAGACTGTACAAACTGATCAGTGCAGGTTTTAGTTTAAACTCCTGTCAGATAGAGATTCGTGCCTGGATCTGTGAGAGCTATGAAAGAAAAATCCAGGACCTTTACTGCTGCCATACGTCACGTTCCATGGCTGTGCTGATCTGGACCAGATTATCACATAAAACAGGACAGGAGCAAGTGCAGCTTTAGCCATCCATACAGCTGGAAAGTGGTACATGAAAAGAATTCCCTCCTGCATCTTTCCTCTCTCAGTGTCTGCACATCTGTGCCCTTGCACATCTGTGCCCTTGCTGCCTCCAGGCTGCCCCAGCTGTTATTGACAGGTAACTGAGCTCTGGTTCCCAAATCCAAAGCCTGCTACCACTGTGGATACCTTTCACTTATTTCTCTTCTCTGATGGTCCACACCAGCCACTGACATCTTCTACCCTGTGTCTGGAATGGTTAGTGATCCTTCTTGGCAGAGGATTGTCCATTCAGTTCACATGTTTTGTGTTAACAATACCAGAACACCACAGACAGTATTTAGGAAAATTCATCTGTGGGGAAGATGTGTTTTAATAAAAGGAAAACCAAAATAAATTGAGTAAAGAAACACATAAAAATACACCAGGGTTTAAGAAACTTGAGAGCAAAGGAGCAGATAGGCAGGAGGCTGAAACACCAGTAATGCCGCAGAGGATCACAAGACACTGAGGACAGCAGGACACAGAGCACGGGGCTCCCAGAGGACAGTGGTAAAGAACACACAATGAAGCAGAGGAGTGGACAGCCCCAGGAAGCCAGTGGATACTGGAAAGGAGAGGAAGGGAGTAGATGAATTTCTCAAATTTATGATCCAGACAACCTTTGCTTAAGTATCTGAATTGCTCATCAAAGAGGAAATTTCCTTCAAGCCTTCTGAGGCTTTCCAATCCCTAACTGTATTGCAATTATTTTATTTAGGGCTTTACTTAATGAGATCTGGGAGATATTTTAATATCCCAAAAATATGAAAATAATTCAAACTTGACTCAAGGGCTAATTTCATTCTACTTTTAAAAAGAAYAGAATTACAAAGGCCTACTAATAGAAGCAAGCATTAGATCTTACATATTTCTGTGCTGCGTATAGTTGGGGATGGCTTGAAGGATAGACCTGGTTTAAGTTAGGACCAGCTTCAAATGGATCCATACCTTAAGCAAACTGCATTTCCCCATGTGGCAGAGGTRTTGCACTGTGGCAGCAGCTCAGACCTATGGAGTACCATTCTGGACTGACTTGTAGAACTGCTTCTCATTCTAGAGTGAGCACAGTTACCCCTTCATTCCCATACTGCGTCCCTGTGCAGGGCACTTGTGCCCTTGAAGTGTCAAAGGATGCTGCAGTRCTGAAAAGAACTTAAATGACTGGAGTTCTTATGGTAAAATTTTGTGGTCTTCRTAAAAACACAGAGAATCCTAAAATATCTGTCTAAAGGAAGGAGCTCTCTGGTCCTGAAGCTCACCACAACATAAATCGAATGTCTGTTCCAAGGGACATGCCAGGGGAAAGAGAAAATAAAAGAAAAAAAGAGCAGCTGTCTGAAATATTGACTCAATTTTGCTCAACAACTGTGCATGTTAAAGAATGATGCTTGGATGTTTCATTTCTTATAGTAAGCATGATCATAATAGGCTAGTTATACCACATCTTAAATTAATTTTCTACATTCCTCTTATTATCTGTGCAGGAAATGTAAATTGACAAAGCTTCCACCCCAGGTCAGTCTGGGAGAGGCTTTTACTAGCTTCTGTGATGACAACGCACATTAAAGTAGAGCAAAAAAAAAAAAGTAGAGACCTCTCCCCCAACACACACTTAATAGTGCATGTTTTCAATCCACTGGGGTAGTCTGTGTGTTTGACATGTAAAAAAGCAAAATCTGAACAGGTCTAATTACATCCGGTAGTTTCTGTTGAATATTTTATATCTTTGTAAAAGCAGCATTTGGAAAATATTAACAGAAACATGTCTGCCTTTAAAACAAATAAGCTACATTTCAGTGAATTATGAAAGAAATGTTGCCAGATATAAGCTAGTATAACAAATAAAACACTCCAAAGTAGTTATGTCAACCTGCCCTATTAAGTGAAATTGGTTCTTGCTCCTAAGAAACAGCCTCTAGATATTTAATTATTTGGAATGCTCCTTAAAACAGAATTCTTTAGCATTGATAAAGTCTTTGTAGTTCCTCCAAAAGGCTGTGAGGGTCAGCAGAAGTGATAGCTTGTTCATTAATTAATGCCACAGACCAGAGGAGTTCCAGATACATATTTTTATGTAGTGTTTCAGCACCCTTATATATGGTCATATATCTGCAGCCCGTACCGCTCCTAATATACGTAACCTTTAATGACACCTACAGGAAAGGTGTGTCTTGCCCCCGAGGGTGAATTTTGGCCAGGGACTCCCTAAGAGCCACCAAACAAATGTACCAGTTCATTGGCGCTCAGAGGGCCACCACCCACCATGCACCCGTCATCAGTCACACAATACCTTGAGCTGGAAGGGACTCACAAGGATCATCAAAGTCCAGCTCCTGGCCCAGTGCAGGACACCCCAAGAACACCGTCATGTGTCTGAGAGCATTGTCCAAATACTTCCTGAACTCTGCCACACTTGGTGCTGTGACCACTTCCCTGGGGAGCCTGTTCCAGTGGCCAACCACCCTCTGGGTGAAGAACATTTTCCTGATATGCAACCTAAWCCTCCCCTGACACAATTTCAGGTCATTCCCTCGGGTCCTGTCACTGGCTACCAGAGAGCAGGGATCAGTGCCTGCCCCTCCTCTTCCCCTCATGAAGATGTTGAAGACCATGATGAGGTCTGACCTCAGTCTCTTCTCCTCCAGGCTGAACAGACCCAGTGCCCTCAGCCACTCCTCACATGGCTTCCCCTCAAGGCCCTTCACCTTCCTCATGGCCTCCTTTGGACAGTCTCTAATGGCTTCATGTCTTTCTTATGTTGTGGCACCCAAAACTGCCCCAGCACTCGAGGTGAGGCTGCCCCAGCTCAGAGCASAGCAGGACAATCCCCTCCCTTGCCTGGCTGGCGATGCTGTGCCTGATGTCCCCCAGGACAGGGTTGTCCCTCCTGGCTGCCAGGGCACTGCTGACTCACATTCAGCTTGCCATGGACCAGGACCCCCAGGTCCCTTTCCATGGCACTGCTCTCCAGCCTCTCCTTCCCCAGTCCATACACACAACCACGGCTGCCCCGTCCCAGGTGCAGAATCCAGCACTTGCTCTTGTTGAACTTTGTACAGTTGGTTCAYGCACCAGCTCCAGCTCTTGCAAGCCCTATCCATTTGAATCCTGACTAAAAAATCAGGGAGAAACCCTAGGTGATGTCACTATTTCCACAGGCCATGGCACAAACCCCAACCTCAGATAATGGAGTAAAAGCAGTAGCGGGGCTACCTGAAAAGAAGTCACTTTTCTCACTTTGCTGTCCTCTAAAGATAACCCTCTGAAAATAAGAGACTTGCAGTTTTGTGCTTCAGGAAGACCTACTAAATACCACCTCTGCTTAGAGCCACCTTAAGAATGCCACCCATCACCAGAACCCAAGCTCTCACAGTAAAACTGTGGTTAGTACACACCTAAAAAGATTCTGAGTTACAAAGTCTCTCAAAGAGTGCACTTCAGTAAGAGACAAATTTTGCTTTTGTTCTTGCATTGCTTTAGAGCTTTCCATATAACACACTACGTGCTATGTGCTCTACCACATAACATCAAGAAGAAAAGGGTTTGAGTCCTTGTGCCATTATGTTCTGGATGTCTTGGTTGCCCATGCTTTTCCTGTTCTAATTTCCAGAGTTATCAAACCAGTTTGTTGTTTCTGAAAAATAAATAAACCAAAACCAGCCCAAAGAAACACACTAAGCACAAACCTACATCACAATCACAGGAACTTGAAGGCTTTCTAAAACTCTTTCAAGTGCTTTACAAGTAATAAATAATTTAGGCTCAGAACAGTCTAGACAGCACTGTTTATAGAGGTACTGTGAAGAACTAGGCTGGCTAACCCAAGAATAAATTTGCCAGAATATATACTTGCATAAAGTGAATCATATGGAGGACAAAGAATTCTGCCCTCCATGATTTTGACTATTAGTCTTTACCAATAAGTCAATTATTCTAAACTACTCTGATGACTTAAAATAAGACACTGAAATTGCTTATTGGCAGATGGTGCTGTTTATCTGTAAATACCATCACTATTTTTATTTATGCTTTGCTCAAAATGCTGGCTAGCATTCCTCAATAAGAAACTGAAACTTTCCAGAATGCCTGGTAGGAAAACCAAACAAGGCTCATATGTATTAAGTCCTCCAGACACACAAAGCCCACAATATTTAATTGTAGGAACTTGTAACGTAATCTTCTGAATATTTACAGAAAAGAATGGAAACAGTTAGTTATAATTAGGTCACAGGATACTCCCAGCATTTCTTGTTTGTCTGAAGTCTGTGCTACCTTCCGTTCCAGCTTATTCTTGAGGCTGGATGTAGAGTTGCTTACCCTCACTAACCAGATGAAAAGTGTCACAATACATGCTTAGTTGGCATTTAGGTACAGCATAAAATATCATGGCTGGATCTTAAGCTGTAATACTGGTTTACTGTTTAATTACAAGTTTTAGGAAGTGTCTTTTATTTAAAAGCTATGCAGATTTGGTTCATGCAGAAATTTAACATCTGGCATACTCGAAATTTCACCTTTGCTGAAAACTGTGATCCAACTTTGGAGCCTGCAGGAAGGGAAGGTCACCAGCTCCTGTCCAGTCTTAATCAAAAAACACTGCTACCTTATTTGCCAAATTCTGTCTACCAAGAAACTTTTTCTGTAAAGTCATCTGGGGAAAGGGATGATCATGGATCTCAAAATGCATATCACACCTCCTTCTCAGCTCAGGAAGGCTCAGGAGACTTGAATGCAAGCGAAGTTCACACAAACAGAAAATTCTACACCTGATGTATACCTGATGCATACAACACATGCACTTGAGTGTGTGTGTGTATATATATATACAGTATAAAACCRCATTCATTCCCTGCTGCTTTGCTTGTATCAGGGAAACTGAAAAACAACTTGCAGAAATGGCACAACGCACTCCCAAACCAATGAGAACTCCAAGTGCTGCAGCACTCAAGCATGGCCACAGTAATGTGAGCGAACATTTTCAGGTTATTACCTGGAGGAGCTGTCTTATGTATGAGCCAATTCAGCAAATCAATTAAAGTAATGCAGTTACTTGATCAACAGATGAACACAAAGGGGAAAAAATGGCAGAATAGATTGAGGGAAAAACATAAGGGTCATGAAAAAAGAAGCAGCTGAAAAGACTGGAGAGAGCATTCAGCATCATAGAGGTAAACAGAGCATTAGTTTAATTGAAAAGGATCTGTTTAAGCAATGGGTCACTTGTTTTTGTTGCCTTCAAGATTAAACAAGGAACTCTGATTACAACTGGGTCATTTACACAACACTTCATTTTAAGCTCCCCCACCTTCATGTTGTCCTTTCAATGAGGTTTGTGGGAGATGCAGATTACTACAGACTGGAGAATTAATTTGACTCTTCTGCTGAAAAATCTAATAATAATAGACTAATATTTCTAATATTAGAATGGTTAGAAACCAATGTATCAGAACTTCTGCATCTGTGTCAGTTACATCACTTGATCAACAAAATATTATTCATGCTTGACCCAGTTCTCACCTTGAGGGAGAGAGGATTTGACCCCCACATCTCTCTGGGGCCACATTCAACACCTAATTCCTCTCAAGGGAGTGCTAATGGAACATAATTAAGTGGAAGCAAACAGCAGAACTATGGTGTAGGGAAGATATCTTTCTCAGTGACCACGAGTCAAAATTGCAGATTTTATGAGAAGCCCGAGTTGCCTCCTAGTGGATTGCAATGTAGTTCAAAAGGCTGACGAAACTGCTCTTCCTGCAGCCACAAAGCAGCAGCTCCAGTCTGAGGCACCATGCAGTGGGCAACAACTGCTGTTTCTGGTGCTGCAAACCATAGAATCATAGAATGGTTTGTGTTGGAAGGGACCTTAAAATCCACCTAGTTCCAACTCTCTGCCATGGGCAGGCACACCTTCCACAGGACCAGGTTGCTCAGAGGCCCCATCCAGCCTGGCCTTGAACATTTCCAGGGATGGGGCAGCCACAGCTTCTCTGGGCAGCCTGTGCCAGGGCCTCACCACCCTCACAGTAAAGAATTTCTTCCCTGTATCAAATTCAAACCTACCTTATGTCATTTGAAGCCACTCCCCCTTGTCCTGTCACTACATGCCCTTGTACAAGTCCCTCTCCAGCTCTCTTGTGGCCACACTAGGCACTGGAAAGCTGGAAGGTTGCCCTGGAGCCTTCTCTTCTCCAGGGTGAACAGCCTCAACTCTCTCAGCCTGTCTCCATAGGAGAGCTGCTCCAGCCATGCTGTAGTGTCACAGTTACATATTCACCCCTTGGGATATTATATACTCATATTTTTTAAAAAAGATGCATTCAAAGAAAAGTTGTGAGCTCATATTACAAGTTCTCAGCTGAAGTAAATTCTTTACTGATGAGTTACCAGCCTATGAACTGGTGGTTTATAATAGAAAGGCAGACTGACATTTAAATAGAGTGGCACTAGAATAATGGCTTTACATTAGTATTTTATGAGAGGCTGAATAACCACAGAGTTAACATACTGTATTTTCTGGCAATAAAAAATTCTTTGAAAACAAAAGGTCATTTTATTTGATAATGTAAATGAATTAGATTTGTATTGTATGGCCAAGAGAGTAAAGGAAAGATTAATTCTTAGAGAAGAAGTCAATATATCAGGATGGCTAGGATTGGTTTGGTTTTAATTCTTTAAGCATGCTGTAAAGCCTGTGGTTCATAACCCACAGCCATATATTGCTGTACACTGGGGGTTTTAATACAGGCCCTGGACTTCAGTCTGATCGGATAAAAATCTGAAACTTGCAGTAGGCCATTATRTGGGCAAACTATTCATTTTATATTCACCTCCTTGTCGTGTCAGTGCAGAGGTCATCTAAAGAAGGGGCCTAATTAATCAAACTGTCAGAGCCGATGAGGAGGAGCATGTTAATGGGACTTTTATTTCACCCAGGAAAGCAGTGGTCTGACAGGAACCAGAAAATATGGCCTTGATGTTGCTGTTTATTAGCAATGCTGAGATCAGTAGTAATAGGTGCCAAGCAGCCTATGTTTGATAAAGCACTGGATGTCAAGAACCTGCACCAACCAGAAATTAGACTGACAAGAGGCAGGAACCACCACATACTGATGACAGCTACTGAGCACAGGTAGGGCTTGGGCGTGAACACAGAACCCTGCACAGGACACGTTCTCGTTTCTTCAAAAGTAAATTTAAAAAAAAAACCCCAAGCCCAAACCCAACAACCTCTCACTCTCAAATACCAAAATCTACTAGCTATTTTCCTGCACTTGGAGGTGAGGCTTCGCAGTGTTTAATGCCTGTCTGGCTTGCCTACTAGGCAAGCACAGTGGCACAGAAAAAACCCTAAACTTGCTACAAAAGTGCTGAACTTAAAGGATTGCCTTGATGGGAGGCCATGGTGGTGCAAGGCCAGCACACTGCTGATACCCTCTGAGAGACATCTCTGATTCCCTCTGAGAGTTGTCAGGACTGTAAATGGTCCAAGAGCAGCACAAGAGCTGACACTACCTGAGCAGATCCATGAAGGACGAAGGAAGCACAGCACTGGCAGGAGTCAGGTCTGTGCACCTCTTGCCTGTGCCAGATCGGGCACTCAGTGAGCTCCTGGCCTCACAAAACACAGTGATAATGCTAAAACAAACAGTAAGGATTTAATTTCTTGCCCAAAGCCTTTCTCCAAAATTGATGTTCATAACACAAAATGCATGCCCAGAGTAAAAAAGAAAACAAGGATATCTAAAAGGGAGTGAGTGGGAGATATAAGAGATGCTCAGTTTTTGAAGGGCACTGGACTCATTTTAGCAGCAGCCAAGGCATTTGCTGTGTGGGTGATATATGTAAAATTTAAAATTAATTATTTTAGTAATGCACCCCTACATGATTTCTCAGTCTGCAATGTATTTTATACTTCAGGCCATGGTAGGCTTTATAATTAACTRCTTTCTGAAGCCATTTTAATTATTTTTTTCCCCCAACACCATTATTTCCAAATGAATAGGGAGCTAACATTAAATAGCCTTCTAAATAGAGAGCTGCAGGAATCTACTCTTGTAGGATAAAGCACTTGGAATTACAGTCCTAGCAATGCCCCCAAAAAGGTTTAAGCAGCTGAAAGGAAATACGTTGCCAAAGGAAAACCTCAGACACTAACAGGCCATGCAAGTCCCCAGCTGAGTCAAAATTTTTCTTGGTGGAAAAGGAAAGCTATTGTGGTTTTGGCTGCTGCCATGGATCCAAATATCCTCATCCTGAATTATCTTCTTCTTTTCTCCATTGTCTGGGTCTTCCTCTTAAAGCCAGCAGTACTAGAATTGGAATGAAATGATTCAGAACCAAGTTCTGTGCCTCTGACTGGGGTGACTCAGCCTCTGGGGCTGCTGTGCTCCATCCCAGAGCTCTCAGCAGGCTGTGGGAGAGACAGGAGCCCGGGGTGGCTCTGCCTTCTCTGCTGGGAACAGCTGCCCCTTGCAAGTGGACAAGCACAATTCCATCTACAGAGGCTACAGAGACATGCTGGCAGAAAGGTATTTTTCTGTATTAGCAAAACATCTTAGAAAACCTCCTGCTTCTCTCCTGAGCCTCCCCTGTTCCTCCCTGCCACAGGCACCGCTCTCCTCTGGTGGTACTGACGAGTCTGAGATGAGATCACTGACAACACCCTTGTCTACAGAAACTGGAAGATCTTTTTGGCTATTTGGTTTTACAGGGTTCAAATCTTCAAGCAGCCCAAATATGGGACTGGAGAATGATAGCACTGGGCTCAGGACCGGCTGTTCAGGGCAGGAGCTGCTTCTCTGACAGCAAAACTCACACCTTTCCATCAAACTACAGCTTTAAAGAGAACAATGCACTCCTGCTGTAAAAGAAATATATGAAGAAGAATAAAGACACTCTTCCTRTCCTAATCTTCTGCTGTTGACAATGCCCTTTTGAATGGTTAAAATTATATTTTCCCTTACACTTTCATACTTTCTAATTTAAACATAAGGCACACCCCCTATACTTCACAGAAAATACATTAGATTGAAAATATATGCAGAAAGCTAAAATGTAGTTAAAATAACTACCTTTTAGAGCTTTAGATGGCTGCTTTCACAGCTACAAGAAAAAGAAATGTTGATGCGTAAAATCTTAATGGTTATGAGCTGCATTTTTATATTTCTCAATGGCAGTGGTGTTAAAAACATTAAAGTCAGTTCACTATTAGCAAATGGAACAGTACAAAAAATTTGGGACTATGTTGAGTATCTTTTAAAAGAGTACTGAAGAGAGTTTTCTGTTGTTGACAGTGTATTACTCAGGCATCACCACAGTATTCTGTTAGTGTTAGGATTTTATTACCTATATTGTACTATTAGCTTGTTGGAGGGGAGGTCTGAATTTTTCGTAATGTCACACCTTCATTTTCAAACATTGTCTAGTCAAAGTACAACCACAAACCTCCTGCTTCAAAGGCTTTGCAAGAGTGCATTCCTAAGATGCCTGCCTACCTTCATGGAGATACTGCTCTTATTTTGAAACAAAAGAAAACCTGCACGTTAATCCCAATGACATTGCTACAGGAACCTTATTTACAGTATGATTAAAAAATGGTCCTTTCTTACAGCCTCATTAAATCTAAGCCTCATTTAACTACTAGGACATTTTTACAATGGGTTTACTGACATACCATGATAAATGTCTGTATAACATCCTTCAACAATAGCCCCGACTACAGCCATAACCACAATGTGTATAAACACTGCAGCAGCTCTAACAATGCGCTGTCCTGAATAGTAGGAAGTGAAGTAACACTAAACACATTTTTACTAAGCCCCACGTCTCCAAACCTGTATTTTGCTTTAGGTTTTTTCATTGGTTTGTCTTTTGTTTTGGGGGGCTCCTTTGTTTTGCCTTCTCAGTGGGAAAAGAAACGTTCTCTTTAAAATTATGAGAATTAAGATGCTAAAACTTTTAAAATATTACAGGATCCTTTGAAATTCTGACCTAGGCAGAAAGGTTTCCTGAAATTTGATTCTTTAGAGATAAAAGGGCTGGCAGCCGGATGAAAGCAGCCCTACCCTTTTTTCCATGTCAGAGAAATGAATGGAACAGCTTATGAATACATGTAACTCACCCATTCAGGAGCCACGCTGGTGCCTATTTGTCCTGAAATATCAGTGTTAGGTTACTGTGCAAAGCAACAGCACTGAGAGCCGGCATCGACTCCGTCCACGAGAACAATGAGGGCCACAATAAGGTTTTTGGAGATTTAACAAACTTTTCAAACTTCAAGGCAAGGCAAGGAATTAAAAGACATTTCTGTGGGAACCATGCTTTCAAAACACCTCTATAAATGGTTATCCACTGTAACTTACTCCTGCAAGGCCCAGAGACCAGGAGTACCAGAATTGTACAACAAACCAAAACTGAACAGGCTCAAATGCTTTCCTGTTCATGGCTGGCCTCTGATTTAATTTCACATCAAATGATATCGCAAAGCTGGACATGGTAAACCTACAGTATTTTCACTGGAGACTAGGGTCTGACATTCTGTCTAAATGAAATTTCCCAGTTGTCCCAAACACTTTTTATCTTATTTCCATGCTAGCAGTTTGAAATGTCACTATGCATTGCCGCAATGACAGATGAGCAAAGGCACAAGAAAAGCAACGGAGCTGCTTTCTCCAATGAACCATGCCTGGCAAATGTGAAAATTCACTTTTGCCCCTGGCTCCTGGGCCACTCCCAGGTATTGATGGTAAAAGGGGGAAGCTGTGTAATGTGACTTCACGCAGGCTGAAATACAGTGCATGAGTTAAGAAAACTTTGTATATACATATATACATACTCACATTATTAAAAAACATCACTAAGGGTCATATCTTGCAAATATTTTTTACTTCATTACCACAGGTTATAACATACTGACAGCAATAAACACCCTGGGATACAGAAGATTAAGTCATGTGGCCATAATACATATTTTATGTGGATTAATAGACTGAAGCTTCAATGGCAGTGGTAAAAAAATAAACATCCTTCAGAAAACATTTTTGTAAGAGATGATGCCTCATGCTCACAGGGGTTTCAGAACCTACAGACATGCCTTCAGTGACAGTGGGGAGGAGACCACAGTAACATTTCTCACTGCCATAACTTACTTATTTCTATCAACTACAATGAATTGTTCTAGGACAACTTCAAGACCAAACTGTGAACTAGGGTTTCTCTTTGCTAAATCCCTTTTTCCTGCTGTAGTGAAATAATAATCTTCTGCCTCTAAAAGGCAACTCCTTTATATAGGCTTGATCATGTCAACCAGCAGAAGAAAAATAGATGGGGTTATATTAGCAATTAACACCTGGATATTGCTTACTCTCTCCCATTTGAGTCAGTGCTCACTATAACACTCCTGTTTGCCTCACCTGAGTGAGACAGGCAGAGCTGCCACTCCCTGCAGTGACTCCTTCTGTGTGCTGCTAAAACGGAGCAGGGAGCATTTGTATGCAGCGACCTCCACCCAGGATCACCCCGTGCTGGGACCAGGGCGTGTGAAACGCTGCTCTCACTGAAGTCAGTGCTCGAAATTTCACCCATGATTTATTTTTCAATAAGTCATCTCTTGCTGTCCTGCTCTTTGATATTGCTTTGCTTCTGAGAGCACAGAAGATACGAAAAGCTGCATTTCTATTAGCAACATCCACTTTAAAACTTCGCATGCTACCCTCTTTATAAGGCCCTGCTTCCTTCCATTCTCTAATACAAGCTGTTACTCAGCCTCCTCCTGCCTTTATCATCAGAAGAAATCATATTGACTAGCACAATAAAACCCCGAGGTCACCATGATCTCTTTTATAAGCATTAGGAAATAAACTTTTTAGTAGAAGGTAGGGTAAAAATCAAGTTTTGCACCATATTTTGGCTACATTCCCCTGAAGAAGTTTATCTATACAACTCTTTTCTTTTAAAAGTACAAAACCAAGGCCCCAGATGGACAGAATTTTCCATGACTGAGATGATACAAATGAGTTATACCATATTTTGGGGATATATTTTCAGAGCATAGTGGGATCCATCTGAAACCTTCCTCTTCCAGGGATGCAGGAGATTACACCTGCCCCCTGGACACCCACAGCCAGAGCCATTTCCTTAGCTTACCATTCCCTAGCTCCAGCTGAGAGAAAAAAGGGCGAAGGRAAGACTGCTGGGATGGTGACTTCAGCTTATACAATACTCCAGTGGCTAAAAAACTTCCTCAGAAAGTTCTCATTCAGGAGGTATGAACGAAGTACTCTTTAAAAACCAAACAAAAGCCTAGAGAAGCAGCCTCAACATCTACGTACAAGGCCAGTACCTCTGTGCATGCATGCAGAAACACACAGATATGCAACACAGTCCATACATGTTTTCATATCTACCTGTACAGATATATAGGCAAGAGGCTACATTACACGCTGTGCAATTGCAACCAAGCAATGACATGAGCAGGATGATTTGGCATGTTCAAGCAGTTTGACACACCTGCATGTCAAAACATACAAGCCCTACCGAACTTCGTTCATCAAATTGTTAGAGCAGCTCAACTTCTGCCTGCAAATATGAATTTATAAAAGGGAGAGCAGTGTTYACTGGCCTGTCTCTGCCTAGTTGCTTAATTGCAACTTGTGTTTGGCCAGATGAAATAGCAAAGAGTTTAAAACACAAGCAATGGCTGGCTGTCATCAGGAATGAGTTTTCCACAGTGTTCAACACTTTGCAGTGCTTCAACCACTGTCACGATACCCTTACAGAGGTAGCTTTATTTCTTGCAATGCATTGGGAGCAAATATGACCTGTTTCCATCAGCTACAGTGCATGCAAGTCTATTAAAACTGGAGCTAAATTCAGTCAATCAGAAGTCAAATGTTTGGTACAAGGCTCTGCTGTGGGCAATGGAGAGAGACAAGCCCGTTTGCAAAGGGTAGAATTAGTTCACAGGCTCGTGTGTAAAGCAGCTGGGATGGATTGCAGGTGCTGCTTTCAGTTTCCTTTAATGAAAATAGGGAGCTGAGGAACCCTTGCTTGGTTTCACCTTGTAACATTTAAACAAAAAAAAAAAAAAAAGAAACATCAAGCCTCCAACCCCAAAACCAAGAATTTACTGTACCTTAAGGGACATCATACATTACATAAAATAAATCTTCTGCAAAAATGTGGTGAGATAGGTGTTTGTTCACATGAGCAAGCACGTATATATACAGCATATAAAATCTGACACCTAAAAAAATATGTATATCAACTTCTGGCAATATTGAAAACCCTTCAGCATGTTTCTTGTGTGCAATGCTTATAAGAAGGCAACTGTGATACTGTTTTTAAGCTATTTTAGTAAGGGCCCTTGACAAGCTTCACATAAAATATTCAGCATTGATGCTTTCAAGTCCACACTATTTAACTTAAAAAGCTCTCTTCTTCAACCCACAGTATAAATAGGTTTATTATAAAGGTGGTGTGTGGATTAGACATTTCCCTTACCCTTCCCATCTGCCTTCCCCTAAAGCATGATTGTATTGGGCTGCATCACAAACACAAGCAAAAACTGAAAAACAATTTCTTTTTAGAATTCAAATTACTCATTTAAAGTTTTGATTGTTTTAAAGAAATTCAGAGGAATTTCACATACTGTTTCAAATAGTTATGCTTACATCTCCAACAAGTAACTGTATGGCTGAAAAGCAGCCAGAATTAAGAGTCCTCTATAAATTTAGTCCTCTAGTATGAAACTTTATTGCCCCTGCCTTTATTGGGAAGAATTTGTCTTCTAAACTAACTTTTGAAATTACATCCTGTCTTTACAGAGCTGAGGAGCAAATGCTACTGATTTCAGAGGGAGCTGACTTTTATCCCTAATCTTTTATTTTCCATCTGTATAATGAACTGATAACCTGCTCAATGTAAGGAAGTTCTTAAAATAATACACTGAAATACTGAAAAACATCTATGCTGTGGAAAACACAGCATTCACACGACTTTTCAGACTATAGCTGCAATGAAGGACCCTTTGCAGGCATAAAGAAAAAGCCTTTTTCAAATTCTTGCAGGCCTGGAGACTCTAATATATTTTTCTAAGCTATTTAGATGCCCAAGCTGGCATCAAGACGGAGACAGGGTTGAGCCCGCATGCTGTATTTCATAATGTAAATCTGCAGTTCTGAGTGGGGCAGAATTCCAAGCACAGTATTTAAATTTTTCTCATCTGTTGTCTAAGAACTCCAGGATCAAACACATGATTTAAAGCCTACTGAGATCAGTGGGAGAATCCTACTGGCTTCAGTGAGCTTTGGATGAGACTCAGAGGACCACAGTCAGAAAGGTATCTAGGGCTAGAAAATGCATCTAGTGAATTCTTGGCCAATTTTGCAGCTCAGCACCAAACCTTCTGGTGATCTTAGTTTTTATCTCAACTTTTCTACATTTCAATCCCAAACTTTACTAATCAGACATTTTCTTTATTCAAAAATCCAGTGTCTCTTTTTTGCTTTCCTTGCCCCCTCTTCTCTATTTGGTACATTTGGGAATTTTATCCTTGACAATACAACTTATGATAAAATAGAGACCAATAACACTTTTAACTTCTTCTAGTGTTATGCAAAGATATTTTAACTGCTGTTGAACTCAAGCTATAGGAAATGGTGATTTCAAAGTGAACTTGGTACGGTCATTGAAATATTTCCTATAAATATTTTAGATGGTAATTCTATTCTTCCCAAAGAGAAAATGACTTAATTATCAGGGGCTTCTGCTCACACTATTCATGGGAGCAGATATACTTTTTAGCATATTTAAAGATACTAAATTATGGAAAGCAGTTCACATAGGGTAATTATTTGATAGTTCATTATGATGAACAGTACATTTATTTATAATAAGTGCCATCTTTTATAGCATGATACCAAAATCAGACACTGCTTCATAGCCAGAAAGGTCTCCTTTGGCACCACCAGAGTGAAAATCACTGCAGCCTATTAGTCCAGCCCTGGTCAGATGCAGACACACTTCTCTCTGCAGTATCAATACTGCACAGCTACTGCAATCCATCCCCTTGCCCAGAGCCTCCTGGGTCAGCGTGCTGTCTTACAAGAGCTGCGTATGCTGTGCACGTGGGTAATTACACTGTGCCATTCTCCATGTTTTATAATCTACCATTTAACCTTTAGGCATGTGTTTACCAAAACCTCTGCAAGCACAATGGCTTTCTTTAGCTGGAGAACACCAGGCACACAAGGCAAGGTTTATACAGTAACTTCTGCTTCACCGCAAAATATATCAAAACAGAGTCCCTGTTTATCTTGGGGGGGAACAACGTTCCTCTGTCTTCTCATCCCAGATCAGGCAGTCATTTACAGAGACTGAGACTTCATCTTCCACTGAAAGAAGGAGAGGTCTGCCCAGTGATTTAAAGTGGATCAAGATTTAATTGAGGTGAATATTGGCAAGACATTTACTGCAGAGTTATTGCAAAACACATTTCATTAATGACAATGATACTAAAACATTGGAAATCCATAGAGGTGGAATCAGAAAGACTAGACAACATGCTCACTGAAGTCAATGGACAGATGGAAATAAGCTCTAGACCCCACTTTGCTTACAAAGCAACACCTTCTTTAGAGCTAAAATTTTACACAAAGGGTTAGTGGCACATTACTTATCATTTACATAAAATGCCCATAGAATAAATGTAGAAGAGTAGATATGGATGGAGAAAACAGCAAGGGAGCAGGAAGACACCCAAGATCATGTTTCCACAAACGCACAATTACTGACACTCATTCAGCCGAGCTGCTTGTAACAAGAGAAATTTTTCACACCACAATTCGCAGGATGGACTCGTCTCCCTACTTCAGCAACCTCATTGCATATTTGAGAGATCAAGCACAGAAAGCACAGTGCACAAACTTTACTTTGGGTTTTAACACCAGCCTTTCCACCCTGCACAGCTCCCCAAATGCAGCGTGTCTGGCCAGGAGCCACGGAGCAGCAGCACAACACGGATCTTGTGCTCAGAGCCCGGGGAGCTCCCTGTGCTGCTCTGTTACCTTGAAGGCAGCTGTTTTAAGGAATCACCACACTAATGAAAAAATCTAGTTGCTGGGGCAGAATATCAAAAAGAGCAGTTTCTGTTCCTTCGCAAAGTTTGCCCTTTCTTGTCAGCTTTTGCTGAAGTAAAAATGAATTCACCTGAAATATAACCACCAGAGTGAGGTGAGAAGAAAGTGCAATATTATTAGGACCAAAGTGAAAGCTGTGATATGAAAGTCACAACCCCCTCCACCCCCACTATTTATTTCAACTAGAATAACATCTTTGCTCACGCCGATATTCACCTTCTTGTCACTTGAAGAGAAAAAAAAATCAGACCAACTTTTAAATTAACTTATATACCACACCTCCAGAAATGATTAATACTTCTTGAAAGGATAGTTAAGAACAGCAAGAAAAGAAAAACCTAGATTACTGTAAATGGGCAGAATTTCTTCTTGAACTAACCTCAGACAGAAAGATTTAATTGCCCATGTTGTAAGGTCAGCTGCTACTAAAGTCTTATTATCTAAGGTTTTCAATGCACAATTCAGCATGATGCTTCTGTATGAAAGGCCAGTGCCTGTGACAGAATCACAGAATCACTGAATTAACTAGGTTGGAAAAGACCTTTGAGCTCATTGAGTCCAAACTATGACCGAACACCACCTTGGCAACCAGACCACGGCACTGAGTGCCACACCAGCCTTTTCTCCAACACCTCCAGGGATGGTGACTCTCCCCGGGCAGCCCATTCCAGTGCCCAATCACTCTTTCAGTGAAGAAATGCTTCCTGATACCCAGCCTAAACATCCTCTGGTGCAGCTTAAGGTAGGCTGAAAAACACAGGGACCTTCCATTACAGAAATAAAAGAGGCAACAAGAAAATCTGTGAGAAATCCCTGGGGAAGACTGAACTGCAGTGCCTGCTTGCTATCAGCCCCCATGGACTGAATTCATCAGCACCAGCACCATCCATGTCCAGGAGCTCCCTCAGACTGTCAAGAGCACTGCAGCTTCCCAGAAGTTGCCCCTGGACACAAGTCCACGGTGTTGATCTCTGCTTGCCTTAGCTGTGTTCTAGAAAGCATCACAGAGCTCCAGAAGCAGAGGAATACTGAAATGTAGCTTACTGTGTATGCAGGGTTTGTTTGCAGTGAGTGGGATGGCTCGTTATTATTTGTTGCTAGTTTTCACTATTCATGCTGGAAGAATGCTGACGCCTCTACTCTTTTATTGCTTGCAAAAGGCATTCAGTCTCCAAAAATATTTTAGACTTCACTGATTGGTTGCTTTCTTGCACAAATTATTTTAAATAAGTTTCCATGGAAAAGGACACCTTGGAATACACAGTTAGAATAATTAACAACCAAAATGAAAAAATAAGGTGGAGCACCACTCAAAATCTTCAGCACGTTGTTGGTGCAACCTTCTCACGTTGTGTAGCTAAACATAAACCCAAGTGTCACAAGCAGCTGCCACCCCAAGTACAATAGGGGGAAAAAAGACTCTACAGTAAGCAGAAGAGTAGCTTGACATGTGGCTTCTCTTCCCAGACTTGCAGCAGAAATTAAGATTCAAAAAACAAATAGTGGTAGCGAGACAAACTTACACTGCTGATTTAATTAACGTGGATTTTTGAGTTTTTTACATAACAAATTCTAGTTTATATAAAGTACATTAGTACTGTTTTGGACAGTTAATTATTTTTACCATTTACCCTAAAGATGTAACTACCCACATGAAGTCTACACTTACAATAATATAATAAAATCATTAATATCCAAAAAAATAAGCAATATTTACTTGTTCCTAAAGTTAAAATCAAGCCACTTAACTGAAAGAAGTCTCCGAATAAACTCTTAGAATTACAGTTTGCAGGAAAAATTTTTACAAGATTCATTTCTGCTTTTCTATAAGATAAWGTATTTTTTATTTCAGTCTATATAAGTAGTACATACTAATGCTTGATTAAAATGAAAAAGAAAAATCCCCCAAAAAAATGGGAATCAAAAAAGGAAAAGTACCACCCGCAATTTATGAATAAAAACAAAGTATAAAACACTATGTCCATTATCTCTGTAATCTTGAAAGACTGGCTTGACCAGGAACAATAGATTAGTTTAAAACGCTGAGACAAAGGTAATATTTCGTCTTATAAGATAAAATTTGCTGTAATGAACTTTTTCCTTATGCATTTAGAAGTCCTAAGCTAGTTTCATTCTGGTAAGAGAATGCATTTTAAACCATTCTTTGTGTTCATTTATAAATTAATTCTAATAATTTGCATCAAAAGAGCWGGAATTCATGAAAAAAGTGATTAAAAAGCATAATTCATCACTTTATAATAATATTTAAGTGTATATACAAAAGAAGTGSAAAAATATTAATGTATTACATTTTTATGCTGTTACTTAAATAACAGTCAGCAGCATACCGTCCCAAGTTTAAAAAATGAAATGTTGCCAATTACTGACACTCAATTTTCTTTAAATAAATAATCGCTTGTAGATTTTTAACAAGCAAAATAGCAAAAATAGGAGTAAAATTAATTACAAAAATCACTTAGACTTGACCCAGCCCACCCAGTAAAAAAGAAAGAACTCTTTCCCAAGCAGTAACATTAATTTCCATCTGCTCCCGAGGTTTTTCTCCAAGTAACGCTGCTGCCTAATCTTTGTGCAGCTCCTGTGCGGTGCCATCCACGGCTGCACTTCCCACAGCGTGCCCTCGCTCTGCACCTCAGCCCTGTTTATCCACCTTATCAGCTCAGGAAGAAATTTCGGCAAAACTCTTCCTCTGGTCACCGATATCTCTGGGAACCGAACCCATTAAGATATTTGTGACCCCTACTCATGCTATTTTAACTGTCTGTTGTACAGGAAGGAGCTGATAAAAATAGGATTACAATGCCCTTACAGATGAACTGGCAGGAGGCTTGATTGTGATTGATGCCTGAATAAATATACAATAACAGGCCCTACATTTCAACACGGCTTTTGATAGAAGGTAAGAAGCAGTGTCGGTTTTCACCGTCCGGACTGCAGGACTCTGTGCTCAAATACCTGGGAAGTGCCTTTCATTGAAGATTGAATCTTCTACTCTTAAGTCTGCCTTTAAATAAAGAGCGGGAGGTGGCTATTAGTGGGTAAGAATGAATATTTGTATTATTTTGTGAGGTACAAAGGCGCATTTCTTCCCACAAGTGCTCATGTGTGGCCCACCCTAAATTCCTTTGAAGTCTCAATATCTTCCCCACAGATAATCGGTGCCAAGGTGGGTGTATTTTAAAAATACACAGCATCATAACAGCTGCATGGAAAACAAATGAGCTGGACTTGGAGTTTGGAGTGGGGAGAGGAAGGCTGGGATTGTCCATGTTGTTGTCAACTCTTCTCTGCCTTGGGAGAAGAAGTTTTCAGCAGTCAATCAGGCACAGGCTTAGCCTGGGGAACAGTTTCTGCAGGAAGGGCATGAGCCCACCATTGCTGGGGTTGGACAGCAACAGGAGAGCTCAGTATTTCTAGTAAACAGTCCCAGACAGTTTTCCCTGACTCCATTTACTGCAGTACAGACCGAAGGCTGTGTCTTTCTGAAGCCTGCATTCTTTCAATCTTTCTTAATAAAATAGTTCTTAATGAGTGATGCATTTACCACCTCAAAACAGAAATTCCAGGAAGTAAACTCGGAGCACAGTTTTTATTAACCTTCCTCTTTTGGAGAAGAGGGCTTCAAGTGTCCTGAAATCACACGTTATCAGCTCCCACTTCAAGTAACACAGCTATCTATTCCACTTCAACAGTATCTCAAATACGCCCCTTCTTATCCTGCAAAAAATAGACACCTACTTAGCTTTCCAGAGCAATGATCCAGCCAAGTACCCCAGCAAGTACACAAACTTCAAGGGGGCAAACACTCCCTCTGGCTCCTTTGAAATCATTCAAGGAAGAAAGGCTTGCATTTGCTCAGGACCTTGCTGGATCACCTCGCTAAAAATAAGTTAACAATAACACTTCGCACATTCAAAGTGTTTCATGTGCTGAAACTACTGTCTGAATGGCAATCCTATAACTGTTACTAGACTTATTTTGTAGAGGGAGAAACTAAAGCAAAGAAGCCAGTTATTTCCTGCACCTTGTACAGTGAGACAGTGTCAGAGCTGGGACTCCCCTGCCCTGTTCCCTCACCCACGTGCTCCATCCTTCTGGCACCCACATGTTTCTCCCAACTGAAGGCACAGCAGCTGCCCAGCAGTCTGCAAACAAACTTTAAAAATTCAGTTCCACCTCTTGCTACAGTCTGCACCAATTAATGTACATCATATATTAAAATTAGTCCAATCCCCCTGCAATAAGCAGGGACACCTTCAACAGGTTGCTCAGGGCCCCATCCAACCTGGCTTTGAATATTTCCAGAGCTGGGGCATCTGCCACCTCTCTGGGTAACCTGTGCCAATGTTGCACTACACTCCAAAGGCCATCACTCACTATTCATTACTAGCATTTCTTACTGAAGTACTAATTCTGTTCTGAAGTCGTCATTCGACAAGACATTAAATCCTATTTTGGGGTAGTTAACACTAAATCAGAGCCCCTGCACCCCAAACCAACGCACTGCAGCAACAAGATGCAAAGCATTTACCCAGTATAAATTTGCCCAGTTCAAAATTTGGAGCACACACTTCCTAATTGTACTCTGGGGAATGAAATAGAAACCCAGCTGACCCGGAGGCAGTCTGTGTTAAGGGGTAACACGGCAGAGCTCAGACTCAGTATGACTGGTTGTTGGAACCAAGACTGAGCTGTGTTCCAAACTACCTTCCTCTCCCCAGTTTCAGGGGTGTTTAAATGCTTGCAGGGTGACATCAAAACCACTGTGTTTAAAGTCATTCAACGCAGCATCTCACTGCTTAGGGAAAAGGAAGAAATCCTGGCTCCGAGCGGCCAGTGATGTCTGAGCACAGCACCGCGGTGACTCCGTTCAGGCTGCAGAGCTGCCCAGCCCTAGCCAGCCAAGAGGCAGTCACAAGTGCTCCAGTTCTGTGTTACTATAGAGCTCTGGATTAGCACAGACCTAAATCAGACCTCTGACCCATATTTTAACACCTTTTCTTATCCCAAATATGATGATTCAGTGGTGATTTGCAGAGCATGCCATTCCAACCAAGGTGGGATAAACAAATTCTCCACACTACAATTTATAGAGTAAAAATGGGGTTTTGCACAGAGCTTGTAAAATCAAGCCAAACATAGTAAGAGAAAGTGAAATCTCCCAAGATTGGTTTCATTCAATTGCTGATGGCGCAGCTTGTTATTCAAGTTTATATTGATGCACATGATGTAAATGGAAAAGTTGCGAAGCGTAAAATTTTTCATATTCCACTTCAAAATATCTTCGAATTGGACTGAAATACAAATTCAGTGTACTATTAACCAAATGATACATACCCCCAAGCTGCACAGCAAGAAAACACTTAACCCACGTTGAACTTAAGCAAACAGATAAATCTTACAAATTTCACAAGGATGAAAGTGTGCACTTAAAATTAAGGCAAGAGTTTACTATTGCTTTTGCAAACAGGTAAATAAAATTTCAAATAGACGTATGTATACTTATATATTAAAAAAAATTACAAAATAACAAAATGACAACAGACAAACAAGCAATAGACAATTCAAAAGCTGAAATACTAACAGAACAATTCCATCTATAGTAGTTTTGTATTTAAAATCAAATCCTGGAGAAGCAATGAGGAACATGGCACTGATCAGTACACTGTGAATTACGGAGCAATATTGAGAATCCTTTCCTAGTAAGTCTAAATGCAGCACAGAATAAAATTATGGTGTAACTGGGGTGGGGGGTGGGTGGGGGTGGAGGAGGTGTAAATGCTCTAAGAAAGGAGAATTATAGCTACTCAGCTGCCAAGATCTCAAAGTGCTCCAAAACCACCTCTATTTCGTCACATTTAATTTTTGTACATATATTAAATTCAGCCAAGTCAGTAGATTAAAATAATATAGTAGATTGTATCAACCCAGACTTTGGCAAAATGTGACACAATCCCTTTTCAAAACCCTAAAATTGGCTTGCTTATGAGGACTATCACATGGTTGAATAGTGGCTAAAGGGCTATAAATAAATAGATTGCAGCAGCACAAGGGAGGTGCTAGCAGATTGCCACAGGGATTGGTATTAGGATCAGTTTTATTTAACATCTTTATTAATGATCTGGAAGAACGGGTAAACAGTGCATTAATTAAATTCACAGATTTCAATATAGTGAGAAGTGTTATAAACATGACAGTGGGGAAAGAAATTATGCCAAAGGAGGTTAGAAACACTGAAATAAGTAAGAAAAGGGGATTCCTTCTAAAAAAATGCAGGCTAATACATCTGAAGAGAATTGAAAACCACAAATAATCAGTGAGAGACAACAGCCAACCCTGTTAAGCTAAAAGAAAAGACCCAGGGGCAGCAGCTGACAGCAAATTATGCAAGAGCTTGCAACATGAGTGGGAAAAAGAATAAAATGATCTGGGCTACACATGTGGTTGTATCACGACATTACAGTGTGACGCAAGCCTGGACTTCCTGCAGAAGCAGTGAAACAGCCACCATCCTACATCAGTGTTTCAAGCAGGCAAGGATCTCCCCTCAACACACAGCAGTGACAGAATCCTGCAGTTTGGTTCTAAGCCTCTGGTGAAAATTTCACAAAAAAAACCAACCCGGACAACCAACCAACCAAAAACCAATACCCAAGATTATAAAACATCTCACCAGAAATAACAAAGAGGAAAAGAGAACAATTTGAAAGGATTACAAAGACTGAGAGTATAAAATAACCAACACAGGGCCAGAAAAGTACAAGAACAAACATCATGAAAGGTACAAGAAATCTTTAGGCTCATCTCATCAAACACGGCACAATTTGGATTTTTTTTTTTAATAAAATAAACATTGGAAGCATATAAGCAGAATATTAGTTCCTGTTAGTAACATCTATACTACATTTAGGTACAGCCTCAAAAAGAATTAACTGAAACTGCTTTTCTTCATTCATTAAAACTGGGCATAATATTCAAAAATATAGTGTAGGAGACAATCCTGCAATAGCAGAATGATTTAATAGGTCTTTTCCATCTCTAACTTCTATGATTCCTTAAGAGACAATAAGCAGAGAGACAACCCTCCGCAAAATTAAATCACTGGGATTCAACTGGAGAATGAAAATTAAATCACAGCAAAGTATTTTCTTCTCTGTAAGCACTAGCATTAATCACATGCAAAAGTAAAATATTAGTTAATTTGATTCCCTGCGCCTTCCAGACTCTGGTCGAAATGAATCAATGCAGGAAGACTGATTTCTCTGATAATTGGGGAAATGGTGAGGACAGAGGAAAAAAAGAAGTAAGGAGGAAAAAAAAAGTAGAAATAGCTGGTGAAAACGAAATTACCAAAAGAAATTTGACTAGCGAAAACCATGTTAGAGCACCTATTTCTTCTCTATGCCTAATATGTAAAATTTCACAGTGGTGGCCTTGAAAAAGTGCTTTCTAACTATGGCTAGAATTGGGGTAAGTCACCTTGGACAGTACAAACTGTTACTAATTTAGGTGACTAAAACCTCTGAAAAATGGCTTTGCTCTCTGTCCCCTTCCGGCGGCCAGCCCTCTGCAACACCTCGTGTTTGCCGCAGGGAGAAGGTGGTGGCACACCAAAATCCCAGCTCCACCCGCACAGTAAAGCCTGGCCACGATGCCCTTACAAGGCACAGCTGGTTTGGGAAGCCCCTGTCCTGCCCTGCAGTGAAATGGGTCACCTGGGTGTGCACAAGCCCGGCTGCTTGACCAGCAGCGTGTCCCCACAACCGCTGCGCCCGCCAGGGAGGGAGGCGTCGCCCCAGCACCCAAATCTGCTCCTCAGGCCGCAGGAGATCAGAGTGGACAAACCACAGCCTAACCAAGCGGTTTGTAGCTGGGGGCAGGCAGCACAGAGCCTTTCAAATTAGCAGCTAGATGGTGGCATGAAGCCGTAAGGGACCAGTTCTCAGCGCAGCCAACAAGAGTTCACGTGCAGATGTCACTGGACATCAAGACTGGGCCAATTTTGCAAAGGCTGGTAATTTCAGCCTGTGTGCTGGAGAAACTGATGCATGTGCCATGGGAATAGAGAAAAAATGGGCACGAGCACAGCGAGAGGCGAGCAAAGCAGCTGAGACAAACCCTGCTGCCTTGGGGCCAGTGTTTTCTCCAGACAGACAGCAGTTCTTTAGCTCAGTGACAGACTTCATTGAGCTGGCAAAGGGATACGTCATCAACATAACAAAAACTTAGGAAAAAAAAATAAAGCCAAAGGAACAATATAGGAAAAAATAACTAGGGGTCTGGTTTGTTTCTTTTGCTACATTTTAAAATATGTACTTTCCTCCTACAGGCAAGAAATACTGCATTTAATAAGAAGAATAAATCATTACATTTTTATAGTTAGTAGTTTCTTCTACAATGAAACTAGATTAGTTTCTCACTACGCATGCTGTTTATTGCTCAAATTTTATGGTAAGTTCTAATAATTGAAGTGTTACAAACAGTTCAGTTTGGGGTTTTTTTTGTTTTCATTTAAACCAACTCTCAGACTACTCTTTTGTGTTATATATATATATATATATATATATATATATATTTTTTTTTTTTTCCACCAAAAATCTCACTGGCTTTCTACCTATTGCAGAGAAAATACACACTCTCTTAAATGACCCTCTGAATGTTATGGGGATAGACTTATCTCTAAAATTCTATGTAGAGCTTAAAACTTAGTTTCATCTATGAGTGAAGCTTGAATTTTAATCTTCACACCTCTAACTGGGCAGGTTCTTCACATTCAAAACACAGGTAACCAGTAGTTCTGCTGTGACAGGACCTGTCCTGCAACATGTAGCCACAAATGTCACTTATGTAATTTTCTATAGGTCTGCAATTATTTTCCTCTATTTTCCCCATCCTACAGCAACAAAATCAAGATGTAAACACAAAGAAAGTGCAGCAGACACCTCACTGATTTCACTGCCATTTAAGACAACCCCAGCAGCTCTGTGCTGTGGGCTGATGAGGAAAGCACATTAAGCACTTGCAACAGAACATCCAAGTAGACCTGTTTTGCAGCCTGATTAATAGAAACAACCTCTAAGGACTAATCACAAGTCAAGCCCTGTTTTGTAGATTAATAGAACAAAGGCACAAGAGAATAGGGAAGGTACAGGACTGGAATATAAATAAGAAAAGGTGTACATTCTAGGCAGATTGACTGCTAGTAATTATCAGCTAAAGGCACATCCTTACAGCGAGGTCTCGCTGTTGTGTGCTTCAACAGCTAATTTCCAGATGGACCCATCAGTCTACGTATCTCTGAATATTCTATCTCTAAAACCCACTAAACAACAACAAAATACTTCTCTGAAACAAATCACACCTTCACCTCACTCTTTCAGTGCCACTTGAATTTCTAGGTTGATATTAGGCGATTCTGAAGTTTGCAGCTACTATTCTTTTCAGCTACACATATGTGGATCAGAAATACAATACTGGCATGTAAGGAACTGATTGCTACTCAAACCCTGCAATATGGGACCGGATGCTGCAACCCAGCAGAGATGCCATGTACCCCATCTGACCCTGCAAGGAGCTGTGCAGAGTTATCTGTACTTGGTTTACTCCGTCATTTTCTAAGATTTCCCAAACGTTCCACCTCTCCCAATGTACCACCTCTATACAAGCAGCAATATAAGCTCTTGAACCCTATAAATCTAGGAGTTTATAAAAAAAGATCTGCAGGTTAGGCAGTGGAAGACAAACTTCCTTAAAATGGCACTTTGCAGGTTTCTCAAGAAACACAAAACTTATGTTATATTCATAAACAGAAGAACCAAACTTACTAAAAACTGAAAAACCAAATTCAGGTGCCCATAACTCAAGATTACAGGGTTTTAGGGCATCCCATATTAAAAATGGGAACACTTTAGGACTACAACTTTCAGACTAGCAACTCAGGTTACCTTTCTCCTCCTTTTTCTTGCAGTGCAGGCCATGGAAGTGTCCCAAGTAGCCCAGATGGAACACCAAGAGAAGTGTTAAAGAGAACACCTTTCTTGAAATTTATTACGTTCCCAGTTTTGAAAACAAGATGCATTAAAATCTGTGCCAGGAAAAGGAGACTGAAAGACAGCCTTCCTTCTTACATAAAGCTTACTTATATAAAATTGGAGGCGATACACAATGGTAAGTACATTCCCAAGGTATAAACCAATAAACCTGACTCAAGAGATTAATACAGTCAGCAGCTGCAAATATCAGCTTTTTTCAGTAAGACACACTGATTCACATATGTACAAAAATAAACAGGCTTTCTGAAGAACCAGACCCCACAGCCTTCTTGTCAGCTCTACCCATCCTGCAAATGCTGCCAAAGCAGCAAAACTGCAGGTGAGAGCTCTCCAGAAGCAGAGGTCAGACAGGCTGGCAGATCTGCAGATACAAAACTCAAGTACTCGCATTACTTGCAAAATAAATACGATGGCACAGTTGTCAGATGATTTCCAATCATCACGAGATCACTTCCCAGGCAGCATTATTCCCTTTGTCAAAGCAGCCCCACGGGTCAGTGTGGAAGGCAAACAGCTAAGCACATCTGTTAAGGAATATTCTGTTTAGTGTTCATCTGAAACGCTGAAGAGGAACACAGAACGGAGTAACTCCCAGTGCCTCCTCCCAGCCACACAGACTGCAAAATGATGTCCTTGTCCGTGCAATGTTAACTGGGGAGGCAGCAAAGGTGGTGCGGCTTGTGAGGCCTCCTGAACTCACTAAGGGTCTGTGCAACTCAGGCACAACTGGGAAGGAACAAGGATAAGCTGTTGGCATCTTCCTGCCTGTGAATCACTGCTTAAGCCTTCTCTGTGTGCACACACATCACAAACATGGCTCTCAGCCACACTGAGATTTTGATATTTAGCTACCGGAGTTACAAATGTCAGCAATCCTCAGATTTTACATATACACAAACCATAACACAGACCAGCACCTAAACGTTTTAGAGGTGGTTATAAATACCCACAAGGTCTCATTGATTTTCAACTGAATCCATGAGTGTTGACCACTTCTGAAATAAGGTGCCAGATCTATTCTACTGAACAGATTCTCATGAAAATCTGATGAATGTAGTTGTCACTCTTGACCTTTATGTCTATGCTCAGATTCACCATCAGTGGTCTCTTATTTAAAGTGCATGTGCAATTTTTTCTTTATTTCATAGGATTACTTTAAGCATTTTTACACATGTCAGGGTAAAGTTAGCATTCTGATCAATGAGTATTAGATAAATATGACCCAAATAATCTGGAAGACAGTCATGAGAAATCTTACCCTTCACTGGGAGCTAACAAAATCTAGTCACTTACTATTTGACTTACTTTTGGATTTAAATACAATAAAAAATAATTGCTTTTCCATTTCTATTGCATTTTATCACCATCACACCACGTGAGCTTTATTGTCAACCCTACCTGCAATGTAAATTCTTCCACATTTTTTCCTGTCTGTCCTGAATAGATGAACTGTGAAACAAATCACTTGTAGATTACATCTGTTTCACATACCCAACCACCTTCCTCCCTGTCACCTCCTCCAGCCTAATTTCATTCCTTTCACTGCACCTTGTAAAGGCACTGGAAAGCATCCTCATTTTTCCAAGTAACTCAGCAAAGCTGATAATATGTATATCTGTATGTAACTGATAATTATGTATTTAATTAAAGCTTATTGAGCCAGTGAAACTACTTAAGTAATAAAGGTGGCACATTTAGGTGCCAAAGTGGGGAAGTTTCACTACATTTTCCCAGCGTGGGTTGATATTCTGGCACTGTGAAGGTCTCAGCCTGTGTAGTCTCTTCTCACTCAGGGTCACAACTCCTGACTTAGAAATGCTCCATGCATACAGAGCTTTTAAACTGGCAGCACTGCTGATAAGTCCCTGAAAAATGCACTGATGTGTCGTGTGCTCTCAATATCCCTCTGGAAACACGCACACACATTCATGCACACGCTCCTGTGTGGAGGGCGGGCCTTGGCTGGAGGCCAGGTGCCCACCAAGACGCTCTATCACTCCCCTCCCCAGCTGGACAGTGGACAGAAAATAAGATGGAAAATGACGTGTAGGTTGAGATAAGGCAGTTTACTAAAGCAAAAGCATGTGCACACACAAGCACAGAGGAAAAAAAAATTTATTTCCTACTTCTCTTCAGCAAGTGATGTCTAGCCACTTCCCAGGAAGCAGGGCTTCATCACATGGAGTGGCTGTTCCAGAAGGAAAACATTGTAAATATCAAATGTCATCCCTCCACTCTTCTTAGCTTTTATATCTGAGCTGACGTCATACGGTGTGGCATATTCCTTTGGTCAGTTTGGGTCAGCTGTCCCAGCTCTGTCCCCTTCCAAAATCTTGCCCAGCCTACTGATGGAGGGGAAGGATGCTGGAGAAAACAGTGCTGATGCTGTGCCAATCTTGCCCAGCCTACTGATGGAGGGGAGGGATGCTGGAGAAAACAGTGCTGATGCTGTGCCAGCTGTGCCCAGCAGTAGCCAAAACACGGGTGTGTTATCAACACCCTTCCAGCTCCCGAGGCCAAGCACAGCACTGGGAGGGTGCTGTGAGGAAACGAGCTCCAGCTCAGCCAGACCCAACACAAACTGGATGGGCCTTGCCCTTCCAGAGATACAGCCCTAGCCTAATCTGCCTACCCTTCAGCAAAGTCTTGGCATCCCACCCAGCTGCTCAGAGGAGTCCTGGCTCCTCTGGCTCACCAGCTCTGCCCGAGAGCCCTGAACCCTCCTGCCCTGTGCTCCAAGCAGCCAGGCCCTGATTGCACTCTCCCACACATCCTCCAACAGGCTTCTCTGCCTGTCACTCAAAGCATCCACCTGCTCCCTAATTCTTCTTGCTTACGGCATAGGGGAAATGAAGCAATGAAAGTAATGAGGCTTGAAGAGCACCACGCAATGCAAAATCCATTCTGATGTCAGCCTGTCAAAGCTGAAGCCCCTTCTCTTACTTGCCCACTCTCCTGCCGTGAAGGTGGCTGTCCTAGAGTGAAGTAATTTTTCAGTTAACCTTAACAGCATGGTATTTTCAGCTTTGTCTTTCTTCCCTTCTGCACTAGACCACCACAAAGAGGTGTGGCGCATGTGCAGGTGAAAGGAAATGGAAAAGCAGGAGTCCTGAAGAGCAGAAGCTGCATGGGAGAATTTATTCAAGCAAGCATCAACACACTGCAAGGAGTCCAGCCCTGTACAGAACAGCCTATCTCCAGATCTGGCTTAACTCTTGCCTTCCCTCCTCTTTCCCAGCTCCCATTCTTTAAGGGGCTTCAGACCCTCTCCCAAGACAAAGTCTGATGCTAAAAATGTCAGGAGTGTTGTAGTATTCTGTTTCCTACTACTGGTAACTCCTCACTGGGTGTGAATGCTTTCAGCCTGCTCCTTGCACACAAATGCCACAGTGATCACTGGGTTATTCCAGTGTTCAGCTAAAGGAAAGCAAACTGCTTGTTCCTGGCAAGTCAAAACACACCAACCAAAGCAAAACCACAAGTATAAGCACAACTTGTCTATCAAAATGTCCTTCTTGTTGAGCAAACCATACTTAGACTTACAAATAAGGAGGCCACGATAAATAATCAGCCCCCCAACACCACAGCTCACGCTCATTCTGGCTCTCTGCTTTTTTTGCATGGCAAAAAACTGAACTCCAGGAAAATGGAGCAAGAATTAGAGACTCAGAGCAGATTTCTACAATCATTCATTTGTACTGCTGTGGAGGAATTCAAATTCCCGTTTCCACAACAGGAAAGATTCAAAAGAGCTAGGAGAGCTACCATTTTATGTCTGGTTTAACTGGCTAGAATTCCAGCCACAATAGGCACAGTTTATGTGTTAACACTAGTAATGAATACTCTAAAGTTCTTATTCCTGCTGAAGTCAAACCTGAAGAAAAGACCAAGACTTCATGATCTGCCCCAGTGTCAGGATGCAGAGCTGTCCAAAGAATTAAATAGGACAGGTTTGCACCACAGTATTAAAAATTACTTATGAGCGAGTGCATTTAAAATGACAAACATCCCACTCTTTATTTAAAAAAAAAAGAGGAAGAAAAAAAGAAAGAAAGCTTTAAAAAGTAAATGGGACAATTTTTTACTTGGAGGTGAATCTGATATCAAGGAGACCAAAGAAAAATCAGCTACATTCCCAACAAGGCAAAAAATGTAAACAAACCTCTGCAATTCTAGACCAGGGGGAATTCATTCTTTGATTCTAAACTGAGAGACCTGGCGGACAAATGCCAAGAAAAATGAAACAGAAGCCTGCACCTTTAAACACAACCACGCTGCAGTGGTGGTGTGTTTGTTTAACATACAGACAGGAGACTTCAGTCTTTGCCAATAATTTTCTCAGTTGCTGGCTTCTACTGCATAAACACCAGAATTCCTGAAAAACTGGTGCAACACACCCAGTTTTGTCCAGTCTCCCCTGGTTTCCTCACCACTAAATAGCAAAGAAGAACTTTATTGCTGAATAGTCCAATTTCTATCCCTCCTTTCTTTAGACACAAGCTAATTGCCAACTAAGACTATGAAAATAAAAGAAATGAGATCCATTCCAACCCATCAGTGTATGTGAATCCCATCATGTGAGTTGCCAATTGGTTTTCCAGTCCTCACGCTCAATATCTGCTGTTAATTTGCTTGCTATTTCAAGAACTTGAAGACTGTCAGCAAAATCCATGATGCATTACAAAACTTATAATTGGAAAGAAAAAAAAACCCTCTGACACTTTTCTGACAGGATAAACAGAGAGTCTGAAAACACTGATCAGAACAAGGCAGAAGTACTAACTCAGAGCTGCTTGTAGTAAAATATCATCGCAAATGAAGCAGAGAAAGAAACCCAGTTAGAGAAATAATTTTAAACTGATGTAAAGTCATTTGATGAAACCCCAAATTTTACATGGGGCTAAAAAGAAAAGATTGCACAAAACATTATTTTTAAAGGAGATGGCTGAACCTGCCTCTGCTTCTTAAGATTGCATTATCTATGCCAATTAAAATTTTGCTTCTGAAAAAGAGTTAAGGCACTTCCTCTAGAGTTACTAAAAAAAGCAAATGAAAGCCTTGGCTCCGCAGACGTGAGTGATAGTGAGCCGTTTGTTCTTGACCTCTGGATCACCCTACAGATCAAATTCTTGGACATAGGAAAAACCCACTAGTATTCATTAAAAGCAACTGGGAGGCCAGCTTTGTGCTTCTGTTCTTGAGACCCGAACAAGCTACAACTTGACAAACGTGCAGGATATTGCTGAACAATGCTGCTGTTCCTGTCAGGAGGGAAGAGCTTTATTCCCAGCTTCATTCAGGATGAATTAATTTTCATCACAATGATGCAAATCACAGATTTCAGTCATTATTTAAATAATTGATTGTCATCTTTTACGTTTGTGGTTCTTTTCAGTTATCTCTATAAAGTTGATTCTGTTAAACATTAATTGATTTATACTGAATTAGCTTTTACACTACACACTTTTTCCTTCAAAAAGATACACATATCTCCAGTTATCTAAACAAATATATAGGCTGAAAGTTCCAGATCTTTACTTCTCATTCTGTTAGATATGAGCAGAATTTGCTCACATACTTTCATAGCTAAAAATGATGTAAAGGATTGCTTTGTTAGGTTATTTTATACTTACAGCTTTTGACATTTTTTGTGAAATTTTTATGCAGAACAGAACTTTAAATCCATAAATAAGCCTATTGCCTCATTATTCAAACAAATAAGAACCACAAATTTCAATGCACACAAAATAAAGTACATCAGAATACTTTTTCATTTCAATTATTTTTCTCTATCAAACAAGCAAAAAAAAAAAAAGGTACCTATAGAGCTGATCAGCAGAACAAAATAAAACAGCAAAAAATATTCTCCCTGAACAATTGTTTCTGTCAAAATGTGGTTTAAACAAATTCTGGTTCCAGTTAACTGCAGTTCTCTGGTGGTTTGAATGCTTTTAAAACTTCATTAGAAAACACACATTGTGAGAATATTTGTATCCAAATGTCTACAGCATACTACAGTAAATTCAGCCCTTAGCATGGATGAACAATTTCAAATATAATTCAAAAAAACAACACATATTTTAAAATAACATTTGAATTTAAGTAAAACTTACACTAATGCACTTATGCATATTCAGCATTCAAAGCTGCAGTAAAAACAGACTGTCTTGCCTTACCCTTTCACACATACATCAGTATGAGTTATGCTTATGTTTACTTCACAGAGGGAGTTTTAAGATTTAAAAATTCATAAATCCATCACCGGTTTTATTTTCTGTCCTGTTTAATAAGTAGCCTCAATCTCAAATTTCCCAAGGAGAAAATGTTTCCACTGGAATCTCACAGAATTTTTTACTGCATAAACTATCAATTATTTTCCCACCAAACAAGCCAGGTTCATAGGGCAAAGTCAGAAGAAAGAGAAAGGAGGGGAATGTTTTTGTGGATTGTTATCTATAGACCAAATGGAAAATCTTCAGCCATTTTGTTCCTTCAAGGTACATCAAAGAATCTCCTATTTAAGGTGTGAAAATGTCAGTTACATTCTTCACCTCAGAAAATGAGCAGAGCTCTGAATGTGATTTATGTCCCACCCTTGCACTTTTCTCTTTTAGGGGCTGATACTCTTCTTTTCAACTTCCCCCCAGCTAATGCCATTTAATACTCTCAGAACCATCAGGCTAAATTCAAATTTTCTGCTCCTTAGAGGCTGTTGTTATGCACCACCGCACATTCCAATTGCAAATACACATGAATGCTCCCATGTATTGTAAGTTATTTTTTACTCACAAATTCTGCTAAATTGTAAGTTAGGAGGCACTACTTGAATTCTCTTAGGTCTTTAGAAAGCTTTTAGATGTACCATGAGTAATAACATGTAATGAATATGAACTGATATTTCTCTTCTGTATTTACACTGAGTTGGCAATTTACATTTTCTAGATAGATGACTTATAGCCAGCCTTCCCAGTACTCTGGCAATTACTTCTTAGAAACCCCTGACAAGCTGAAACCTCACATCTGTTATTTTTGGTTGGATCCCTCTTTTTTAAATTAAAACCAGTAGCTTTATCAGCAAATGAGAATTTTTTTCCCCCTCTGGAAATACTTACAAAACTGTACAAAAATTGAACATGCCAACTCATCTCATGTTAGGGTTGGCACATCTTCTGGGTTAATGACCAGTGTTCCATTTCTGTGACAGAACCAATTGGGGTAAGGAGGACATAAATACATACAAAACCCCACAAATCCTCTTCCTTTGGGGTAATCTGAAGATTTACAGGAATAGAACGAGGTGTGATTGGGGGGGAGAGAGTAACAAAATTTAAGGAGTGCTAAAATGCTTGTCTGACCATTCTGTCTCAGTTTCCAGGCACAGAACAGATTTAGAGCAGATTTTTTAAATATCTGATGGGACTTTTCCTTCCTCTGAAAGACCGGCTAAAAGACAAAAAACTAGTTAATTTTCACATTTTCTAGAAAATGTCATTATTTAAAAAAAAAATAAGGGAGGGCAGGAGAGAGAGAAAATGCATAGACAATACCACATTTCTGACCTCAACACAGACTGGCTGATTGATCTAAAAAGCTGTATTGAAAATGGTAGCCTCAACTCCACACCAACAGTTGCTCAAAATGTGATTTGCCAACAGTTTTTTGCAGCTAAGCACAAATGAAGCATCGCTCAAGAGAGAGAAGTCCGCACTTGGCTGGAGCTCAGTGTCAATTTCTAACAATCTAGCTTCATTTATTATGCATCACTAATTGGAAAAATCCAGTTATCAATGGATTATAGGAAAGATTAATTCAGGTTTGCCTTCCATGACTAGGTCAGAATACATATGCCATTCACTTTTTATGGCTAAGACAACTCAGTGCCTTGATGTGATGTCCCTTAATATTCCAGAACAAACATTCTAAATCCATGTGTACACCTGCAAATTGAAAGAACTTCTAAATGCAGCTGGAGACAAAAGGATGACAGATTTCCATTATAGATTTGGGAAGCAGGAGAGGAGAAAAAAAACCACAATATATTGCCAGTACATATAAATGTAAATGTAAAGGTGTATTGACACAGGTCTCCATTTCAGAATACCAAACTCTCTCTCCTCCACACTTGGATTCTGCATTCTCTAGGTCTCTCCAGCAGTGCTGTAAGGAAGCTGAGTCCAGGTAAATCTGATCCAAATAAATTTGGAAAGATGCCTACACTTTCTAATCACTGGGTGCCTGCAGAGGCCCTCCAAGTCTGAGCCATACACACAAAAGCAGCTGAACACAACCTTAGCAGCCAGCCTTCCTCAGCTCCTCACCCTGCAGCCCACCTCACTACCCAAGGCCTAACGTGCCCTGCCTTCTGTGCTGCCATTACAAAAAAATTACTTTGAAATGTCTCAAGGAGATGATTCCTAACCTGAATTAAGATCATCTTTCCCAATTTGCTGATATTGCAGGATTTAGAGCATTACCTTTTTTTTTAGCTAAGCAACGTCAGGCTGATTTAAACTAGTAGCTAAAGGCTATGACTTAAATTAAAAGATTAGTAGCTCAAGTCAAGAACGTGAGATCCAGAGCTAGATCACAGTTTTCTAGCCAGCACTAATGCACACAACATGACCAGGAAAAAGCATTGTCAGAAGCATCAATGTGTGTGGTGTCACACGAACCACCAAGGTCTGCAGCCCAAGTCAACAAAGATGAGATGAAGGGGAAAATTTGTAATACATCTATGGGTTTGTCCTATTTCTTGGTTCAACCCCTGACATTCCTCCTTCCTCTCCTACTTTCACCTTTAAAGCAAGTCGGACATCAAAAATAAGTTATAAGCTTATAATAAACCCTTCTTATTAAAGGTGTGCATAAATTAGAATCTCGGTACTTCTGCTGACAATTGAGAATGCCAAGCAGCAGAATGATTATCACCATCACTCAAGTTCAGGTCTCTGGTAAAGCCTGAAAGTACTGTGGCTGTTCTTAGCATGAGAATTTAGCACGAGTGCTACTCAAGACTCCACAGAAAGATGTCAGGCATCACAATTAAATGACATGTAGAAAAAACAAGGAAGAACCTCCTTAGCACAGAACTGGGCAGCAATCTTTCCTGCATAACATATTTGACACATGGGTGGAATAAGACCAAAGCTGGTTTGAAATTTTGTTATCACAACTTTACAAGCAAAAGAAAACAATGCCTAGAAGTGATCAAAAATAAGGCTTAAAGCACCTGCTGCCTTGTACCCTTATGCTGTGTGGGTGTTAAATGCCACCACACTAATCTATTAGCACAGCAGATATAAATACCCCACCAGTATACAATGCAATGGAGTTTCCCTAATACATCCTAAAATGCCACCACAGTTAATCCACAAGCACAGAGTCGGCACTGACTCCACATTTCAAGTGCATTCACCAGGCAGAATAGAAATAGTTACAGTTCCTTTTGTCTTATTTTACACACATGGCTAAATAGAGACTATCCAAAAAAAAAAAAAAAAAGGAAAAAAGAAAAAGAAAAGGAACTGTTTCAGGATGGTTTACAGCTAAGTCTGATACTGTTCTGCAGGGCAATGGAACAAAGCAGCTTCATGCACGTTCAACAGGAATGATTCCTGCTGTGGTTCAAGTAATAAACAGCAAAGAAAGTTTAAATTGAGACTTACCACGGGGCACCATATATTCGGAATCCTTTAACTGTTACCTCTGAATCTTGTAAGTAAATACTATTTGTCAGGAGTGACTGAACATTGTCAAAGTCCTCTGGTTTCAATTTGGACACAGAGGGAAAGCGGTAGTAATCTTGTTTAACAAGGTCTGCCATGAATTCCTTATCAAATGTCAGTTCATGATTCCCAGCAATCACTATTTTATATTCATATGGTAGGTTTCCTGAAATAACAAAAAAGAGGACTTAATTAGCACATTTCCTCCCACACCAGCGACGCCGGCACAATAAGCAGACAGCTAGCAGCGACAGAGGGAAGCACCCGAGGCCTGTGTGCATCTCCACGCTGGGCACAAGGTACTGATGCTGCCTCTCCTGCACCCAGTGAACGGTGTCAAAACGCACAGGAACAGCACACGAAGCAACGTCATCGCAAAGGGCCCGCACTGCAGAGCTCAGCAAAACAAGCTGGTAGGCAACAAACCAGCTCCAAAGGTGGCATAAGGCACCACTGCTGAATTGTTCACCTGCATGTGACCGTGAGGCCTTAATCCAGGTCAGAGCCAGCACGCCCGAGTCCCTGTCCCCAGGAGTGACCCGCGGTGAGGTACCTGGGTGTCCGAGCAGGTAGGTGACCAGAGACTGCAGGGTGCCTCCCTACTATGTCCTGGTGCTGTTGGTTTTTAAATTATGGCATTATTTGGATTAATTTGTATTCCAGTGGCATTTATTCAAGACCTAGTCTATTCTCCAAAGATTCAATTCATTTGCAATGTCCTTGTATATTATTATTATTTTTGTTATTATGTTTATGGCAGTATCTCATCTCTGTAGAAAGTACACAAGCAGAAGCAACCATGAAACTCAGCCAAGTAAGACAAACTAGGAAAAAGGAAATATGGTTAATTCATTTACCATCAGAGTCAGAGGTAAAGAATTACATGTTTGCTCCCCTCAGTTCAGGGGAGCTAATACCATTGTTTGGAAGGAGGCATGGATCATGCTCAAGGAGACAGATTTTTGGAGTTCAGAACAGATTTTCAAGCACTTGGTACCAGCAATCAGTGCCAGATCTTCCAAATAAACATACTGGGTGCTGAGCTCCCTTAAAAATACAGTTCCATACTGTGGTGTCTTCACAGAAGTTAGGCTCTTTTACAAAATCTGTCCCACTGTGACTTGCCAAAAATCACACGTAAGATTGCATCAAAGCTAACTGCTACTGCCTTCACAATGAGCCTGATTTCTTAGTCTCATACCTTATCCTTCATTTTGGTGTTTATTACTAATAATCACTTAGAAATGGTTGGGTTTGTTATGGATTTTTTTGTGCAGTTTGTATTTGTTTTTTTTTTTAATAAACGCAGCAAAATGTGTGTAGAAATCTGTGGGTTCATCTCCCAGTTCTGGAACTCACAACATCTGCCCCAGGGAAGACAGAATCAGACGTTACACATTTCTTGTGAGTACAGTTCTCCTAAACAGAAGTGGCTTTGCTAGTTTAAAACTTGTCTTTCAACTTTTGAAACTGTTTGGGTTTGTGTTCTTTTTCAAAGTAAGTTTCAAAGTAAAGCTGTAAGTATATACAAGATTAACTTTCCCCTACGTAAGACTTACAGGGGAACCAGACAAGACCCTCTGCTTTTCAATATTTACAGCACAGAAACAGGAATTACGCAAGCTATGTGTGCAAACATCATCTTTGCAAAATTAGTTAATTCTGGATAGAAAACCAAAAAGCTACAAATCCCCTGAAAAACCAAGCAGACTATGTTTTTCATAGACACCTCACGTCTGAACAAAATACAGCTCGTACATATTCATAACTCTCTGTGGTGCTGCATTAGAATAAAAGCTGGGGAGATGCAATAAATGGTCCTCTACAGTTTTTGACTCACTCCTTTCCCACTTTCCTCCCCTTCCCCATCTCTGCTACGTGCTGCTCTGCAATTCATTTTTATTTAAAAACTCTGTGTGGCAGGTGCCTACAATTCCTGCTCTCTGTGACTCCTGGGCACAAGATAAAATTGCTATTTTCTCTTCTCCCAGGAAACATAAAAGATACCACCAGCATGAAATTTGATACACTTGTCATAACCATCAATCCCCCAAAACAAGCTAGGTATGATAATATTCTCAGAGAAGTAGGATGGAGAAGTTAAATTCAGGTTTCTACTAAGTTGTCAACATTTGCCTGTTTTAACAGAGAAAACTCTTCATCTTACTGGATAGATGTCCAAGCTTTTCATTCATTTTGGTAGACTTGAAAACCAGCAGGTTTTGCTGATATTATGCCCAATTAAGCCTGGAGCATTTTTGCTAAGAGTAAATGTTTTTTTTATCTTGACATTTTAAAAATAAGGGCTTACTTCGAAGACACACAGGACATGCAAAGGCAAACTAATGGTGACATCAGTAATTACTAAAACATATAAATGTAACATTATACATATTATATAAGCACCTGAGATCAGCAGGGGAAATGCAGACAGTGTTTCTTGCAATTGGTGTGAAGACAGCTGTTGATATTTTTAGGACCAAGGAGATGCTCCACTTGGTCATTTCTTGAGAGGAGGCACCAGGGAGCTGGGGGGCACTGGCAGGGAACAGTCTCTCTCCACTGCTGCCAGGGAGCCCAGGACATGGCCCCACCAGCAAAAACTAGGGACCAACACCAGGACCAAGGAATGAGGCAAAACAGGCCCTGGAGGAGAGCCCCCACAGGCGCCCAAGTTCATCAGCAGCCACCCTTGAGCTCTGGCTCAGTGGTGCTGCACCGCACTGCCCGGGAGCTGGGGAGGAACCAGTGCTGGCTGCGGGCATGACGGCCACCAAGCCCGGCTCCCCACCCTGCAGCAGCCAGCCCAGATGTGCTGCCCTCTGTATCTGTGCCTGCTGCAAGGTTTGCCACAGGACGGGCACCGAGGCCTGGCCTTGCTCCCCACCCAGGTCCCCCAGGCCATCACCAGTCACGTCTGCTTCTCGTTCCCCGGTGCTGGCCCAGGAGCTCGCAGTGAGCAACACCACCCCTCAGAAGGCACACACATCAAAAGCCAGGACCCTGCAAAGGCAGGGCGGCAGCAAGAGGAGGTCTCGTTCAATTCTTGTCTCTTCCCTGAGGAAAGACTATATAGCACTAATCACAGTAATAAATTACCTGCAATCAGATTAGCTATTTGTTCATCACATTCCGGTTTTTCCTTCTTGAAAGGCCCTGTGGCATTGCACAACATCCACTCTCTCTGATAATATTTCTGAAATATTTTGGCATGTTTTCTTGTGGCAGACCTGCCCTTTGTCTATAATCTGTTGACCTCGTGTTTAATATGGAAGCATAAACAGTCATCTTCAAAAATCTCCTACTCCATGGTAATTTAGTTTTATCTTGACCAGATTAATCTCTGTGTATCTGCATCAGTGCTGCCCGTACAGCACAACACACAGGTTAAAAGGCATTTCCTCATTTTCCTTCACTAAATCTTTGTTAGCTACATTTGGTCTTTATTAGTCTGATTTCTTAACTATCAAATCTTCCATCATGCATCAGTAACATTATTCATTCTAATTTATACTGTGACTCTGGAAAACAATTTAGAAGAATCCTTTTCCAAATTAGAAAAAGTGTGATCTGTTTGCTAGGCCGAGAACTTCAGAAACCCCAATTATTAACTTCCAGCATAATAACTGAGTTTTAATATTTAAAACACTTAAATGCTTAACAGGTGAGATCAAAAGGCTAAAATTGCAATTACCAAAAATGACCAGGGCACTAAGTCTGTGAAGTAGAGGCACTTATACTGGAGTATTTGAAACCCATATTTATGTGTATATACACACACACAACAGGGTGTGCATATGTGTATGTTCAAAATATATCTATTATTTTGGTTAAGATGTTGTTAAACATCTGCTCTCAACAGTACAAGCAAGGGCACAATGGAATCGTTGATCAAGAAAACACTGCAATTAGACAAGTTGTTCTCTTCTGGAAGCCAAAAGGTCAATATCGCTCCTGCTCAACTAAAGGCAACGATGGTTAACTCTGAATGACTTGTAAAAATGGAAATGTTTACAGAAAATACATTAATCGGGAGTCTCAGGAAATTCCTGTGACTTCTGGCGTAGCAAGTCATCCTCAAGCTACAGTCCCAAGTACTTTTGTCCCCCCTCAATGGTTCATCTTTACTCCTGTGCAATGACACCTTCCTGCCAACACAAGGACTTGGTGGGCACGGAGCAGAGTGGATCAGGAAACTGACCCAGATGAAAACTGATGTAGCAAAAAGGAGTGGGGGTCTGTGAATGCTGCTAAGGCAGAACTTCTATCTCTGGCTGCAACCACTTACACCACTCCAAGTGCCAGCTGAACAACAGACTGACTTTAAGTACATCTATTACATGGGACAAGGGGGGAAGCTTGGGGGGACAGGGGGTTGTGTGGTTTTTTTTAACCTATGTAAGTAGTCATTTCAGTGGGTTTCTTTAAGTTCACCTTAAGCACTTGGATCCTAGGAAGCCTTAATCTGTTGAACAACCATTCCCATTTTAATAGCATGCTTCATATGAGTATAGTTTAGTCACACAACCCAAGTTCTGTAGAGCTGCCAGACATGAAAAGGAGTCTGCCTGGCAGTGAATGTTAACTGCTGAGTCCCTATAAAAATAGAAAATCACATTATTTTTTGACTACTGTTACCTGTAAACCCCACAGGGAAGTAGGGGAATAAGAAATAATGTGATGCTAGCTGTCTATATAGTGGTAGAAACCTGTATTTACACACAAATGATATGCAAGTGCTTTTGATGTGAAGCTCTGAATATGCATACGCATGCATTAACTATTCAAACCACACAACACTTCCATGAAACATGAAGCTTTTTTCATGCCTGTTTCATAGCCTCATAAACCCTTTGGCCATATGCTGAGAAATAGGCTGAGAAACCTTGAAGTATAAATCTTAGCCCCCTCAAAAAGAGGGAAAATTGTACAAGAGAGAGATGTGTGTGCAAGTGAATAATCTCAAATTTATGGTATATTGTATATGCCTCAGAAGTGCAAAACTGCTCATGGAGCGCTCACCTATAACCAACCCCACACACCTCCAGGGATAAACACAGAAGGAGCGGATTTTGTGTTGCTCCTACAGACTTCCAGTCCCCACGGCTGCAGCTGCTGAAGGCAACCAGCACAGCCCACCACTGGCCAGCAGCCGTGCAGCTCTTCCTGGAGAGGTTTCTCATGGGAAGCCCTTGGCATCGCAGGGCCATGGTTACTCTCTATTCCCAGCATTTACAGCACAATCGCAGCACACAGAGGCTCCTTTCAGCTTTTTAAAACAAAGACAGAATATCTCAAAGGCTCCGATTGCTCCTTCAGCAGCAACAAGTGAGTTAGACTGCATAAGTACAGTTCTACAGACTCGAGCTTCCACAGGATAAGCTGGACTCATCCCACAACAACCCACTTCAGGTACCAGGATCCAAAACTGGGTAAGAAAAACATCTTTTCTAAGATGAGACTGACCAACTGACTATGAAAATATTTTGGCTGTTTTAATAAAATCAGCCTTCACAAAAGTACTCAATGGAACAGATCAAACTGGTATCAACCAACACACTGGCTGAAAACATAGCCCATGAATTTCTATGCAGTTTAGCTCCCTGTGTCTGTAGAAACCTACACAATGAAACAATTAAAAACCAAAAAAAAAGGCAGCAAATAAGAAACAGAACATGCACAAAGACAGAACATGCTTCTAAAACAGTAAAAAGAACTGAAGTACAGGATCTCTCAAAATCTTCCCAGTGAAAAGTATTCCACCATCAGTTCAGATGCCTCTTTTTTTTTCCTTTCCCTCCAGTTTTGGAGAAGAAAAAATAAAGGCAAAACACACATGGGCAACACAGCAAGAAGAGAGGATGAATGAAAATTTAACTGTTTTGCCTTTATGCAAAGAAAACATCAGATCGCAGCACAGGGAGAAGCAAAGGCTGAGACCCTTGAATTCCTGTGATAAATCCAAAGCTTGTACATTAAAGCTCCCCTTTGTTGAAAACACTGTTAGACACAACAAAACAGAAATGTTAGGTAAGTGCAAGCTCTGCCTCTGACCTTTCCCTCTGTAACCGTCAGGCTTCATTAATTTTCACAAGGCCTGACAGCTCTAGCGTTAATACTCACACTTGCGGATCGAGCCACACAGCAGGTTCAGAGTCTGCTACCTTCTCCTCTGAAACTCATGCATTAGGATTTCTTCCATGCTGGCAATGGAAAACCAAGTCTAAGAAACATTAAACACAAAAAACTACGTTACAATAATGCCAAGGGTGAGTCATAAACCCATGAAAGCAAGGAAGCACTGAGCGAATCTCGCCTGAGCACCTGTAACTGAGCTGAGCAGTGCCAAGGTGCTCCAGGACACAGGGCCCTTTCCCAGGGACCACAGGCACAGCTGCTGCTCCACCTGGACAGGCACTGCAGAGCAGTCTGATGCTGCAGCATTGCTGGTGCCTAACACCAAGGGTTTCCACTCATTCTCTCTTCCACCAGTAAATGCAGTGACTTTTGCACAACACTGGGCCAAAACGTCCCCACGTGCAGCCTGAGCCCTGCAACAGGGCCAGGTGCACAGCAGAACCTACTCAACTACAGGTCTGATTTAACCACGCTCCAGCACTGGTGACAATTCCTTGCTTTTATGTTTTTATGTCTCAACCATAACATTATTCTAATGTAACTGTTTGTGATTAATATCTTCCTCCTGTCTGTTAAAATGAAAAATGTAGCACTACATAAGCGACAAGCTTTTGTTTCCCTTCAGTGTTCCACGGCTTCCTTAGCATTATTCTGACATAACTTGTCCTGGGTTTTGATCTCCAGCTTGTTTTGAACTTCACTGGGCTACTGTTATTGAAACACCTTTATTTTTTTTGAAACATGGAAAGCTTCACTAAACTTTTAACAATTAATATATGATATTTCTTTGTTTTGAAACAGAATCTGAAGTTTTTGTTCAGTCTAACCTCAAAAGCAAAAAAAAAAGCCTCCAGATTTGGCAGCTCACAGCACTGCCAACTTTAGGTGTAAAAAGTCCCCCCAAATTGACTTTAAAATTATGAAATCTGAAACACAAGCAGCACAGATTGCTTGCTAGTCCCTGGAAAGGCTTTCTTTTCAGGCTTTTAATTATGCAACCTAAAAGAGAGAGCTTTCAAGAGAAAAAAAAAAAAATCACATAACTTAAATTCAAAGGAGATGGCAGCTGTTAAATTTCTCTTTAAATTTAGCAAATTCTGACACATCACCCTACCTGGAAATTGCAACAGCCTTGTTTGTCCCTTTCATTTTTTCAAGTGCTTCTTGCATTAATGGTAGTTCCTGCTCCTGTCCTCCTTCCCAGGGCAAAACAATCCCATGGCTGTGCTGGTGCCGTGTACCCCCTCTAAGGGATCCTTTAAGGGAAAAGGTGCTCACTTTGAAAATTGTGAGAGCTTTTGAGGCGAGAACATCTTTTGCCTGGCAGAGCTGAAGGGTGTTTCCCTAAACAGAATTACCCCGTATTTACAGTGACACTTGCATCAACCCCCCGCAGCTTAGGGTCTGTGGGGCATGGGTACTGTAAATACAGAGAAATGCATTCTGTTTTGTCCAACAGAACTTTAGATTTTCTCTTGCAATCCAGATCTTAATGTACCAAGGCTGACATATTTAGACCAATTTCAGCATGTCGTGTGGTTTCAAATGGCTGTGACCTTGAACTCCAAATACTAATGCTGAGAACAGGAACCCAAGCTCTGCCTTCACAGTGCCAGCAGGGCTAAGTAGAAATGTCCTCCTTGGACTTAATTTAGACTTAATTGAAAAGGAACATTTTTGGTTACTATTACATTAGGCCAAAATATAAAAATGATCCCCAATACTACCTAAATCTAATAAGAGAAAGCCATCTCTCTCTCAAAATTTTCAAAGCATTTTCTATAAATGCATCACAGATCAATTTACATGGTACTTTTGCCAATAAGCAAAACAAAATCACAGGTTCCAATTGGCTTAACTCATATTGGAAAGCGCGAAAGCAAATGCTAGAAAATGCAATTACTGCAAACAAACTCCATTTTCTCCACTCAGGAGGGAATTTCGGAGAACATTTTATTGCCCTCAAATAATATTTCTAAAGGCATCAATACACAATTCTATTTTCTTTCCTGAGTCCCCCACACTATATAACCTAATCCTCCATAAAGAAATTCACCAGATTTTGAAATAATATATTGGTTGTTGATATTACCTTGTGCACACACATACTGTATCAATTTAAATTATTTTTCTCCATGAATCTTAAGAATATAAAAAGCAACTTCCACTGCCTGACACAAACAGATCTGGACCTATTTCCCATAACATACCCTTTGTCTCTGTAACCTACAATTCCAATTAAGTCTTTTTTTCCCCCCCTAAAATAAATGAATAAAAGCCACCAAAAAGGAGGTCATCTTGAGAAACAATTATACAGACAGTAATTAAGCTAATCATAATTATCACAAACAATGTCTTGGTATTTTAATGTACATGTATTTTCACACTGCAAAAGGCATGGGAAAGCTAAGGACAAGATTTTCCAGAAAAAGTGAAACCTTTATTTAAAAGAGAAACAAGGTTTGATATCAATTCTTAGTGAAGGAAATCAGAATTATGAGTGCAGGACCCAGATCTATATTCTGCCCCAAATTCTTCTACCTTATTGACAGGGACCTTTAAACAAGAAGAACTTCCTTTTCTGCCCACACACCCCTATCAGGATCCTTCCAGTATCTACCCACCTATCTTACTATGAACAAATAAATACACCAGCCAGGGAAACATATGACCACCAAAACATTTTCCTGTTCCCCAAGTCTTTGAGCTTGTTCCCATTATTCGTTGTCTCATTTTTAGAAGAAAGTCTCTGAGACTTACAAATGCACAAAGCAGGAGGAAATCACCTTCCTCTGTCTCACAGCCTGGTAGAGCCTAGTTAGTGCTTCTGAAAAAAATCCCTCCAAATATCTCTTTTTTCTGTATTCCAGGAAGGTAGTCAGAGCATTTCTTATGAAGAGAAAAATCTCAAAATATACAAACAAGAAACTTCTAAAAACCATGTTCTTTCTATGATACATTTTATTCTACATAACTTCTTGATTTTATACATGGAACTGAAATCCTTCCTTTAAAATTATGATTTTTGAGTACATTGTTGGTAAACTACGAAACATACTGAGGTTCATAATTAACCAACTATATCAGTACTAGTGTAATGTGGATAAATATCTGTAATGACCAGGGGAAAGACAAAAAGCAGGGAGAGCAAGAATAATCACATGGAAAATAAACTTAAAGGGAAGAAATAAGATAAAATGTTTTTTAAATATCCCAAAGGCTTTAAAAGCATGAACTACTGCCTAAAAGCAGGGCAACAGCTTTTTCATAACTCTGAGAATGTAACATTCTCCAGTGTGCTAAAGCAATTAGCTGCTTTTAAGATTTTACCCTGTGATCAAGGCTTGTGCTTTTATTTGTAAACATTAAAGCATAAGAAGCAAGTTTGATATTCAAAGGTAGTTTTAAACATATTTTCACGTGGCAGTGCTGATGCTTGTTGGGAATTGTTTCTTCCTTTTCTAAGTTGGAAGAGCAGAAATCTAAAGCTTAAGCTAAACTCCACTTCGAGAGTCCAATATCCACGTGACAACATGGATAGTGCTGTGTTCCAGAACCACCTCCATGGTTCTTTTCTGAAATGTTTATGGAGGATAAAACACAGAGAGAAAGTGCACAGAGAATGCAAACACAAATTACAGTCAACTAAAATATTCGGGCAGGTCTTTAGGAACCTCCAGTATTATTTTCTGAACCCCATGTTTAAATTTATTATTCTAAATAAAGCTAAACATTCCATTACAGTCTTTCAAGATGAACTTGGATACCAGGAGTCTCCTGAGCCCCGTAAGGAAATTCCTTTTAATAACCCAGCTCACAGAGAGGTTTCTTAGCTACTAAGAGAGACAACCAAACCACTCCAGCTGTATCATGTTATTACAAGGAACCAAATTCCTCTTATGCAGGTTTTTTTTCTGGCCATCTAGAATTCCCAGAGCAGAAGGGCACACAGCCCCAGATACCTTCCATGTGAGTTTAAGCACAGGGACAAACACTGAACATCAAAAGGAGAGAGAGAAGGAAGCTTGAAGCCTGATAAAGGTTTAGAGTGGTAACTGTGGACACTGGTGCCAGTGATTTCTGAGTTCCCTGTCTCACCCCTGCTACTGGCTCTTGTCACCTCCTCTTTCTACTGGCTTTGCAGCATTTCAATTACCAACTTATTATTGGCTGTAATTTATGTTACAGCATCCTAGGACCTCACAACAGATAGTTCAAGTTCAGACTGAAGTTTTTTTAAGAATCCAAGTCTTTGAATTTCAGTGGAAAAAACTATGTGCTGAAATACCCCCTAACTGTCCTTCTAAAGGCAGGACAAAACAGAAAAATGAAAAACACTGTATGTTATGTAAACTCCATTCTGCAATAGAGTTTGCATGCTTTTATTTGTGACAGAATTCAGGTAAAACTCTTGATCTTTCCTCCTCTTGTCACATAGAGATAGGCCCTCTGCTGCTGCCATCTCTGCTCTTCGATAAGGATAATTATAAGCCACTAACCTAGGAGTGAAATGTTTTTATATCAAGTTAAATGAATGTGTGAGATTTACGGTACTTATCCTTGTGCATTTGAATTTACAGTAACATTTTCACAAGGTGCTTGAAAATCTGTCTGATGCAGCATCTGTACTTCAGTGCAGATGAGAATTCTGGTCCACGAAAAAATATTTCTCTGTAATTAAATGCTATGGTTAATTGTTGGAGCATGCAATTTTTCATCTAGTGTGCTTTCTGCAGAGTAGGGCCTCTCTTGATTTATCCATTTTAGCCATCTTTTCTAGCCTTTGAAACAAAAAATGGGATAAGAAACCTGCTGTAATAAGGCATGATATGCAGACTAAGTTTTGCTGAATAAAGCGACAACTACAGTTAATCAGAGCCAGTCATTAAGACAAAGCACTCAGAGAGCAGCTATTTCAGTCACTTAGACAAAGGTAACAATTTATTCCTTATTTATACTCCTTTCTGCTAAGGTTTTGCCCTCTCACCTCGCAGGCAAGCATCATTGTTTTCACAGCTGGCCTCACGGAAGCAGTTGTTTATGAATAGCTGTATTGCTTCCACTCGAACTGTACACACTCTGGTAACTCGCTCCAACGCCAGACCCCCTCTAACACCAGAGCAGAGGCTCTTCCCTCCCCTGTCCCCGTGCAGCCTGGATGGCCAGCACTGCAGGGCATCCCCTCCTGCCCTTCCCACTCCAGCTAGTGGCACAGGATTGCAATTTACAGCAAGGAGAAAGCAAATGGTGAGTGGCTTTCCCTACAGTGCGGATTACTTCACACGGAGTTTTATAAGGGGGCATCAGGCCAGGACCTTTACTCTCAGGACCACAAGTATGGCTACAGCTACATTATTTTATTCCCAGCGACCACTGAAACGTGCAGCAGGGACAGAGGAGAGCAGGAGGAACAAGTTCCTTCCCCACCATGCTCAGGAGACATCAGCACAAAACCGCAGCAAACTTCGTGTCTGCCTTGCAGCTTTTCTGCTCATCTCTCTTAGTGAAGGCAAATGCCAAGTGCTGCTGAGGGAGCAGGGAGCCTTCAGAGTAACATATGGGGGAGAGCAGCTCAGGGAAAAGTAAGGACATGTGGGTAATTTTTTATCATTTGCAGCTCTGTTTTAAACTAGAACCCTTTGTGTTGGCCGGTTACACCAAAAAAACGTAATGGCAACATTCAAGAGAAAAGGAGCTACTGCACTCTGATACCCAGCCTGCCCTGTAATGTGAAAGCTTCTGGTTCATTAGAAAAGATGCACATAATGCTGAGGTCTTTATGATTCACTCACCAAAAATTACAGAAATTCAAAGTAGAGAGTGCTCCTGAGCTCTCATTTCTTAATTATATTAACTCGAGAAGAGATGTAGCTCTGGAAAAAGCAGGTGAAAAAAACCAGGTCCAGTACTTTATATACCTGTGCTCTCATTTGTCCCCCTCTTCTTTGTAGTCTCCATCCCACCCCCAGCTTGATGTTATTTTGTTCTCCCCTGTGTTGGTTTTCCATCTTGCCTCTCTCCACGCACTGCTGTCCTCTGGCGTGCTGCTTTGTTCCTTCTCCACTAAAGGTACCGTCAGGAGCCAGTGAGGGTTTAGTGACTGTCAACTCTCAGCTGGGGTGCAGGACGAGAAAAGAGACCAGAACAGCTCAGTGAAGGGAGGCACTGAAGTGACCTGAGCCTCAAAGCCATCACAAGTCCTGAGAAACTCCCTTCCCAGAGCTGTGGAAGGGCGGCCACAATCCAGCCCTCCCGTGAGCCCAGCGCTGAGCCCAGCCCGGTGTCCCGGGGCGAGGCAGCAGCGTGTGTCCTCCCAGCCTCATACCAGGGCTGACCAGGAGAAGGTGTTGCCCACGGGTCTTGTAGCCACCTCACAGAGCAGGTGCCATTATTCACTGTCATGCCCAGGATGACAGAGCAGGACGAGCAAAACAAAAGTTCCTTTAGCTCTGGGAACAGGGGTTCTCTTCCTCTTTTCCTCCCCACCACCAGAATACGCACAAACATAACACCCGTCCTCCAAACCAATATACTCCCTAAATACAGGCAATTAAGATTTCAAGCTCTCCTAGCAGGCATGACAGGGGTGGATGGGAGAGGTGGAGTTGCACAGGTCTTTCTTTCACAGCCCTTTTGTGCCCAGACACATCATTCCAAAGCAGGATTTGCCCAAGCTCAAATACTCAGCTTCAGCTCGCTGCAACAAGAGGGTTAATTAACAAGCTATGCAGGCTGGTTACAGCCAGCAATAAGCAGCCCTCTATTTTTCTTTAAGAAAAAAAGAAGTCAGTAATTCTTGGAACATTTATTAACCCCCTAGTATAGGCAATTACTGTAAGATAAAGGTCTGCCAGTCTTGCATTACCATAAATTGCTGCACGTTGCTTTTCTACAGCACAGTAATGTCCACAACCAGTGTGAATAAATGCTAACATTTGAGTTTTAAGCTTGATTCAACCCCCTCGATCAAACACTCCAGCAGATCTTCACTCTCAGTGGCTGTTTGGCTACAAGAAAGATAATAATTTTATACAAGCCCAAAAAATCCAGGATGCCCAAAAAATCCAGGATGGTATTTCACTGATACACTGTTTTGTAGCTCAGTTTAAGGTACTCTGACATATTTCCTAACATGCAGAACTGAAAAGAGGAAGGCGGGTGGGAAGTACAAAACCCAAAGATCATTCCTGCTGTCTACTAGGTTTTGTAGTCACATACAACATAAAAAAATGGTGGCAATAAAAAAAAAAAAAGAGGCTTTGTAATAGACAGAACACTGCCAACCAGCTTTAAATTGAATTACACAGCCTGCTAATCTTTATGATGAAATAAAATTTCTTTGAACACTACACATTATACTAAAATCCACAGTGCTTTCTCCCCAGCCCCAACCCCTCTCCGCTCAAAGCAACTCCTCCACCCTGAAACCATTGTTCTTTCCAGCCTGGAATGTGATGCTCTACTAACAGAAAGACTTACTTTAATTAGCTACTGTTAATATGGTGTGCACAGTATGAAAATTTAGGAGAGAAGTATTTTTGCACTTTGTATTTTTGATGCAACATTACATTTGCAAGTGAAGAAATAAACTGATGGTGTACAAAGAATCCATCCTTCGACTGCTCTCCACTGAAATCATTCTCATTACGATTGTGGCAGCAATACTGGAGGAAGAATCTGGTGAAAACGTCTATAAAAGTTTCTATTTGATGGCGTTCGTTGTTTCATGCCTGGTCAATAAAACAGCCATAAACCTCTTTTCTGTTTCAAAGTGGATTTGCGGGAAAGGACGAATTGAAAGGAAGGATTATTTGGGGGTTTTTTATAAATTTGGTTTTGCTATAGCTTGTTATAAGAAACCTGATCATCCCCTCCCCCTTCTAAGACAACATTAGCAGCCAAGGGAAGCAGGTCCAAGAAATGACCAAGCAATTACTGTGATTGAAAATCCATTCAAGAATTGTGCAATACTTTGCAGTGCTCACTCATTTCTTTCTTTCATTGAAAATTACCAAATGAATATATTAGTTTAAACTTATAAAGAGCCACTCACTCCAGAACATTATTCCCTTTGAAAGCACATTTTACCTGAGCCAACTTTTCTAATGGCTGTCAAATAACACCTTTATATTTGGTTTGACTGACCATGGCCATTTGTAAAGAGAATTTTACACTTTAGAAGCAAACACAATTTAAAAACCCTCCGTTTTTCTATAGACCATTAGGAGATAGCAAAAATAGATTTTTGTGAAATCTCTTTATGAAGAATTGCCAGGAATAACAAGAGCAGAACAAGAAAGAACTGATCAGATATGAATGAACTTACACTACTCCTCAGGCATGAATTCCATTTTAGTCAGTGGAAATTTTACTGCCTCAACATTCATTTTATCCAATTGTTTCTATTTTACCTTCTAAGTTATACTTCTGGGGTTCTGTTTCCCACAAAGCATCTAATATCTGACCCAGAACAGAGGATAAATATGAAGAAGCAGCTATTATAACCATGGCACAAAAGGAGAATTTTGTACTTTTTCCTACTTTTGTTTTCACATTTCACTATAGGTTGCTACATCAAGAAGAATTATTCAGCCTATTACCAAAAATCAACATGGTTGTATTTTCCCACTATTTTATAAATAGAAAAAAATGAAACATTCAAACTATTTTTGTATTCCTCTGAGAAGAAAAAATAAAGTTAAAATTAATAATAGTATATCATAAAAAGGTATATGCAAATAAAAGCTGAGCACTGATGATTAATTCAGTCAAACCATATGGGAATTGAAAGCTAAGTACAAATGGGAATTTAACCATGACATTAAACACAGTTCGAGTTAGAACAAAAGCAAAGGAAATATTTTCAAGTAGTAATATGGCACTAAAACCTAAATATCCTAGGAAGAAGTTTTTTTAAACTTTATCGTAAAGACAGAGTGAGATACATAACCCAGAGAACCACTAAATAAGTAAAAAACCCACAAAACACTGAAGATTCTAGATTTCATGTTATAAAATCTGGGGTTTTTTTGCACGAAACTGCATCAACGTGCTCCAAACTCACAATATTCAGCATCTCGAACTACTGAGCATGCAGACACACCAAAGCTGTGTGTGCAGGGCACCTTCAGGCCCCTGGCACTCCCCAGTTCACGAGTGGACAAGGCAGCCAATCCACACAAACCCCTGGTGGTATCAGAGGGACAGAGAATGCCAACTCCAGCAGAGGAGTCACCTGTCCCCAGCACCAGCTCAACCTCTTATCGAGGTATCTCCATCCCGTCCCAGTGTCTGAAGCCTCAGGAAGCTTCTCACCAGAGCCATCACAGAAGACAGAGTTGTTTTCAAAATCAGACTAATAGATTTTGCCGGGAGTTGCTTCCCCCTCTCCCAGAACAGCTGTGCAAAACTCACACATACTTACAGGATTAAAGCTACCTCAGCATTTTCCTTCACTTGCAATGAATGCAATCTTTTTTCGAGTGCTAAGAGTTTTGTTTATCAAAATGGTATTTTATGTTTAGTCAATTATTCATTCTAGCTATAACAAGTAGAGCAATATAGAGTTCAAAATATGCTCCAGATGGTAAAAACACAAATCAGAAATAAATCAATTTATAAAAAAGGAAGAGATTTGTTTTTATTGCCATAATTTTACCTTAAAATATTCACAAGCTTCCTTCTGGTTCTAAATTACCCCAGAATACTTTGAGCTAATATCCCTCTGAATCTGGAGAAATTTAGAACTTACTAGTTTGGGGGTTTTTTTATAAAATAGTGTGATGTCAGATGCCAAAATAATTCACATCAGAAATATACTTTTACGGAGCAAAAGCCCTCAAGAACAAACACTTCATCACACTGAAACTGTTCTCAATGTACATTAGTAAAAGGAACACACTTATTCTAAACCCTAAATGAACCATGCCTGGAGAGGAGATGAAGCCAGATAACTAAGCCAGACCAGAGAGATTGAGAAAGGATAAAAGTGGAATGTGACCCTGCATTTTTAAACAGTGATAAGAAAAGAGCTTGATCTTACTATTATACTATTCTGGAACAGTTCATTTTTTTTTTCAAATTGAATTATGCTATCTTCACTATCAAACACATTCTGGCAGGTGTCTGGCTTAACAGTTTTGAATATGATTTCAAATTTCCACAGCACTAATGCATAAATTTAAGTGCAGACTGGAACCAAGTGTCTGTCCATAGTTCTGAGAGCAACACCACATTTCCATTTTGTCATCTATTCCACGTAACAATTCCAGCAGCATTTCCAAGGTGATGCTGCTATTTCCAATAACTAATATTCACACAAAAATGAACTTTAAAATAATTGACAATACTTTGCTGAGGACCACATCCACATATGCAGAGTGTAACAAGAAAACCTCTGCATTAAAATTATATAATCATTCTTTTCTTCTCACTAAGTAACATGATGAGGGAACTACAGTACAGGAAAAAAAAAAAGCTGTTTTTTTTAGCTCTAGCAACAATGTTTACACTAAAGGCAAGCATATGTTACAGGTAAAGAAATATTTGTTCCAGTACAAACCCATATGTATTTTGCCACTAAACCATTCACAAAGTTTCTACAGTCATTACCCCAAAGAAAATTAAAGGAAATAAACATTCAAAACAAAAGCACAACTTAAAAAACATGAAACAGTCAAGTTGCTAAATCCCAGAACAACTCAGGAAAAACCTAGCTAAATTGAACCTTCAGCTCCACAGACAATAACCAGCAGTAAGTTCACTCACTGAATTTATCCAAGTCTACCACTGCAAGATTTTGCCTAGCTCATGCAGTAATATTCTTTATAACAGAAACCTTGCATGAGGGGAAAAACAAACAAACCAGAACCAAAAAATGAACACAGTATGACATAACCACTAAAGAAAAAAAGTACAAAATGGGCTATTTGAGAAAAATTTCTAAACTGAATTCAAATTATTCACACAAGTAAGGATATGCACAATCAGGCCCACAGTAACTGAGCAAAACAAACATATCAACTCATTAAAGATCTATCTGCCTGAATTTATCTTTGCTTTCTCTTCAGTTCTTATGAGTTATTCAATCACTTCCCATCACCCAGAAAAGGAAATATTGCACTATGAAGACAGAGCTATAATTAGATATTCTTCTATTTCATTTCACATATGTGACTGAATGAGAATGGATGGGAAAAATATGAACAGAGATAATAATAGTAAGTTGAAACATTCAGTAGAAAATATATTGGGCACAGAATAACATCTCAGTTCTTCCTCAGCACATAATGCTGTGTTTACTGCAAAATTAGTTAAGTTACTATAAGAGATTTTTAATGAAAACAATTATAAATTTAAAATAACTGTGTTTAAAGCATTTACCAGTCCCTAAGGTCAAGTGATTACAGCAGTTACAAGACCCGAGGGACATGTTCACACCAAAACAAAGTGAATAAATTACCTCAGCCAGTGTATGTAATCACTAAGTGACCACAGAGGTTATTCAGTGTATAAGCCCAGACGACTCCCATGCAAAACCAATAATGAAAACGTAACAGCCAAAGGGAAAAAGCATTTAACTGGCAAAAGTTGCAGGAAGGGCTGAGAACTTGGAAGAATGGGAAAGAGTGTGTGGAAAGCAAGTTCCATGACTTGGCTGTCGAGACAAGGAAGAAGGATGAGTGTAAATTAAATGGACAGACAAGATGCCAAACATTTTTCCCAGGTGAAAGACCCTAATTGCTGCAAAGGGATTCAAGACTCAAAAAATATAAAACCGCAGAGCTGACAGCAATGCTCTCAGCCCTGTATAACTCTGGCATATGTAATGCCCAGTGAAGTACAAGCAAGGCAGGAGCTCAGAATAATCATCTTTTAACTTTCCCCTTAGTTTTACTGCCAGAAAAAAATTATGGACCATTATTGTGTCTTAGTTACCCCATGATACAATTCTAATGGAGGCAAGACCCTGTTTTTTACCACAGAGTAGGTAAGATAAGCTGCAGAATGAACCCAGCTTTGATCTGGCTTCTCTCCCTCATGACATAAATGATACAGATGCCTTGTCTTCATTACAGCTTCACAACACAACTGCCAGTGGAGAAAAACACACCCTAGAAAGGCAGGAAAACATTTTTCTATACGGACAGCCTCGTATTTGATGGCAGTTCCCAGTGTATAGCTTTGGAATAAGGTTCCTACCAACTATGGTGAAAAAAGATGCCTCCCACCACACTGAGGCAGCAAAAGGAATCCTGCTTGCTCCTGCCTGCCACTGGTATGTATTTTTTTAACTACTGCACATCATCACCTCACATCCTTGAAGGTATAAAATCTTCACAATACACACAGTAAATAATAACAGAGTAAATGGTAAAACACAATTAACACATTTTGCAGATAGGAGTCTGAAAAAAGTGGCAAAAGGACATGCCTGACTTTAGTGTTTTGATTCCTGGTGAGGATGCACTGAAGCAAGTATTCACTAACATTCCCACAGGTGAATCAATTTGCTGTCTCGCCCTGTGCCAGGAACCTAATAACTGGTATTATCATATATATATGTATATATGAGAAAATGCAAGTGGACTCTGTGCACGTAAAAAAAAAAATTCTCTGTATCTGAAATATGAAATCCTGACGCCAAAGCCAGTAGGCCCTCACACAGTCAAAGCTTCCAGTTTCAGTGAAACTGACTGCAAAATCTGCTTTCTCAGATAAATACTATACTGTCTTCTACAAGAACTATGCATATATGCTAAGAAAGCCCCCTGGTAAACTACTGAGGCTGGAACACAACCTGCTCAAAGGGGTATCATTCTTCTGTCGGGAATGTTAAGCCAAGGACCTATGTGTTAAAATAACATCACCATGGAACACCTGTTAGATACAGGGAGTGCCAAGTGGCTGCCAGCAAGATTCCTCACGGAACGGTGAGAGCACCCTGGCAGATTATTTGGTTCGGCTTTCTACGGCACTGAGTGTTTTCAAGTGCCAGGCACTGGACACAGGCTCTGGCTGTATCGAAACAGCATTTGTGAAATTACTCAGGGGCCAAAGAGGAATTCAGATGGCCAGACACTGCTCCTAGCAATGCACTCAGGGCAGGCTGTGGAGGTCTGTGCTCTCCAAAAGGCAAATCCTCTTCTGGGGCTGCCTGCCACCCGCAACAACTGAACCCTGTTGAACAGCAGTGCTGCCCAGCTTCTCTGAGGAACGAAGCTCGGTGGGACCCACCCCTCGCTGCAGGGAAGCTGAGACTCCCAGAGCCTTTACCTTGGCTGCTCCTCACCTGCTTGTCCTCCTCCTGCACAACACCAACATTTGCACGGGATCCCACAGAACACTCAAAAGCTGAGGAAGATGATTCTTGCTGTGTCTCTTCCCTCACCCCATAACATATCTACCTACTTGTCCTACCACTTCTAACTTCCCATTCCTGCAATTACATGCCCAGAAAAAGGATAGTTTTGAGCTTATCAAATCCAGTATCACTTTCTAGAAATAAGAACAATAAAACTAAGTTACAGTGATATGATTAGAAAGCCCCACTCCCACATGCACAGCAATAAAAAGAAGGAAAAACAGTCATTAAAACAGGGTTGCGGAAATCAGAGGAGGTCAGGTAAAAAGAAGAGTATGAAGAAAATGCAAAGAAGGATGACAAGACAGACAATGTAGAAGTTCTTCTATTTAAAATTCCTTTTGTAAATCCAAATGTTCCTCACATATCTCTTGAAGGGTCAGCGAAGGAACTCCAACACAATAAAATGATTCTATTAAAGGCACATAGAGATGCTGCCATCACACAGCACACAAGAGAGAGAGCAGTAAAGCCTGATGACAAAGCTATGCTTTGAAATATTTTTTATATAATGCTGTAAATTCATTCTAATGTTTTTTGAAAATCAGCTGCTCAAGTCACTTTCAGCTCTGGGTATTTCTAGACCAGGAGGTGACATGGCAGTGCACAACCAGCCTACCAGCGGCATTTTTAACAGGAGCATCCTGCACAAGTTCCCCTCCTTCATTTTGGTTTTCTGCTGTTGCTACTTAATTGCCCTCAATTCTAGCAATATGCTGTCAGGGCACTGCTGTCAAATACAGCAGAATATGAAAGGTATTCTACCAAAGAGATGCTGGCTGCCCGTGATCAAAGTTAAAATGCCAGTACTCCAACTCAAAGGGGCAAGCACGTGAATATCATCCCCAAAAATATTCTCCTCTTGCGAACAGTACTATTGATTCTGCCACGCTGTATTGTGGGAAGAAGGACTTCCATCATTTCCAAGTATGCTGTAACTTCCAGCGCTGCCTTCAGTTACAGTAAACCCAAAATACAGTGAGCAGCAGTTTTGGCCGTGGATATAAAACCCCCCAGCATCAACTAATGGGACACTGTACCCTTTGTATGAGGTGCCACCACCTCCTTGGCACTCCCATAGGGCCACACCATTCTTGTTGTGCAATGACAGAACCTCTTCCCCAAGGTAATGCAGAAATACAGCAAAGTCTCTAAATTTGTCTTAATTAACAGAATTATACTGAGGCTAGAAACAGCACATCACATGAGGACAAGTGAAGCAAGGGTGGGGGAGATTTTCAAGTGCCCTAATTCAATTAGGAGGCAGTGACTGACACTTGGACAGGAGAGGTTAATTGGGGTCACCAAAACGCAGTAATTCCTTACCTAACCAGTCATTAAACTTCTTAACCTCTGAGGGCAGTCCCAGCTCGGTGAAATCGCCCGTGTGAAGAAGGATGTCCCCATAAGGCATCTGGATGCCATCTGTTCTGGAGTGTGTGTCTGAGACGCAGACAAATCGCGTGTGGCCCGCTGGTTTTGGAGTGTCATATGGGATAGGGTCGACCCTAAAGCAGACACAAAGATCTCGTAACAGTTACAAGGTTAAAACCCTCACATCTATTATTTCAGATATCAACACACATCTCTCCCCACAAAAGCGTGCACACACACACACACATCCATTGACACACACCATGCTCTGCAACAACACTGCCAAAAATCCAGGAGGGACCACAGTGCTGCTTAAAAACTTATCTGGAAATAAAGGAGTATTAAAATATACACAAGATATGGCCACTTTCTGATACTAAAGTTTATTTAAACATTGGAGAAATGGATTTAGGAGACTTTGAATTCAGATGTTTCACATAATGTGCCTTACACATGAACAGGTACAGGGGCCATGAAATAACAGGTCCCACAGGTGGGCCAGGAACTGGCTCTCACCTGAGCTGAGCAGCTTAGCAGCTGATTTTGTTCAAGGGCGTAGGTACTCCCACAGATTCCAGCACAGAGTATTTGTTTGCACACAATAAGGTACATTCAGGAGTGCTTTGATGAAGGCTAGAGACTGCAGAACCGAGCCTAGTGACAACTTCCTAAACTCATACAAAATCCTGAGCTCATCCTCCCAGAATCTATCAAGTCAGGAACTGATGTGCTATCACACTAAGCAACCACATGTAAAACATTTTTTTTCTCTAGCCAATAATGTTAAAACTTTAGTTCAATTGGTTATTTGCAAGCTATATTTGGTAATTTGATCTTATCAACTACATGTGACCCATCATGGAAGTTTGGTCATTTGGTTTTGGAGATTTTTTTTTTATTATTATTTAAGCAGAATAGAGAAAAATAATAGGTAAGATAAATGCTTTATGCATACTTAGTGGCTAGAAGCTTTAGTTTGCAACAGAATAACTTAAATACAAAAGGCAACCCGTTGCCTACTTTGGAATAGCAATTATTTCTCTGCAGAGTTACCATAATTTGATTTGCTCAACACTTGAATAGCACAGCATCTGGATTAGTGCCACGGAAAATCCCATCCCAATTCCACAAAACTTCCACTCATTCCATTGATGTGCCACTTTGATCATGGCTAGAGCTTAGCTTCAGCTAGAAATTTTGAGGTATTTAGGAATTATGTCAGAATAATAGTCCACTTATGTCTCAAATTATCAGACTAGTGAAACCAAGCTCTAACTACTTTAAAGCATCCAAAATAATGCTGTTCTAAGACTTATTTGGACAAACTGGCACAACAGGCCTTCAAAAATCAGTGCCTGAAAGTAAAAATAAAATTAAACAGGTTTTCTTAGTTTTGCTCTCCACACTGAAAAGAAAAACTAGTACACACCACTGTGAATTTGTTTGTCCTAAATCCCCACAGTTATTACGAGATGTATAATCAGTAATAGAAAATAAAGCACAAACCTTAAGAAAATACTAACTTTTGAAGTACTAAGTTAGTTTACTGAACTGTAAACTAAATTAGCATTTAGTTTTTAATATACACTGAACTGTGTGGAAATTTCTACCAGTGCCTTGAACTTCAGCTCCCTACATAGGTGAGAAAGACCAGAAGCATTCCCCAGGGTGCAAATCAGTTCTCTGCTCTGGGGACTTTGAGAGTGATTCCAGAAATCAAACTCCATACGGATATGTCCTGATCTCCAGTGGAAAAACGTCCCTGTGAATGTACTGACTAACAAGATTTTACTGAGTTAGAATTTAACTTTGTTAGAATTTGTTAATTATATTATATTAATTATTTATTATATTTGTTAGACTATTAGCAGCTAAAATACTAGTGGGGGAAGCAGTAGGGGGGAGATATTTATTAGACTGCATTTTCTGAGGTACCATAATTAGGTCTTTCCAATCAAGCTGTGTTTACCATAAAAGTACCATATCTCATTGACATGGGCCACTGCATTAATTTGCAAAATTCAGGCTCTCCAAGATGATGTTTACTTTAAAAACAGCTTCTACTGCCAGCTGGACTGGAGGGAAGAGACAGTTTGGCAGATAATTCTTTTTGGGGGGTTGGTGTTGTACCTCCTAGTCCACCCAAAGCACCAGGTACAATGACCTGAGCCATGCAACTGGTTGCCACTGCAGAAACCCGTGACAAAAATCTAACTCCAGCAATCAATGGATTTCTCTTCTCAGCAAGGGTCTGAAATTCATAAAGTTATTATTCCAGAGAAAAATTAATTTACCCATTGAAATTGCACTGGCAAGCTGGGCAGAATTGCAATCAGAGGCTGTAGTGCTTTCCTACATGGTGTCTTCCTTCCAAAATATAGGAGGCTCCTAATCAACACTTCCCTGCTTCCAAGCGTGTTTACTCCAGTCAACACAAAAATGAGCACCAGCTTTCATCACCACCACATAACTTGTTCAGATGCTCTCTGCTTGAGCTGTGACCAGCACTGCCAGCCCCAGGGAGTCCAATTTTGTTTGTACACAGCAGCTATGCTTTTGCTATTCTCTGCAGTTTGCAGCCAGACAAACTCTGTTCTGCTTGAGGCAACCCCTATTAGCATATGACACCGAAATCTGGTTTAGGATTTTTCTATTCATGCAATGACTTACTTAGAAAATTCTATAATCAAAATTCATTAAGTCCCTGACTCTTCTTTCTCTTCTTTACAAACACTATGATGTTGCCAAGTAACCTTTTTTCTACATCTTAGCTTCCTTCTCTTATTCAGTAGTGCTTGCCTACTAAGTATTTGAAAGTGAGATACTGAAGGTTATTGTGTTCAGTCCATCAATTTATCTTACTCAAAATAGCGCTTCAATAGAAACTTAATAAAAGTGGTGTTATTGCCAGTCCTAAAGGCTCAAGTACTCCTTTCATCCACAGCTACAGCGTGGCAAGCAGTAACACGAGTCTCCTTTTCCACTGCATCCCCAGAGGACTGGACTCTGAGGGCGAGGCCCTGCCCTTTCACAGCTTCTGGCGACACACTGCTCACCAGCAGGTTCTGGGCTGTGAACATCACCCCTTCTTCCCGTGCTCTGATCACCTCACAAACCAGCAGCTGGGCATTACACACAGGCATTTCTAAAGCCTCTGTGATAGTTACGCATCTGAGCCTTACTGCAGCTCAACAGCAGATAAAATAATTACTTCAGCCCTGTCCACCACCATTCTGCTGAATTGGAGCACGTACCTAAGAAATTCAACTCATTCTTTACCTTTGCTCCAAACACAGTGCATCCAGCTAACCTTGACACTCTCCATCACCACCAACACTTTATTTTTTTCAGTCTTCTCGATCTGGCAGACTGAAACGCATCACAGATTATTTGATTACTGCGTTTGGAACAGCGTGCTCATGGAAAGATGCAGTAAGTGGTATTTCAGAATAATTTAAAAGTTCATATATTAGGATTAATACAGTAAGCAGGAAATAGAAAACAACATAAGATATGTTGCACCTTAGAAAATCAGGCACTTGGCTGTTTTTCCAAAAGTTTATGTACGACCCAGAACGAAATCCCATAAGGCAGTTGAGCAATGACTGCTTTGTGAGATGATGACAGTAATGTAAGATCTGTCACATTTAATGCATTTATGACAAGGGTCCAGGAATCAGAGGGGACAATGTAACCTTCATACACTTCTATAAGAACCTTGTTTATCAGATAAGTACTTGGCTTTACTAAACTGCCCTTACCACCAGTGGTTCTCGTTTAGAGTAAGAGTCCCTCAGGTACAAACCTCAAATTTACAGTTCCTCACACACTGCTGCAGCTGCATGAAACAACAGCATTATCCAGGCTCTGATTTGGCTTGCTCAGGTATCACTCAGCAGTCCCTTCCTCCAAACCCACAGTCACCACGGCACTTCCAGGACAGTGGGTGAGTCAGGGGGTGAGTGCTGCCCCTTGCCCTGCCAGCTGTGCACACAGCAGCCCAGTGCTGCTCCCAGGGACTGCTCTGTCTTGGGGCTGTACTCTGTCCTCACCCATCAGACAGCAAATTTCACCATGGCTTTAAAAGCAGGAGATCAAATAAGCAAGCATGAGCAACACAGGCGATATTGAGGGGGTGTGAACAGCAAGGTAGTGGGGGCTAAATTCCAGAACCCACAGAAGAGGAGCAGCTTGGGCCTTTCACATGCACAGAGGCAAAGGACTTGATTTAGGATGTCATGCTATGGAACAGACATGTTAACTGTGTATTTCAGCCCAAGCCTACACCAGTTACTCATAACGATGTCTTATAAATCAGCAGCGTTAGAAAGCTCCTCTGAGACAGGCAGGGCAGTGCAGCTCTCCTACAGACACAGCTGCAGGCACAGCCACCCTGGGACCCTGCTTCAAAAAAATTCAGAAAATATACAAGCACCATTTTTCTGAGAGGAGTAAGTTTTGATTGTAAAGGGTAATTCTGCAGGGGTGAGTTCAAAGGCTGAAAACAAAGGTCTTGAGCTGGGTTAGATGGTCCCTGGGAATGCCTGTGGCTGGAGAGCCAAACCCCACAGCCTGTTCACTGCCCTGCTCTCTCGAGTTTTGAGATATGCAGACTCCAAATCCCCTCTTAGGCAGGGATTCCCAAGAAACCAATTCATCCATGAAGATGGAATAAAAATCTTAAACATTAAGCCAGGAAAAATTTCCAGTTCCTAACACTGAGTAAATCACTCAGATGAATGCAGCACCTATGCCGGACAAAACATTAACAGATGCTGAAAATCCCTCCTCCGGCCCCACTGCCCACAGCTCAAATCAGCATTATTCCTGCTTACAACCCACCACTCTGCAAGCTGGTTCTGCTGGCATTGCTACAGGTGAACAAGTCAGCAGGCAGCACAGAAAACCACATAATTTTACTCCTCCCAGGCTCTCCAGATGCATGAATAGTCCCATGACATACGGGCCCATGTCCTTCCTAGACTGTGTCACATCATATGCTGGCTTTTCATCTCAATAATTACTCCACTGGGTATATCTGTGACTGAATTTGTGGGTTTATTTTTTATGACATCTAAATTAGTATTCATTATACATCCATTTAAGCACAGACTTCAAGTCTGTGTGCCACATAAAATCCATGTGTGTTGTTGCACTTACTCTGCTTTGGGAGTCACTTGGAGACATCCTATCTAGTAACTACTCCATATTTAAAACATATCTATAGAACTAGCTTTTAAAAGCATCCTACTCATACTTCCTGTGAATAGTCATCATATTTATTTATGGTTTAGCTTCCTCTTGTAAAATTTCATACTCTTTTTGTTACTCCTATTTTCAAAATTTGCAAACCAAATACTTCTTTAAAGAGCCAATTAGCTTGGTATATTTATTTTAGGATTAAAATACAAATATTTTCTGCAAAAACACTTTTAAAAGCTTGTTTCTTAGTGCTGTTAGTTCCCTGTCCTCAGCTAAGGCAATGAAAGACAATTTTTTTGAAATAGAAAAACAAAAGCAATATATTTTCTATATCTTCAGGTTTTTCTTTCTTTGAATCCATACCTCTGTCTCTACACRCGCTCCCTCTGGCATAGAAAATTCAGGAGAAAAGAATGGGATTTTCTGTGAAAACTGCTTGCTGCAGTGCTTAATGTGTTTGTTTCTGTATCCAAGTCCCACAGCTTTGTTGTTATGATATTTGTCACTGCTCTTAGAGCCAGTCTCAAGTCCTGGAATAGGGCGATCATGTGAAACCTGTGGCTTAATTAATTTTGTCAAAATTTATCAATAAGTCTCTCAGCTGAAGAAAAAAAGCATGAAATGCACGTGCATGCCCGGCAGCATCCAAGAAATGGAATGAAAGTAAAAGATGTGTAATTGTTCTTATTTAATAAAACAAACAAACAAACCAAACCTCAGGACTATTAGGCCAACTTCATAATTCTCGACTGAGTTTTTAATGCCACAGACTAGAAGAACTATATCAGACTGTAAATATGTCTACATTTGGAACCAAAAATTTAGTATCTTAATTTACTAATCTTTAGAACATGAACATCAATGCAGTGTCATTTAAGTTCTCCTGTCAGAAAAACATTTACATGCCCATACACACAGAGCTGATTTTGTGATGCAACACATGCTGAAGACACAAAGCCAAATACTAATTTCATCTCAATAAACAAAATTAATGCCAAAATATAGTATTGCTTTAGTTGGCCACTGTCAGCCATTAATTGTTTAAATCATACATATTAATGCTTTTGTTAACTTGACTCTGTCTCCCAGTATAGTCCAACACCAAGCCAACAGCTGGTTTCTTCTCTGACTAAAAACAAAGAAATGCAAATACCTTTCAGCACTCTCACTGGCAGATTTTATTTGTACAAGCACACATATCTAAGAACAGACTACCCCAAATCTGCTAGAAAGTCCCATCTCTTCTGGAAACCTCCATGTACATGTGTCACCCACAAAAGCCTTAGAGGGTTCTGGAAACTGTAAAACAGAGGTCTGATATTTATTACAGAAATGGCATTAATTGTGTCTTGGTGCAATGTGGAAAAAAAAATAAATTACATTTACAAACCCACAGGAGGATTCACTGCACCGCTCAGCAGCTTACTGCTAACGCTTCCAACAATTATAGCTGCAGGGAAATGATGGATCTTTTTATTACAGGTTCTGGAGCTGTTTTACTTCCAGGGAGATTTATGAGATTAAACAGAAAGGACCTATATTACCCACTGTCATCATCTGGGCAAATTTAAGAAAACTCTCCTTTATAAGGAATTTATAATAATACATCTTCTCAGCCTGATTTAAACCTCAACTAATTAAGAGTCCAAACTCTGCTAATCCCAGATTCTGGTCAGTAATAAAACCAGAAAGAGCTAAAATCCAGATTTTCCATGGTGTTCTTTGAGGGGCAAATAGTCAGCTGGTCTTTTCTGAAGTACCTAACCTCTGCCTTTGATATTAATGGGAATTCAGAAATGAAATTGCTTGAGCACCTTTAAAAATCCTATTAATCATCACTTTGCAGAAAAAATTTCTTTTTAGTCAAAAAAAACCCCTTCTAAAATTTAGCTATCAGTGGCTTTCCAAAGCTTAGAGAAGCAAAACAGAACTGAAAAAAAGTATCAATACCAGTATCAGCATCACTGTAAGGCCCAGACAAAAGTCTCCTTTAAATAAAACAGTAAACTACCATTCTTATGCTGGTATGGTTCCAATTAAAATTCATTAAGAAGCACTCTTTCCCCATTCTTTTGCTGCTGTTGTTGGGGGACTGCTATAAATTGTCTTCCTCCCACCCTGACAGAACTTATTTAGTGGCAAAACTACACGTACTAGGAGGGAAAGTTAAGCTCTCTACACTGAAAGATTTTTATTTCCCTACAAATAAAATACAAGCTAAACAAGCTATAATAAAATATAAGCTATACAAACACCAACTCATGAAATACACTCAGAAAGTACAATCTGGCATCCCAAGTTTAGATCCAAATTTTAATTTAAGGACAATGAGGTTTGAAAAATACACATTTTGATATCTTTAGCAAGAGTGAGGCTAAATTAATGTGTGGTATCCTTCCAGGCATTTCCACTGCAGGAATCAGAAAATGGGCTGGATTTACTTCTAGGATGGAAACCACAGAGAAGGCTTTAGCCCTTGTTTCACCAGTAAAACAGTTTTTCCAAAATGTAATGGAAAAAAATGCACCCCAAAACAAGCAGAAGCAGATCTCCAGGACAGATTCTATTTAAGTGGTTTTGCGCTAACTTGACATGCCATCTTCCTAAGAAATTMGGACAATTCTGATCAGAGGGACCAAAGTCACAAGGTTCTGTCAAAACAGAATTGTATAAGCATGTACTGCAGCATGTATTCCATTTCTGATGCCCATTTATATTAAGAATCAAATCTGGAATGTCATAAAATGTACAGAATTCATAAGCATAATTCGTTATTTTTTTCTTGGAGATGATAAATTCAGCAAATAGACAATAACTCTTACGTAACAGGGAAACTGGGCAACTGGACCTGAAAGTGCATACAATTTTGAGAACTCATTCTCTTTAGAATTTGCTATTAAATCTAAAATCTATCTTCATGTTTCAGAAACAAATACTCAATGTTTAGATACCCACAGGATTAAGCCCAGAGTGTCTGCAAAGACTCACTTGAGACTCACTTGAGGCTGGCTCTGATTCTTTTCCCCCCAATACATATTTGGTCTAAGATACAGCGGCTACTTGAAATTTTGCTTTCAGCTCAAGAAATACAAGTGTTCTTCTTCAAGCCACAAGTTAAGTATACAGTGCAAGTCAGAAACTCTGCCCTTAGCCTTCTCAGTCACTTTGCCTTCTGACCTGCAGGTATCACCCTCTCCAAGGGAGGAGATGCAATTCAATCTCCATGCAAGCAAAGGGCTAGCCCTCTCCTAAACAGACTGCTAATCACGAGCCTCTCTGCCGCTCTCCCTTATGGTTTGACTTCCACAGGGGTGATGGAACTGAGTCAAAAAAAGCCTCTTCAAAAGAGAAACAACTCATGCTGGGCAAACACCACCAGTTCCCATTTCTGAGTTACTAAAGGCATAGAATGCCATCAGCATGCCCGTGGAATTGTCACTTATGTTAGTAGGAGATCGGCGAACAAACAGACTGGAACATATACCTCAAAAAGAAATTTCCTAGCAGTCATGCAGCATGACATACTATTTTAAAGAAGTAAATTGGCAGACATCGTATGTTATCTGCAAAATGAATTTGTGTATGTGAACCAGTACAAAAATCTGTCTCTGTTAGGATGTACATTCTCTCCTGCATCTGAGCTCTAACAAACTCCTCGAAGGTATTACTCATAAAATGCTTCTCATCAAAATCCGAGCACCTAACGCTGTGTTCCTACTAAATAAAACCCTTCATAATAGCCATGCTGTCTTAAAAGGCCCTCTACCACTCAGTCTCATCTATATGAACTATTTCAGCCCTTGTCAAAGGTTTCTTTTCATTTGTCTACCTCCTAAGGTTTAAGAAGCTTTGTACAGGGAAGATGATAATATACAGACACCATTTAGCTCTCCTTCTAAAGTTAAGTCCTGGCGTCTACTAGGAATAGAGATTATTGACTGCCTTCTGCCAACACGAAAATACAGGTCTCTACTCAGCATCCACGTTAACAAAAACCTCAGTATCACATTAAAATGGTTAATTGGAATTAGGTAAGCTTTCATGTTCTGCAGTCACACAGCTGGCCTAATAGTTGTGTATTCCTAGAAATTCCATTGCAACAAATTTTGACACCAGTTGTCTTAAGCTCAACTTGAACTCTAGATATAGACTAGTGAGAGATCTGAATCAGTCCCAGGGTGTATAGAAAAATATACATTTATCTCATATAATTTTCTTTGTTGCGGAGGAGGAAATTAAAAAAACCCCAACCAAACAAAACAAAAACAGAAAAAAAACCCCACCTAACTGCCAAAAAATAATTTCTGCTCTTCAGATATGCTCTCAACCTTTCACAGAAACTTTGCTGGAGACACAGAAACGTAGAAGACAACTTTGGGCTTGAAATTCTGCTGGAGAGAATTTAGCACTTTAATCTTTCTATCCTTTATCTTTCCAGTGCAATTGCCTTCATTACAGCTAACAGCGTCTCCCTGACACACATCTAACATGAAATCCAGTCCCAGACAGAACTGGATTCAATCAACAGAACGCCACAATTCCTTGGTGACTGGATTGGAGAGGGCTGCAGTGCGCTGCACCGTAGACACTGAAAGCAGGTTCTTGTATTTGTAAAACACTGTGCCAAATACATTCCCAGCTAAAAAGATTCCACCGGATAGCTCTCTCCATCTTTTCTCCCTCTCCAGTATTAAATAACTTATGACAAAGAAACCTCAAGTCAAATAGTATACGTTCCACAATATTTCAAACATTAGTTCAAGTGAGAAAAAGCTTGGTAGATAAAGCTGTAGCAGGTGGGGCAGAAAAAAATCTCCTGTCTGCACTAGCAGAAAGCTGCACGAAGGCAACTCCAGCTGGAGATATTCCTTGGACATGCACGATTCATTCTGATTTGCTTTCTCCCCCCCTTTTTTTTTTTCAAATCTCGCTTATCGTTCGGCATTCTCATTCATTTTCCATGAGTACTTATATATGACAGAGGCTGCTGAACTCAGGGCCACCATCTTCTTATAGAAAATACAAAATATCTCACGGATAAAAACCAGCACTGACTATTTTAGTTGCACCATCACTTTAACTTGACTGCGGCATTTATTTGACACACACCAAGTTTATACAATATTACGAGAAGCAGTGCTGCAAATACRATCAGGAGGTTTTACCAATAATGTAGTTAATAGGCAGAGTGTTTGTGGGCAACCACAGTGCTACAGGTTATCTAAGAACATTTGTGTTTTGCTTATACTTCTATAATAAAAATTAATGACTTAAAAGTCTTCAGTGGGAATATCTAGGACATTCATATTTATCAGAACCGTTACTGGCTTCTGCAGTAAGCAATTATTCTTATTGCATTAAACCGTTTATTTCCAAAGATGTATACCCAAAAATCAAATAAATCCAAAAATGAATTATAGTCAAGATAGAAATTTACCTCAGGGATACTTTTAGAAAACTCAATTTAAAAACGCATTTACTTTTGCCTCTGTGCCAGTAACAAAGGCAGGGGAAAAGAGGGAAGAACAACGGAATCATTTTGCTTTCAGTGTTATCCACAAGACAATTCCAAAGCCAAACAAACTGAAACCTCTCAATATACAGCTTCTATATGTGAATGGTAGTAAGGTGCTGTCACCTATGACCCGGAGGTCGTTACTAATTGTACAGACCTACTGAATAATACTTAATATGCAAGAGAATATTGTTTTCAATATTGCCCTTGAAAGCTTTGAAAACTCGCTGCTTCCAAATCCGTATGTTGCGCACTACCAAAATTTTAGTTGGCATGACAGATGTAGGAGCACACTGCAGAAAGTCATTTCTATGTCAAATACAAAAGGCAAATAGTTGCAGTTTGAAATTTAGAGACAGAACATCACAACGAGAAGCCCCAGGAAGGAGGAAAACAAGCTGCAAGCTGCACCACATAACATTTTACGATACAAAATGAGATGTGGGCAATGTAATTTCACTTACGTGATTCATTTTATAAGCAATGCAAATGCAATCTCACTGATTACGCTCCAAAACAAAAGAGGGAATTTCATTACTTCAGCCAGTGCAATTAGACATGCAAAAATCACAAAACATCCTATCTGCAGCAGAACAAATAGAAACCATCATTTCACATTTAGATGGGAATAACCAAGGTGGGTGAAATGCATTCTGTTGTGGTGGGTGCTGCGGAGGCATAAACTGAATTGTGCAGCATTTAAGCTCACACAGTCTGTGGTACATACAGACTCATGCTCAGAGATTAATTCCACCAAATTTGTCATAAATGAGTGAGAAGGTACCTCAGAAACCCCATGACATGAGGTAAAAAAACCCCCAAACAACAATAAAACTAACAAAACAAAACCCAGTCGTCCCCCCCCACCCACAAAACAAACCACCAAAAAAATACCCCAAAACTGCACACCGATTTTTTTATACAAGAGTCTGTTTCAGCTTTTATTTATCTTCTGGTTTCTTGAAGCTTGAGAATAGGAGGTTACTCTGAAGTAAGTCAGGCTGTGTGAATTAAGAGTACCATTGCTTTCCCTATATGGCTCCCTGGGGAGTCTATTTATTAGGCACAGGCCTGTTTTCTGATTTAGCTAAAGCACTTTTCCTAGAGAATATGACTGTCCACACCAAGAGGCATTTTTGAGTAACAGCTGCAGAACAGCCTTTTTCTGTAGGAACTATCTTGAATCAGTTCCCCTAAATGGATACAAAGTACTGATTTTCATCTTCATACTCCTCTTAGTACTTAAAAGGAGAAGAAAATTAAATGTTTCTAATAGGTATTCTCATAATAAAAACTTCAGAAAAGCTTCAGCTTCTTGAAAATTAGCAATAAAACTGAAACTGATGAAACCAAAATACATAAATAGATGGAATATCAGGACACTCAGCTATACTAACCTGGGTGTGTTGCTTTTTGTTTAACAATCAAAACCACTTCTGCTTTGACTAAGAATACATGTAAAATTGCACCCACCTACCCACCCACAGTAATATTTCTCAGCATGTAAATGAAATGCACGTTCTTCTCCCTTTATCCATTACGGAGCAGGAAAAGATACCTTCCAGGGACGGACTACAACAGAATTCCACAGCTCTGCAATACTAAGGGGAAGCGCACAGGAAAAAAGAAAAAAACATTTCTATGAGTTTGCAGCAAAAAATCATTACTAAACATTCTGTAAAAGATACAACGATTAGGGTAGTTTGTAAGGAAGCAGGCTAATTCACTACGTTGCTTAAGGAGACAAAAAAGAAAAAAGCACGCAACTGTTAAAGCCTGGGAACAGCTGTCTTAACCATTTCTTTCTTTACATCTGGATCCACTGGGCTGCTATTTTTCTTTACATTTCTGCATTCTGGCATTGCCAGTGAAATTTCCAGTTGCAGAGCACCAGGGCTGCTTGTGCCAGTGCTTACCGAAGTCAATAAAGTCAAAGTTCACAGTGACCATAATAGGACAGGAATGTGAGCTAAGTGAAACTACTTTGTTCACATCAATACTGTTACAGTCACCTATATTATACAAAATTAGCAGTTAAGATTCTCAGTTCTTTGACCGAAGTGACTAATTTCCTGCAACCTTTCTCCTCCTTCCTCCCTCCAAACACTCTGGCAATCAAGAACAGACTTACAGACTGTTTCATAATGAATACAGCCCTTAAGGGCGAAACTGGCAAGATACTCTAGTCTGTTCCAGAAATCCCTTCTGCAATTCATTATCACATCTAGTTCTACTCTGCTGGTTTACTCCAGCCTATAAAATCTTGAGCTCCTTTATCTTCTGCAGACTGTGAAGACTTGAGACTAACTATACTCCTAAAGGGCAAAATCATCTCTTTCTAGAATTAAAAAGCTCTGGTCTATCTACCTTCTGGAAAATCAACTCCTCTAAACCTTTCCTCACGAAGGGCTTTGTCTGCGTGATGCTGTAGAAACTGAATCGTGACATGCTCAGAGGCTTTCCAGTAGCGACTACTTTTGCCTAAGAAACCATCTCTAGCACTTGCTTTTTTCCACTGGTATTACCTACAGTAACAAGAACCACATCTGTTCCTCTCCTTGTCAAATAACATGATAGATTTTTTTAAATAATGATCACCTTCAACTGATGAAGAGAATACCATGCAGTTCCAAAAAGCTATGCTCATCTCACCCACACAAATGACATTTTCTTGTCTGAAACATCACGATCTCCCCAAAGACCTTTTCTCACCAAAGTAATACTTTGCTGTTACTATGACTTGAGAGCTGCATACCCTTCACAGTGTGTCACCAAGAGAGCAGCAAATACAACTTAGTTTAACAAGCACAGGTGCATATTTTTTGCAAAACAGCAAAATCACTTCACTTAGATCACTGACATTCACTGTGTCACGATACCTGTCCTTACAAGCCACTCTGTGCACATACACCCCCCTCCAAACACGATCCAGTAAGCTGCTCTGCCCTTGACCTTTGCTAAGTAACCAGGCCCAGAGAATAGCCTGAATTACAGACTCGCATTTGAACTATGTCTCAGTTTGAGGCAACCTGCCAGGTGTATGCACCACCAGCCCCAAGACATCAGTAAGCAGGGGTTTGCCTCGCTGTGCTCCACCCAGGCAAGCCAACTACCTGAAGGGAATCTAACCTCATGGGAATTTAACAAGGTCTCTGACTTGTGGCATGTGCCACTCACTTTTTCAGTTCCCAGCCTGATGGCAAAAATGGAATTCCAGTCCAAGCATGATGGGAACATGCTTATATGTGGAGGGACAAGTGCAGCGTGGTACAAAGGGAATTCAGCCCTGGGATGTTACATCTGGCCTGCCACCAGTTTAACAGATGTCAGAGCTGCACTCTGAGGCTACTACAACGTACAGCCACTTTTATAGCTTGAAGTAAGTATGGGAAGTGCTGCTGACTCACAAACTATGCTGTCATTTTTCACACTGCTAAGCAAAACAGACAAAAGTGTTAACCATGAAGACCTGTTGTGTCCTGGATTTTCCCTGATCATTCTCAGCATGTGGTTCTCTCTTTTATGAGTGTCCCACCAAGCTCTGACTCATGGGAGATAACATCTTATATCAGGAAGCCTATCAAGGCCATTGCCTTTACCATCCAGTCCATTCACAGATCTGGTAAAGGCCACCATTCCTTCCTCTCCCACTAACCCAGAACCTGTATCTGGAGCCTATAAACAGGTGGCTGCTCACATCCTCCCAACCATCCATTACCAGCCACGTGCTCAGGCAAACCTCCTCCCATCCCCATTCACAGAGCAGCTGCTCCAACATCTGCCTTGAGCCAGTACTGTGAGGCAAGACTTCAGGCATCGCAGCCTAGAAAGGAGGATTCACACGACAGCCACGCAGACCTAGGCCTAGATCTCTGTTCTCCTGTGTTCCACCTGCCCCTTCTCATGGTGTGGCTGCTGACTTGGACTAGTCCTGGAAGCTCCACGAGTGGATTCAGCTCACCAGATGGGCACTGAGTATGAGCACAAGCGAAGCAACAGGAGCCCTGGGGCACGGCCGCCTCCTTTCTGCAGAAGCTACGCACTGGATCAACACAGCCATTTTCCCAAGTGTTAAGTGGGGTGGGTTTTTTCCTATTAAGGCAAAAATAAGAACCTCCTTGGTCTAATGAGAGTTTTCTCCATTTGCAGACACAGTTTGATCTTGCACTGCATGTTCGACTTCCAGATGACTCCTTCTGTTAGAGGTGGTATTAGGCTTGGATGGGAAACAGACTTCTAAACAGGCAAATTAAAAGCAAACAAAATGAATGAAGAAAGAGAAAAGGGAAAGCAAATATCTGTAATATATTTAGATAATAAGAGCCCTGGCTGCAGTTTCTTAATTGTGCTACGGGGAGTATTTCACAACCTTCTTCGCACCTTCCAGTCACAGCATCTCAGTCCTAACCCTCCACGCTTCTTTGTTACTTCATTTTTTTTTATATATCTTCCTTGAACAAAACTGTATCCCCACATGGTCTCATGTAGTTACTCAAAGAGTAAGAGCACCAAGTGACCACGTCATACACAAAAACCCAAACTATGCTCTGCCCAGTTTTACAGACTGTTTTTTCTTTGTTTTCCTACAACCATTTCATTTTTTCCTGAGGGACAGGCTGACATGAATGCCACATTAACTGCCAACCCCATGAGAAGAACATTTCAATCACCCATTATAACTAAGAATCAGGCCTCCAAAGTCCCCTGGCCAGGCTGTTTCATGCCCTTCCAGTAACCCTGCAGCATGGCTATCACTGCCACTTCTTATCTTATCGCCTGTTCAAACATTGTCTGCTAGGGGCAGACAACGAGCCAGACCTAAACAATGATGTTAAATGAAGACTTCCTCCCAACACAGTCTTGAACTTCTGATGAAACTGATCACTCCCCAAGCAAGATAACAAACCGTGCTGGGGGTTTAAAGGCTTTAAAATCCAAGTCAAGAGAATTTAAATGGGAAGCAGGCTTCCAAAAAGCAGCAAAGCTCTCACTGCATGCAAAATTCTCTCTGGGCATCAGGTAACCACCAGCTATATGTACACGTACATACACAGACACATGTAGAAACAAACCGTGGGGATGTTTTGATTCCTTTCTTTTTTAAACATAGAGGGGAAAAAAAGCTCAGTCAAATTCTCTTCTGTTAAAAAAAAATATATAAAATTAAAGGAGGCTTTTTAGTTCATTAGATTTTAAAACACAGCTGAAGTGGCAGCAACTTTTCCAGAGCAAAGAACTCAGTATTTTTTAATTCCATTAAAATTCAGACAACTCTGCACTAGAATTTGATGCTTGTTAGAGAAAATAAGTTTTTCAATGTTTTTATAAGAGTAAAAAATCCGATACATATGAAACAAAACAAAAAACTTAAACCTAGGAAGTAGCAAGACTTTTGCCTCCATGCTTTTTCTCTATCAGGATACTTCCTATCAAGAATATAAGCTTTACCATCACAATCTGTGTCATTCTTAGGCAGATCTGTTAATATAATTAACATTAGAAGTACACTAGCTGCACTGAAGTGCACATTTGGCCTCTATTCAGATTAACTGCCCTTTCTTCCAGAAGCCACCGGTAGAGGTTCTAAATGGGGATTTAGGGTTTTCAAGGATGGAAGACATCCTGTCCTGTCCAAGGCCCCATTCATTCCACCTGCAGTGGGACCATGCCCACAGCTCCATCAAGGCTGCAGCACAGGGAAGCTCCAGAGTCACTGTGGGGTCCCACCCTTGAGGAGAAGGGAGCACCCAAGATTTGCAGCTCGTGGTTGAAAGGAACAACGAAAGTCATAGAAAGGTTTATTAGTAATTAAACACTTGGCATGGAAGTTGGTATGTTAGCCCCTACCTCCTTGTAGAAGCACATGGTAGTGGGTTTTGAATAAAGGGGTAGAGTGAAGCAGGGAAGGTGGGAGAGAGGGAGAAGCAAGGAGGGAGGGAGAAGGAGGAAGGGAATCACTCAGTGCTGGCTCCATCGTTGATCCTGCAGTGTCCAGGGCCCTGCAGCACATGTGCAGAACAAGCACACGCCCTGGGCTTATTCTTCTAGACTATATAGATTTATATAGATTTCTCCATCCTGGAGATAAGTTTTTCACTTTCTATGCAAATTAGTTACCATGCACAGTCTGTTCTTCCAGACCTTTCTGGAAATGGGCTGGAGGACTTTGGGGCTGTTTGGTGGTCTTGTTCCCCCCCCCACAGTCCATGCCCATTCTTGATCTCATTCCTGCGTTTGTGTTGTGCTTATCTCCAGGAACTAGGACAAGGACATTTGTCCCAGGAAAGTGCTGCCTACCACCACACGGCCCCCTTCTCCAGCCACATCCTGTTCCTTCTCAGACTATGTTATTACCAGCAATCCTTGGCTGCTACTACCAACAACCCTTGGTTGGCTCCACAGCCATCGGACTATGGGTGTTTGAGACACGCACATCAGCCCCTTCTGGGCTTCTACAGACCCTGTCCTACACTGCAAAATGGGGCGGTACTTTTGCATTCCTGCACCAGCCAGTGCCTTGCATCATCACCACTGCGGCAACACCACTGGACAGCTGGCAGCTCAGCATTCTTCACATTTCAAAGCACTGCTCTGGCCCTGCAGAAAGTCAAATCCTCACTGATCCCCACAGGTGCACTCAGGCCCTTCAGGATGTAGAAATTATCTCATATTATTCTTGTACCCTTGAACAATGTTGGGAAATAGTTTATGCCTTGTTTGGAAATTACACAAAAGTCTCATGTGGGTTCATTCTACACTTGCACTTCACCTACACAGTGAACTCTAAACCATCTGACACACAAGACACATAAACCAGCCATTTCATAGCTGTGCCTCATGAAGTACCTTTGCAAACAAACTGCTCTCAGCCACACATTAAACACAGGGCCATTACTAATCTGTGCAGGGATACAGATCAATAACCTCACCTTTCAGCAAGTGCCAACCTCTGCAGCTCCCAGTCCCCTCTTGCTGTGCCTGGTTCCTGCCTCAGGCTGTTGTGCCAGTACAACTGTACAGGGACAGATGGTGAACAGGACTGGAGAGCTGAACTGGGCATCACACTCCGGGGATTACTCTGAATTCCCAGTTATGCTACACGTACGATGCAGACACACGGGCGAACAGAGCAGCGCTGCAAAGGAGCGAGGGCTACTCCAGACAGCAGCACCACCACCCCACACAAGCAGAGCCAAAGAGCTCTCGTAAAACCATTGCTTCACACGCTCCTTGGCATTATGAATTCAACAACAGTGGCTTGAACCAGCCACACGGGCTGTTACAACAGAAGTTAGCTGGAGCAGCCTAAAGCAGCCCCAAGTTGTAGGTCTATGTGGCACCACTGTGCAAATCAGATTGCTGGCCCAGTCAGGAGTTTAACATCACATCTGAAGGCAGTGGCAAGCCTTGACTAGGTGTGTAAGTGAATGCTTTCTTTCATCAATGATTAAGCCATACAAAACAGACATGAATACCACAGGAAAAGAAAAATTTAAATATTTTACCCTTTTTAGCAATATAGTTCAGTTCAGGAGAATATTTCATAGCATCTTACTGTTTCTGCAAGGACAATGAAGGCAATCGCAAAAATCTTGATCCCATAGAAACTTGTCACAAAACTTCCATGCACAGACGCTGCATTTCACCACTTCAAAACATTTCCCCAGGAACAATTACAAACTGGCCTTTCAAATGTATATGACGGGGCATGTGGCCCAGTGAAAGCACACATTATTGAAGTTCTACCCTCTTTATCATTTTCATAAACATTTAAGTCACGTGCTGCAGAGCAGCATCACTGAAAGCTCCTTCAGGTTTCATTCCAAGAGAGTCGGGATCAGCCACTTTCTCACTAAGTGCAGGAAGCAGAAGAATGAGAAAGCAAGTAAAGCTGTCAATAGAGGGAATTGTCTGTATGCCATTCCTCTGTAAAAACACGGGCACTGTAGAACCTCAAAAGTCCTTTTCAGACACCGTGTCACTACTAACAGCTAATATAACAGGAAATTTAAAGTCAAATACTGGATTAGCCAAAACTACAACAATAAATGGCAAAGTTGCCATGCCTTGCATAAAAAGGAAACCCTAATGAAACCTAGAGCAGTTTGTTGATACCATGTGCAGTCTAGGCTACATGCATAATGTAACAGTGCAACTGCTAACAGCAGGCTCAGAGAAGATAATTTACACTTGTTTTTATGGACATGAGGAACTGATCTTTGAAGTTGTCCCTAATGAGATTCTGCTTGGCCCTAACAGCATCCTGAGAGAACGTGCTGGTTTTCTACCCTGCATCCAGTGCATATTTATGATGCAAAATCCAGACCTATTTAAATTGCACATGTGGACTGGTGTCCCCCCGTGCCATCGCAAAGTCAGATTCTCACAGTGGGGGAAATACCTACTAAAATGTCTCAATTTAGCTTCACGTATTTTCTGTAATTACCCATACCACCTTTACTAAATACCAAAAGATACATGGGGGTTAATGAATATGGTTCCTTTTTCCTTTGTACAGTTGACCTCCTAACTTGATTTGAGCTGCCAGGTCAATTGGCAGCTGTATCACACACTGCAAAAGACACATCCAAACTACAGTCATAAGGCTCCCCAGAGAAAACACAACTGTAGCTGTGCAATGGATTTCAAAAACACAGGCAGCAGCACAAGTAAGGCAAATAGGAAAAGGTTTTTGCTGTGCCCTGTGTAGTCACTGCTTTAAGACTACATCCACCTGTTCTTAAAAGCCCTTTCAGTTAAGAGATCTGCAAGAACCATTGAACCAACATCACTAAAATCTCAAGTTGCAACTAATGCAGTAGCCACAACACCTCCTACAACTACAACGTGCTGTGGTACAGCTATCAAAACCTGGCAATGGGGGAAACACAATATTCACAGAGAACAGACCTTAACCCCGTCACGCTCACAGAACACAGGGCACCACATCTGTAGTGACACAACCCTCCTGCAGTACTGGACCAAAAATGACTGCAAAAGTTGGATAAACACTTAAGAACATTTGTTTAAATGCTGCCTGATGTACCTTTGGTATGTGAGTCCCCAGAGCAGTGCTGCTAGCAAGTGTCATTGCCCACTTTGGGCCAGGGCACTGACCCACGCTTGACAACAAATCAAAAAAGGACAGCCTAGATTTTATTCTGTCTTCCATACTTCTCCCAGATATAGCCATCGATATACTATGGTTCTTGATTATCACTGCTGCAGGTCAAAGTATTCAAGTAAATTAAGTGCAAACTAAGGCAGTTCAAGAAACTTTTTCATGCTCCATTCAACTGTTTCTTCTCCAGCATAACAGCTTTTGGGAGGATGTTAAAATCAGAAGGTTGGCCACTCCAGCAGCTCCCCATGTAGCTGAAACATAATATTACTTCAATTATACCATCAAAGAATCGACATTTTAACTCTTAATTTTCTGTCTTTTCCTGTTTGGAAGACAGAGAGGGGGGAAAAAAAAATCCATAAATTCTTTGAACATACCTGTCAGCACTGTCCATGCTGTATGAATGCAGAGCATGTTGTTTAAGATTAGATGACTCAGAGGACAGATAGCAGGATGCCTGATTTTTCATTTAGAGCTCATTATCCAATAACACACTAAACAAATAGAAATTCTACCCCACTGACAGCTGTTTGGTGCTTTAAAAAAAAAAAAACCAAAGCAGAAAACCCCCAAAAACCAACAAAATACCAGAGAGAATTGTGCTTTAATTCCTATAAACAACCAGCATGGCCACACTTCTGTGCAAACAACGACTAGGCATAAGTCTGGAAGTTCAAAATCTAAAAAACCTTTTTGTTAGGTAAATAATAAAACACATACAAACATGAAAGGCAGATTCCAACCCTGCCACCACAGCAATACTGTGATATGTATCAATCACACTGCTGCACTTCACGCTAGGGCAGGAAGGTCTTTAAACACATATGCAGGCAGTAAAATCGTAACAAAGTAAATATGGCTGCAGATGCAAGGTGTGCTAAGAACTACACCTCAACCCAACATCTCCACTCCGGTTATTTCTGGGTATTTGAGATCATTTATACATTTCTCAGCTTCCATTTATTCTGTGTTGGGCATATCCAGTACATTCCTCCTGCATTTTATTGTATAAGTGTCTGGAGCCAAAGAAATGGCGCTGTGTCTTTATAGACAGATATACAGAAAATTGCCATGTCTTATTCCAAATCTTCTATAGGACCCCATTTAATTGGAACTAATTAATAAAAAAACTCTACCAACTAATTAATAAAAAAACTCTACCAACTTCCTGGCTCTACGTGTTTCAGTTCATACCTTTTAACTCTTCTCTGAATGAGATGATTCACAAGAGGTCTTTCTCATTTTGTAGAATGGCATCTTAAAAAGCTTCTGAGAGGAACACTCACTGAAAATAGTGACAGTATAAAATGATGGCATGAACTGACTATCAAGAAAGCCAGGTGATCCAAAATTAATTTTCAACTTAAATTGATATTTCTCTTGACAATCTAGACTGGATGCAAGGGTTCTTTTCAGGAAAATACGCTCTGTACTAATGATATCTAAAATGAATGAGCCAGAACAAAAAAACAAAATCTCCCTAAATACAGACCATTTTAATTCCTTGAGACCAGGGATTTCCTTTCTATTCTCACTCAAAGAAAATGAAGTCTCCATTCTACATATATACATTTTTAAACCAGCCTGTCTTCTTGCAGGCATAGAACTCATGGTGATAGATAACTAACAACAAATGAAAACCCCACACGTTAAAGGTCTCTGTTTTGCTGCCAAGATGATGTATCAGGTTCTGAGAGGAGCAGTGTGTGTGATCCTTCCATTAACACAGCAGCACTCTCAGAAAGCAGCCATGCAGAGTAGCTGAGCAGAACACCACCAAAGGTCACAGTGGAGATAAAATAAGGGGGGAAAAAATCACATACCACCCCAAGGATTACCATCAGCATTTTAATTCTCAGAGGGTGTTTGAAATTCCTACTACAGCATTTGATCTATGCAGTCTTGTTATACATTTCTAGGAGAAAAACTGTCATATGAACTTTATGCAAACAATTAAAATAACCTCCAAAACATCTAACAAGTTACAATATGAATCATAACTCTCTTAAAAACCCAAATAGGGTAAGTAAGTGGAAACTTTCAAGGTAGAGAATAGCAATGAGAGCAGAACAAAATTAATTCTTCTTGCAAACATGCATTCCTGTCAAAGCTGCAAACATCCCTGTTTAACAAACAAGATGATGGAAAATCAAACTAATGTCAAGAGAGGTATAATCAAAATGAAACAATTATATATAAAAACTTTCAAGTAATTCAAAGATTACACCTGGGATATATATAATTTTTTTCATGTATAATTGTGTATTTACTTAGTTTTAATTTATTCACTCCCTTCCAAGAGGAAAAGTGAATGCCTGGATGACTTTAAACTTACAAAATAAAACACACCACAAAGATGAAACTTCCCTCTTCCTTAATATCTGTCAATTATCATAATCTTATATGTACATTGCTAACAACCAGAGAAAAGAAGTCCTTGAAGGAATCATTGCTTAAAACGGAGGGAGCCACTTAATCTGGCATTTTTAAGTGACGGGTCCTGTCCCACTGGAAGCAACAATGATGTCACTAATCACTGCATTTTACAAGTATAGGACAAGGCTCCTATTTATTAAATATGCCGGACTACATGAAATTCTAATTCTGAACATTATTTTCCCCCAAATTACTACTTCACCGCTCACAGGAAAGCAAATAACCCATTGTTAATGCTCACTGCTGGCCAAAAGTGAATGTGCCTTAAGAAACAAAGAAGCCTAGAGTAATTAAAAAGTAATGACTTTTTTCTTTGTGCTCTCTATATAAAAGGAACAGGAGGGAAGATATACTGGACTAGCACCTTTTCCTTCCCATAAACTGATGCAATAGCTAAACATTTAGGAGTAATGTGCTGACCTTCGTGCTCACAGTCACTACACTCGATTCCTTATACCAGAGAAATTGTAAACGTGGTAAATAGCAAGTTTCCTGGCTTACAAATACATCAGATCAAGTCCCTCTATCACGCTCCTTTCTCCTTCCCTCCCCCATCCTCTCTCCATCTGCTGCCCTCCTGGGAAGGGAGCGCTACACTTAATGGCTGTGTGCTTTTAAGTCTAATGTGCTGGATATAAGTTAATGCCCAGTACAGTAAGTGGAGACTCTGCTGCAAGGAAGCCTCTGGTGCTGTTTTTTCCCTGTCCAGCAGAATCTCTGTAGCCCTAATGTCAGGCAGGATGAAAGGAAGAGAGGGGCTGGGAATATGAAATCCACAACATGTGACAAAAACAAGTCCTGCAAGACATAGCCCAGTAATTTAAATAATCTTTCCGTAAAAACAGGAGACAGTTGGATTTTGTCACTCCCCTCAACGTAATGATTTAAATTTAGAAAATATGCCCATTATAAAATAGGGCATATGAAAATAGGGGCAAGCATCTCCCTGTCAGTGGAGAGTACACAGGTGAACTCTGTTGACAGCAGAAATAAAATGGGTCTGATCCGTCAGTTATGAAGCAGACACATGTATTTGGGGATTATGAGCTGACCTGCTCTCCAGCCATCCTCTCTGCCCCACTCCAAAGGCTGCAGCAGCAGCAGCAGCACCAGCACTGCTCATCCACCAGCACTTAGTGACAGCCAAGTGCAGCAGATCCTGCAGGATACATACAGCTCCTGTGCTGGGAGAAATCTCCAGGTTTATCGAGGTTATGACCAAGCTTTATGGTCAACTCTTCAGGAGATAAATAAAATTACTGCAATGCCAGGTACCTAAACTTTATTGTTTGGAATCCAGACTTGCCGTTTTCTGCTCCAACCGCTTAGTACTGCTCCAGGAATGTTACTGGGTGCAAGATTATCCTACCCTTTTTCTTTGAAAAAGGCAGCAAAATAAAATCCATTAAATGAAGTCTAGTCACATTTACTACAGGAAAGAACTGGTTTGACTTCAGTGTTTTAAATGCACACATGTTYGCTGTTTTATTTTATGTGATCTTAATTTGCTGGGGTTTTTTTTTTAATATCTTTAGCAGTTAATATATTGGTTTATATTGTGGTGGACTTGGCAGTGCTAGATTAATTGTTGGAGTTGATAATCCAACTTAAACAAATCCATAATTCAGCCACAGCTTCCTCATAATTAAAAACAACCACACAGTAACACAAAACTTGCCCTGTACAACACACAATCTAAAAATTGTGACCTTAATGGCCCACATCAAAACTGAAAGTAAATGGGTACGACTTGAATTTCCAAATCCCATCGAACAAGCTGTTTGCATCTCCTGAAATATCTGCTATGAAATACGTGTGTGTGTATTTGCAGACAGCCTTAGCTCCTTCCTCTCTTTTGCGCTGCTCTGCATGTTCATGTTACAGAAAGGACCTGAGAGCTGTACCAGGCCCTCTGCAAGCAGAAACAACCTCGATGAAGTCCATAAAACTACAGCTGCATGTGCCAAGTATGATTCAAACCACTGGAAACAAGAAGTCATTACTCCAAGGACCAAAACTCACAACGTGCTGGAAAATCCGCTCTAGGGACTTGGGAAAACCTGGTGTGAATTATGAAGTGAATGATTTTTCCAGGCAAGACCAAGGGGACTTCCTACCCAGCACTGGCGCTCCCCTCTCCCTGCCGGCACGTATCACTTGAGGGGATGCAGGTAACCCCAGCAGCAGACTGGGCTGTGCCTTCCCAGCAGTAACTTTACAGGCCCACTGCTCAGAGATGCAACTTTTAAAGGCATCTCCCTGCCTCACTGGGCTGCTGCTATGCCTAGAAGCATTTATTTTCTCAAGTTACATCATGGCATTTTACAGAATTCAAAACCAAACTGTTCCAGTGCTCCTTTGGGGAGGAGGCACACTTGCCCTCCATTTCTGAGTTTTTCCATGGGTACCAATGTTAGGCAACTGACTCCAAAATTAAGCCACCTCTGGATGCTTCAGATCAGAAATGTAAACTCAAAAAATTACCATGCCAACATTGAGTACAAAAATCAATGTCCATGACCAACACTTGATCACCTCTGGAATAGTCTTGCATCAAACATAAGCCAGCTGCATATATTAATTTAAGATGGAACACAGACATCTGAACTTGCAATGTTTACAGGGCTTTCCTTTTGCTTATTTGTCCAACAAAAAATTCTAGCAAGGGTTTGTAAAAGAAAAGAGTAAGCTGTGTGATAGGTAGCTGCAGCACTTTCCTTGGAATAGCCATGTGTCACAGGGAAAAGGAACAGGCTCCCTCATCACTGCTGTCAGGGGAGACCGGCCTCATCCTGCCACTAGGAGAAAACCATGAGCCAAAAATTCTCCAATGGGATTTGCAGCGTGGGGCCTGCAAATTTAGTTATTAACTCTCTGTTTGGAAATCTATGCTCTAGAAGTTGTTTCACAGGACAGATTGTATTCTCACCCTTCAAGCACTAAATAAAAGCAAGAATCTGCTGCTTCCACAACAATATCCCTACCACCCTGATATTTTAAAAAAAGAAATTAACAAGTTTCCAGTGACAGTACAACATCCTGATTGCAACACATATCCATCTTTTTTGTCTAACTACTTCACAGCAAAGAAGGTGAGCAGCCTCCCTCCAGCACAAGGTACTGTGGCAGGAGCCACTGCTGCAAAAAGCATTCCTGGTCAGATCCCATCACACATCTCCCACAAGGTAAGAACACACTGCGTGTTGTACACAAACATGAAAGTGCAGGTCAGCTGTGTCTCAGTATGACTGACCACTAAATGAACCATACAGGCAACACTATAGTGTAGAATCAGACCATGTAATGAAAATTTCCTTTTATAGTCCTCAGCTACTGAGATGGGGCCTTACAGATAGAGTGTTTGTCACCTGAAGGCTCCTCTGCTTCATTAATACCACACAAAAGAACACCAACACACATGAACACAAAATCCTTTTTCTTTTTCTCCCTCTCGGGGTTTACCAATAGCGGCCAGCCTGACTCTACAAGGTGTTTTAACAGCACACTTTCACAATGAAAATCTTCATATACTCTTATTCCTGCAAGAAAGGTGAACAAATATCCCCCTCCTTCTATCCTTGCCCACTGGTGGATCCGTAAGCACAGTGCCAGCTCCCTGTGCTGGCCACCCCTGTGACCCTCTACTGGTGAGGCTACACCAAGAGAGAGATCACTGCAAGTAACTCATTGGAAAAAAAACCAAAACAACAAACCAAAAAAACGCCCCACAACCAACCAAAAGCCCCACAGCACTACATGGACATTTCTAACCTGGACTGTTCCAGTGTCACAGTCCTCCAAAGGGCTCTGCCAGGGCTCCTGGGGAGGTGGCAGAGCATGTGGCACAGGGGCAGGAAGGAGCAGCTGGGGAGCAGCAGGTTCAGCTCCAAAGCCTTTCTTTATCTCAGGGATCTTCCCCCCCCTTCCAGCCCTGTGAGCAACCTCCAGGCACAGCTTTTCTCATTCAGACAACACGTGGGAGCTGCAGAAGGCTGATACCTCACACTGAGGGACTGATGGATTGATTTTGATAGGCACAGAGACTGCTCTGGCAGCCTGATCCCACCAGCACAAGAGGTAAAGGGTTTATCACCAATTGAAACCAGACCTGGCTTCCGTCTCAGGGCAGGGCAATGTGGAAAGACAGTAATAATAGGGCAATGGTGACAAAAAATTATTTTAAACCTGTCCTACATTTATAATAATAATAATATTGGCACTTTTACAGCATTAGCCTTCCAGGGACATCAGGCCACTTTTTTTAAAGGTAGCTTGGTATTATTCCTTTTTACAATGACAAAAAGAAAGGTCAGAAATTTAATCAATTTTTCAAGAGTGCTTAGCATATTATGACTGCACTGTATAAACACAATACAAGGGGCCTAAATTTGAATTTTAATTACAAAACTGTAATTCCTGAGCCTTACATCACCACTGTATGGACACTCTGAGTAAGCTCCACAATCCAGCATCCCAAAAGGCTCTAAGCGTAGCTTCTTTAAAAAGTTATTTTCATTTTACACATAAAATTTAAGTTTAGACCTTATGTGATGCTTAGATTTTTGCGCGAGTAACTTTGAACAACATAAAATCAGTAAGACAGACATGCACAGGCATGCATAGGCACCAGCAAGAGAGTTTTCTTAATGACAATTAAAATTGGCATCGTTGTCACACGGCTTCCATTGTTCTGTGGCAGAAAGACCACAAGACACCACCAGTTCCTGGCCCTCTTCTGGAGTGGGGGACTGTTTATTTCGGGACAGTTGTAAGGGTTTTCACCTCCACTGTCTCCCTGCTGGAATTCAGCTGGAATCCCCACCAGGCACTGCAGGGAGAGCTCAGCTGCCTCGGGGCAGCTGCTGAAAGGCTCCTGCTCTTGGCTAAAGAAAAACAGGTTTGTTTTCCTTCACACACCGGGCTGGGAGCTGCTGCAGTCAGTGAGGGACCAGCCAGGGAAAGCAGACTAAACCTGCACTAAGGTAAGCTGATTGTGAGCCGTGACCCCAGGAAAAAAAATCCCTGTGCCAGAAAGTAACGCTCGAGTTTTAAGCACACTCATTCGAAGTATTCCTGTTTTCACAGCCAGAGCTTCAATGTCACTTGATTGTTTCAGAGAGTACTGGTTTATTTATTTATTTGGAAAAATAAGTAGTGAAAAGAAACCTGGGTGGTCGTGGACCGTGTATGCTTTTGTTAAAAAAAAAAAAAAAAAAAAAAAAGGTGTTACTAATGGCCAGAGCAACGATTTCCAGCAAAACCACAACTCTGTCACATCAGCATCAGCTGAAACAGCCCAGTCACACGAGGCACAACTGACTGGTGTAAGGCTGAATCTCCTATTATCTCAACCAATAATATTACATGTACCAACTCCACTTTTCTGTAAATGTCAAAGGAGTTCAGATACTGCTAGTGACAACTCTTTTCCCCTCCCCCTAAATATCACACACCTTACATGAAACAAAAATCGAGAATATTGCAAATCAAATGCATGATTTCCCACTAATCTCAGTGGGAGTTTATAAAGCCCATTAAATATGGGATGGTTTCCCCAAGAAAAAAAAAAAAGCAAGATCCTCCCTCTCAAGGTTAGTAGTCTAATAAGATCTCTGGGTTTTAACAGTGTAAGGCTTCATCACAGTTGCAAGTTTTTTCTTCTATGATCAAATAGCTGTGTTTTTATTTAACTATTATTATTATATATACACATTTACACACAGACATTTACGTACTTTGTTCAACCATACATATATTTCTACCAATATAAAACTCTGCTTATACTCTTTGTTTTAAAATAAGAATATTCACATGGGGGATTGCTCTAGTACAGAAAAGGCAGTAAAAATTATATAGTTACAGATTGAAAAATGTATCTCCAGGTATGAATAAACTTATTCAGAAGACTTTTGCTCTGGCACAGAAGCCTCTATCTTTCTACTCCCCTACTACTGAATTTAAACCATAACAAAGTTTTAACATGCATTCAAACTACCCTAAAAACAAGCCACCAAGCCATGCTGGTGAGACCAGGGGAAACCTAATGAACTCCTCTAAAAGGCTCAGCCTGCAGCAGCTCAGGCTACAGCTGTTTTATCTTCACAAAACTCCCTCATCCTCACCAGACAGGCTTGTCCACAGGGGCATTTTCCATAACAGACACACAAGGTTTATTACACTCTTCCCTTTTTTTTTCCCCCCTCTGCAAGTAAATGGGGTGTTGTTCCTAAACAGGAAGATTTTTCTGTCTGGTTAAAACCTAAGTAAGTAGTTTTTCATTTGAATTTGTCCCCAGGCTGCATCCTACTGCTGCTCACTGGTATTGTTGGTACCACTGCAAGCAGCCTCATACAGAATATCTCAAAAGCCTGAACAGGCTTAAAAGCTGGTTTGGTTTTAAAAAACAACCAACCAACCAACCACACCCCCACCCCCCCCCGAAAAAAACCCACCTCGAACACACACTTATACACCTAAGGAGGAAGAAGCACTTCCCTCTTTAAGTCACAATTCTTGACAAAAAAAAAAAAAATTGAAAGTATGAAAACTTTCAGAAGAATAATAACCATGAAGCACAGGGAAGCATATTATAGTTGTTATTTATTATTTTGCACCTGCCCTTGAAAGCAGGGAACTAAGGTGATGCAGTTAATTAAAACTAACTGAAAGTAAACGTTAATTGGACAAAGCACTCAAATACAAACACTTTATAACATTCAGAAAGTAAGTGAAACCTGTGCGTGGGAGCATCACTTCAAGGTGACAAAATAATATTTAAAATTACATCCCTTTATGCAAAACAACTGTGCAGCAAAAATTGCCTTTAGAATACCTGTTCACACATTAATTAGTCAAGAAATAAAATAAAAAGGCTGGACAAACTGATTCAAAAGTTATACTGACAAAACTGCTGTTGCTGCCAGCCCAAGCAAAGGGAGCTGTAATAAATACACTGCTGTTTACCTGACAGTACACTTAAACAAATTGACTAAGGAGTGCTGGTATAAAAATGCATAGAAAGATAACTGTATCCCTGATTGAACTACATGACACTGTCACATGAAAGGCACAAAATGGAAATGGGAGAAAAAGCCCAGGACATGTGTCCCATGAACAGGCAGAGTACTGGCAGCAGTGCCTTACTCACCAGATTTATGCTGGTGGTATTCCATGGACTCTCCTTTACTCTGTGTGAAATCAGAGTTAGGCCCAAAGGATACGAGAACTTGTAAATGGCTCCGTGTAGGCCAAGAACCCAGTTCTCACCTCTGCACATGAAGATGCATATCCACAAAGAAATTACTTCTAAAAACAATATTTTCTTTAGCAAAGAACACTGTCCTTAAGCTGCACCCAGCTACTGATTTATGGCATGCAGCAGGGTCCTGCAGCAATAGATTGCCCTGCTATTCACACACGTCACAAAATTCAGCTCCCACGTTGCTTTACTCATTTCTCTTCATCCCATGGTTTTTAAAATAAATTTTTCACTAGAGAATACAGCCTCTTCAAATTCCCTCTTAGGTAAAAAAAAAGAAACCAACAAACCAGACACATGCATTACTTTAAAAGACAGCAACAAAGAAAAGCAGACTGCAAAACCAAATCAAATCAATCCTGGCAGCTGCAGCAACGTGGCACTAACAGAGATATAACAGGGTAAAGAGATCATGGTTTCTTTGTTAATACTGCTTTTACCAATTTTCTGTTCAGATTTCTCACTTGATGACAACCTCTTTCAGAAAAACACACAAAACTTCCATTACAATACATTGAAAAGACAAATACAGACTCCATCTGAAGCTACCACACATAATCCAGTCTCTCCTTTCCAGAAACAATGCTACTGCTCTTACATCACACAAACCCTCAGCATACCCCTATCTTCACTTCCTTGCTTTCCTCTACCCACCTGGTAGGATCCTGTCTTTTCTTTCTCAACAGGTTTTCTAAAGCCCATCATTTGCTATGCAGACTATACCTGAACTCGCCTCCTGCACTTGGACATTGCTGTCTCCGCTTCCTCTGTGAATCTGAGACTAATTGATTTCCAGTTTTTCTAAATGTTGATCTCCCTTTCGTGTGCCACAGCCTCTGCTGAAGCCAAATTTCTAATTTTAGGAAAGTTGCAGTATTTAAGTTAAAAATTATTTAAAATACTGTCACTGTACTGTACTTTGAAGTTTCAGTTTTTAACTACACAGTTTTTTGAAACAAGAAAAGTATCTTTCAAGACATACATCAACTTAGTATCATTTAAGAGATACACTGTCCTTTAGAGGAGTGCCTATATAAATGTTTGTGCGATTTTTAAACAAAGCATGAACAATTTTTACAGTGTTGAACACCACACTTAGTCCTAAATTCAGCTCCCACTGAAGTCAATGTCACTAGGAAGGGGTTCTTTAAAATTGCTTTCTGATTTTCTTTTGTTTGCTTTGAATTCATTCTCTAAATAAGATTTGTACTTAATGTCAGTCAGAAGCACAGCCTGGAGTGCAAAACGTGCAACAGAAATTTGCTGATGAAAGGTCTGAAAAGTGAATCAAGACATGGAAATGTTTCTAAAATCAAAGTTACATCATCGTGGTAGTAAAAAATCAAATCAAATGTAATTAATGGAAAGTTTTTCACCTTGAAAAGTCAGTCACATGCACGACAGACACTCTACAGCATCCTCCCTAAAGTTGCCTTTAGGAACATTGTAACCACATGAAATCCTATTAGAAGGTGCTGAACTCCTACATTGTGACTCTTCCGGCAGGCTTCTACATAACAAAAATGCAATGAAGTACCATACAACTTTCCCCCCTTATTATGCAAAATCCTTATCAAATTCAATAGTGTGACATGGTTCAAAATCCTGCCTAACAATGGCTCGAAGGATGTCAAGAGATGTCGGCTTTGTTTTAGTTTCACGTGCTTTTCAGTCTATTAATGCTAAAAGAAAAAGAACCTTCACATAAATGACCGATAAAGATCAAACCCAACTAAACAATGGGAAGGAAATTCAGAGTTGAAACTGGTAGTTAGCTCTTTGCTAAGCAAGCAGCCCATTGTGCCTAGGTGCTGCGGGCACAGCGACCCTGGGTGCCACAATACCAGGAATAACAAGGTGAGGGAAGGAACCTCCAGCTCCCCACTTCCCATGGTTTTGTTGGTTCGGGCAAGGGCTGTTGTTTATAGAGAGTATTTGTAGTTCTTCGGAGAAACTACTGGGCAGCCCCCGACTCCTTTGTGCGGCAGGTTGCGAGTGGAATGTGGAATGCGGCACACGTTCCACTCGCAACCAGGAGGACAAAGGATTCACTGATCAGGGGGGACAATTAGTCCCAATTAGGCCTATTTCGCAGCTGAGTGTAAGCGCTGGGGGAAGGGAGCTTAAATTTTAAAGCAATGGGTCCCTCAGGCGAGTTAAAGAGAGATCAGTAAAGTGACAAGCTTGAGAACACGGGCGAGTTCCACCGAGGTGGCGGCACCGAGCCCCGGGCACAGCCACCTCCAGGAGAGGATGGAGCGCGGCTTCTCAGTCCTCAGACACACCGGGTAAGAAACCCGATAACCATTTTGCCTTTGAGCTCCAATGACTAACTAACCAAATTGCACAGTTTTCAACCCACTCCTTGAGCAGCAGTCCTCCGTCTCAGCACAGGCAGGCACACAGCAGGCACACAGGCAGGCACACAGGCCGGGAATACTCACATATGCACATGTGGAGGCTGGAACCGGCTCTGGTTGATGTTGTAGTGTGTAAACGCCTGCGTTGGGTTGGAGCTGTATTCATCCACCGTTATGGTAACTTTGCCTTGTGAAGGAATTCCATGAGCCATCCTTCCTCCTTATGGACATGAGCAGCTCACAGCTTCCCAAGGCCAGGAGCAGGGTAGGGCATTGTGGTCCGGGCAGCTCCCGATTCCCAGCAGCTCCGCATCAACTCTGTGACCTCTGCCAGGAGAGAAAGACAGCACACGCTGCTATAAGCCATGAGATGTAAACACACACAGACCTATTACTCTATGCTGTCCTGATTTCCATTCAGATTTGAGATCTTTTTCTATATTCTTGATGTACCCATCACCCTCTCTAAGCATTACAATTCACTTTTTTTTAATGACCTCATCATCCAACTCCATCATCATTAGACACATTCAAAGGATGAATGCTTAAAGTAAGGCTTTATCTTCAGGGGCTGGGGGAAGGGGGAATAAAATATCTGTGTTGAAAGCTCCAGTTAAATACTCCTCATTTCATACCCTTTATTTTAAAAAAACTCCTTACGTTAATTGCAACCACGAAAATTCACAAGTGGACCCAGTTTCCTGAAGGACAAATGACTTTCCACAAATAGGCACACTTGTTTTCAAGGTGCTGTTGTAGCTTTAGAACACTGAGTAACAACTGAGAGACTTAGAAGAAACTGATGTAAAGAACATGTTACAATTGCATAGCAAAAGGTACACCCAAATACCTCTGAATCAAAGTACTTATTTGTCCAGAGAAAGGCAAGTATCTAGGCAATGTTAACAAAATATCCATATTATAGCTCACTAGCATTGAAACTGGTTTGGATTCACTGTTACCAGACAGTAATGATTTATCTGACAGACTTAAGCGCGATTTTACGCATAAATACTTCTGCATAAGATGAAAGAAATAGGCTCTTCCCTCTCTATGCATCCCTATCTTTTACTTCTTCAGAGTGCTCTTAAACATATTTTGCTTTAGGACTGGATGTGTACTGTAATATTAGCATAACCCAATAGCCAGAAACCTCCCAAACACGCTCCATTGAGTTTCTTGCACAAAATCTGAGCTTCGATTTCTTCAGTCAATAAACTGAGGATACCTCAGCTGCCTTCCTTTCAGAGGGACTCTGTGAAAATTGATCAGCTCATGTTCGAAGAATACTTTCAAGATGAGCAACTTTTTAAAAGCCCCATTTATGAGGCAGATCCTCAGCTGGGACACACTACGCTAGCTGCAAAGAATTACATGAAATCATGACACTCGGAATCCATCGATATTCCTCCCTTTAGCTGCCACATGCAAGAGTGGACTTTTCATATCTGGAGTACATTTAACAAAAGTAAATTAGTGCTTACTGGGAAGACAAAGAGATGGGAAAGAGAAGAGAATTACTTGAGCCCTGAGCATCAGACTAAGCAATATTTTTCCAGTGCAATTTTCCTGGACTTCTCTAGCTCCCAGAGAGAAATGTGCTTGCCATGTGTAACATTAAACATTTGAAATCTTTGATTTGTATTCAAAATATATTTTTAATACAAAGACTAATTTCCAGTTTGGCATGAAGCATGATGAAAATGCTCCGCAAATGGCAGATGGCCTGCTATAGGCCATTTATTTTACTATTTTACCACCTCAGGCCTATGTAGGCTTCCATATGTTAGTTGGGTTAAGACATTCTGCAACCTGCATTCCAGTAACTGGATTCTATCCTTCATCTTCTTTAGCATTGGAAGGAAAAAAGTATACTAAAAAAAAAAAAAGATTAAATATAAAGCACCAATTTAAAAACTCACTAGAGATAGTGCAGTATTGTAATTGTGGTTATGGTCTGATCTTCCCCTGTAAGACCTAGTAGACCTCTCTTGTGAGAACAAGGTTTCAGCAGCAAAAATAAGCAACGGTGAGCTTTGCTGAAACAAATCTTTGCTGTGTTAGATGCGCTGTAAGATGCTGCAACAACTGCTCACATAATGCAGTGGTTACCGCACCAAGTTTGCAGCTGTTTCCTGAATTTCCTTTACAATTATATTTTAGTGTTATTTTGCATAACAGTAAAACACAACACCTGCTTCAAACTGCAGTCCTGTTCCAAGCACTGCAATTCTTTTGAGATAGAAACTACGAAGAGTGCACAACACAGAGCAGCATAACTGCCCTGTACTGAAAAGTAAATACAAATGAAAACATCTTCCTGCCAAAGAAATGACTGTCATTAACGAAAATGCTGGCCATCAGAGCTCGCCCCCAAAAAAAAAAACCTAGAGTTTTTCTTTTACACTGCAGGAACTTTAGAGCCTGTATATATTAAGAAGTAGTGTGAAAATTATATGTGGAATGGTATTTTTTTTCTGCAATTAAAAGCAACAATATAAAACAATGCATTAAACCAACAACAAAAATATGCTTGGGCTTTCAGAAAAGCTAAATGACACCGTTTCAGCAACCCAGCATAAGAAAGGTCAGAACATTAAATTTCATATTATAGTTCACTCATGGAAGAAAAATCTAATTTGTTCATGAGAATGAATTATACATAAAGATAATAAGCATTTTTTACAATGTTTATAACAGTCCATGTTACAGAAAGAAATTACAACTAACTGGCATAAAACAAATGACAAGAGAATACTTAAATAGCTGTATTAAATACTTTTAAGTTGACTCTCAGTAAGATTATAAGTGTGTAAGCTGCAATTGCTTCCCATTGTTCTAATCTTTAATCTTAAATCTCTACTTAAATTAAGACAAAGCTGAACAAAGCATCCTTTTAAAATGAAATTCAACAGCAAATGTCAGACTGAGGGTAAAAAAAAAAGTACAATTTGAAGCTGGCTTCTGTGACAATTGTCTGACTTTCCATTTAGTACTCCATAGAGTACTACAGCTCAACTATCACAAGTATCTAATTATTACCTTCTTTACTGTGAACGTCTCTGAAGAAAATAGAAGAAAGAAGCTGAACATTTCAAAACTTTAAAACAAACGTATTTTAGTCCCGAGATTTAAAAAAAAAATAAAAAGACTTCTTTGAATCACTACTATTCTTCTTTCTCCAACTATGAGCACTACTTGAAGGTTACACACAGGAGATGAGTACAAAAAAATAAAAGTTGCATTATTTTCCCATCTATCAAGTAAAACAACGTGTAATATCTTCCACACCTTTTGAGACAGTTTCAAGTAAGAATGACTATATTAAAAACCTAAATGATGTTTTTTCAGCATGTTGCATTTTCCCAGATACAGGCTGCTATCCTTTTCCAGCGTGGATTTGTACCGGCAGCAAGACAGGAGATGTGCCATTGTACACATCTGCTCAGTGTTACAGGTACAAACCGGCACTTTTTCGGAACAGGGCTGACCCAAACTTAGGTGCAGCTAATTGTAAATCTGTACACCGCTGCCCTGACAAAAAACTGCCACGGAATCTGTACAGGTAAGTAATTTTAAATGTGGCGTTACATTGCGCGGAGAGCTACTCACACGAGCTCTGCGTACGTACATGCACACGCAGGCACGCGAGAAACCCATTTCCTCAAATAAAATATTTACGCCTTCCTCATCTGAATTTCAAAAATTTGCCTCTGGCTGGGCTCCGGCTGTAGCAGAAAACGCTGAAAGGCAGGAGCTGGGAAGGGTTAACCCCGTGTCAACACCTTCTGTTGATACATCCACTATCCCGGCGCTGTGACAGCGACGCGGCACGCTGCACCCGCCCGGGGCAGCGCCTCAGCCCCCGGAGCCCCCGGCACTCACGGTGCGCGCCCCGCGGGGATTCGGCAGCGGCCCCACAGTCCCCGAGATGCTGCGCTGCAGTTTGCGGACAACTCCGGGCTCCGGCTACCCATCGAGTCCGGCGGAGGCAGCGGGGGGGGCCGGACCCCGACACTCCCCCGCCCCGTTTCCCCGCCGCCGACCCCCGGTACCTGGGCTCCCCGCCGCTCCCCACCTCCGCCCGCCGCCGGCTCCCGGGCCGCCCCGGCCGCGGCCCCGCGGGGCGCCGGGCTCGCCCCCCGGTGATTGATGGCTCCGGGTGGCCAATGGCTCCGGCGCGGCCCCGTCCCGGCGTGTGCCGCAGCCCCCGCCCCGCGCCCCCTGCCCTGCCCTGCCCCCGCCCCGCGGCACCGGGGGGCATTTCTGCCCTGTCTGCGCCGTACGTGCCGCGCCGCACAAAGTTCACACCGCCCCCGTCCCCGTAGTTGCCACGGACCGAAATGGCTGTGGGGGGGAGGATGCTGGAGGGAGGGATGCGATGAACTCCACAGCAGCCGCGGGCGAGCGCGGCGGGGCCGGGCGGGGGGGTGATGCCCACTGCTCTTTATTCCGGCGGTGCCGACCCCCGCACCGCGCCCCCAACCCCTCCAAAGGTTCCAAGTGTCTGAGGCCTCCGGGATCAGGGTTTCAGAGCGGCTTCTCTGCCGGCGATAGGGCGAGGGGCAACTCCGCCGGGGAACGCCAAACCAACCCGCCTTTCCCTCCCTACTTTTGCAGCGTGTCCCCCCCTCGCCCACATCCCCGGGTCCCTCCGCGCCGGCAGCCCCGTCCCCGCGCCCGCCGGGCTGCTCGGCGCTGCGCCCGCCGGCTGCCGCCCGCCCGCTGGCCCCAGCCAGCACAATGCTCCCCGGCCTACCCTCCCGGCCCCGCCGCCGCGCCCCCCGCCCCGACCCCGCGCCGGCCCCGCACACCGCCCTCGCTCCCGGGCCGCCCCCGGCGCCGCCAGCCCCCCCGCCGCCCCTGCGCCCGGCCGGGCAGCGGCGGAGGGCAGCGGGGGCACGGCCTGGGGAGCAGGGCAGGGCAGCCTCGCTCAGCGCCGCCGACATCGCCGCCTCGGCTGCGGGGAAGCGCCGCTGCCGCCGCACCGGCACGACCCGACCCGACCCGGCGGGCTCGGGCGGTCACGCCGGGGGCGGCGGGAGCGCGGGCGGCCGGGTTTATCCTCATTATTGTTTGCGGGAGGCTGGACCCGGCGCCGCCGCCGGAGCTCCTGCCCGCCCCCCCCCCGCTCTCGCCCATGACACGGCACCTCTAACCCGCCGCTTTGTGCGCGGCTGCCCCCGCCGTGCCCCCCTGCTCCCGACACCGGCCCGGGGCCGCTCACCTTCCCTCTGCCGGCTGCCGCTGCGGGCGGGTCGGGGATGCCTTCAGCGCGGGCAGCGGGGCCGCGCCATGGGGCTGCGGGGGCGCGGCCGGGGCAGAGCCTGCGCCCGACCCCGCGGCGGCGCCCGGCGGCGGCGGCGGCGGCCCTGGGTCCGGCTCCGGGTCCGCTCTGGCTCCGGGTGCGGGAGCGGCAGCGGGGCGGCGGCGAGGGCGGGCGCGGTGCAGTGATCGGGGCTGCCACTGGGGTCAGGGAGCAGGCACCAGGAAACACGGCGGCCACGGCGCGCTGCTCGCACACACACACACACACACACACGCACGGCTCCTCCCGCCGCCTCGCACTTCACCCCCCCGGGCAGGGAGGGAGGGAGGGAGCGATCGCTGCTGCATTTCCCAAGTGCGGCACAGCCTCCCCACGCCGAGGCGGCTGGAGCGGCCGGCAGGAGCGCGGCTCTGCCCGGGTCACGGCGGGTGCCGGCGGCCACGGGCGGGCAGCGGCAGGGCAGAGCCGGAGCCCACCGGGACCCGCTCCCCGCCGAGGGGCAGCGCCCGGCTCGCTCCCCCCGACGCGGCCGGCCCCGCACCGCGCATCGCCGATCGGCTCGTCTGCTGCCCACAGAGATAACAAAATAAACAAGTAACAACAGCAGCAATTAAAAAACCAAAATCCTCGAAACAGGTTTTCGCATCTTCCGCCGCACCTTTCGTCACTGGGTGTTGATGCGGTGCCCTGCTCCTTTGTAGGTAAGCTCACCTCGGCGACCAGAAACACCAGGGTTCGCCTTTGAGGCCGAACATTGTCTTAGGGTAACTGGAGCTTTTCCATGGAAAGATAGAATCAGGGATGTGGCTGTTGTCTTCCCCTCCCCCCCCCTTTTTTCCCCCCTTCCCCCCAAATCCACAGCAATTGAGTCAACAGCCACAACAGTAACAAAGTAAAGATTAGACGTGTTTGTTCTTTTATTTTCAACATAGCAAAAGGGGAGACTTCCAAAAGCATATTAGAATGAGGAGAAAAATAACATAATAATAATTTAAAAAAGAAATAAAGGAGAAAAGGAAAAAAAAACCCAAATACTTTGGAATAATTGAGCAGACAGAAAATAAATAGCAGGCCGCTAATAGTAAGTTAGTGACCTATATATTTTAAGTAAGTACTTTTGACTCTAGCCAACCTTCAGATATGCATGGCAAGTAGGCAGTTTTTTCTTTGTTGCTGAAAGCCATGAGAAGGTTCTCCTGTATTGCCAGGCAGAAATCCACTGGGATGGATTGTCCTGTTTAGAAACGTGGCAAACTAAGAAAAATCAACCTGAAAAAGACTAAATGGCATAAGATATTTTTTTCCAAATCTACCCTTTCAGTCTGATTTTTTTACTATTGTCATTATCCCTTTTGATAGAAGTAAGGCTGTGAACCACCAAAGGAAAATTCCTGTTTCAGACAAAATGGCCCACACATGAGTTGTCCTCCTGACCAAATCAAAGCAACATTTCCAGGGAAACTTTTCCTGGAACAGAGTCTGAGGCCGTAGTTTCACAAAAGTTTTTAGCTGACTTACTCTGACACAGCTGTAAAATAAGCAATCCAGCATCCAGCCCACTTCCCCCTCTTGTATCCCTGCACTCGCCCTCTTGTGAGAACAGGGAACCCCACCTGGGAAACCAATCCATTCAGCACCAGGGAAACACATTCTGGTTTGGTGTGGGTCAGTCTCCTCATCCAGTCCACTTCACAACTGCACAAATTCTCCTGCTGGCACTAGACAGGGAGTGAGATGAGCAACTGAGGGCAGAAAGAGAACAGGATAGCTTCCCTGGTACCAGAGCCAGCCTCAGTACAGAAACACAGAGGGGGAGGTGAGGGGGAGCAGGTTGGACCCTGAACCTGCTGCATCCCTTCTCCACAGTCACAGCAGAAGGACTTTTCCTGTAGTTGTGTCCTTATACGTCTGGAGCCCCTGGCACTACAAAAAGGAGCTTCTAGCACAGAGGGAGACACTGGGTAGAAGCCTGGGTAAGGGATTGGCCTGGGAATTAAAAAGCTCACAGACCTTCTCTCTGGTAGCTGGTGATAGATCAGACATTACCCTGGTGTCTCAGTGCCCTGGTACTGAAATGAGCATTTACCTGCCTCACTAGTCCTTATTCACAGCAAGCCGTGTGGCCTGAAAGTTAGTGGTGCTTGGGTTTTGCTTATACGCATCCAGAGTGGGACCTGCTTCTAAGGTCACATCGTTTTCACAATCCTACGTGCTCAGCAACAACACCAAGCTGTAATACAGTCATCAGGAGCATTGTTGTTAATGTATGACGTGACAAACTTTGAAACATTTTCTGTTAAGGGCACACAACAGAACTTTTCCCTTTTACAAACTACTTGTTTTCAGTATGCTTTCCAAAGAGGTACTCACTTTAAAAATGTGCTGGCCCCAGAGTTGCTAAAGGAAGGAAAAAATAGTTTACTTAAATTGATTAAAGGGTTTTCTGAGGAAAGGAGTTGAATTCTGTTGCCTTTCTTCTCTAACTCACAAGAGCAGCATCAAAATGCAAGTACACAAAAATGAAATGTCTATATTATGGCTGGAAAATGTATTTATTAATACACACTTGACAAGCGGATTTCAGACATAAATTCAGAAACCTAAAAAGTAAATGAGATGTTTATTTTGAGTGTCACAGGACTGATTTTTCTAGGTGGGTGAAATTCAAAACAGTGAACAAATAGTTTTTCTTTACCTTAATACTTCCTATTTATAACACTAAAAGGGTATGTTATGCATGAAAATTTAGTCATGTTCAGAGTTGGCACTGGATTTTATTTTTTCACTTTTACAAATCCAAAGTGAGCATCATCAAATGTACAGATTCAGGAGATGCATGTTAAAAATTATAAACCACTATAGTATCAAGAAAAGCACACACATTCTTCACAATCTATTATATCATCTTTAATACATTTCATAGGTATCACTGCCTCCAGTTTCTGCCAACCACAGGACAGAGCTAACAGCTTATGAGACACACACAGTGTAGTTCAGACACCCTGGACCACAGACACCTACCTAATTTTGCTCTTTACTTCAGGAAAAAACTTTCCTAAGTATCTGTAAAGCAGTACAAGAAAGTATAATTTAAAGTCCACCTCTGAGCACTCATTCCTTAAATAATAAGATTTTTTGAGAGATCTTTTACACAGAAAGGCATTAAAACCAAACCAAAACAAAAAACCCCTTTCAAACACATGCAAACCACACATGAAGAACAAATTCAGTTTTTAAAAAGGCTCCTTCCAAAAGGCCAGAAGGGGTTTTGAGGCAGACCAGTTCCCCAGTCTAGCCCACAGCACTCTCGTGAATGCTTGTGCTGGCACAATACTGAGCCCCAGTCTGCAGTGCAGGACCAAGGCTGGCACAGGGTGTGCTACAGCTCCTGAAAGAGTTAGGCCAGCGTTTCACGCTATCTTTTCCTTTGGACACAGTATCAGAGGGGCTTGGGTTGTTTGTTTCAATTTCCTGGAGTTTTTAGCCATTTTAAGACCAGAGCACCAAGGGTTCTCATTTTCACTGCAGACAACTCAGTTTCAGCCTGCAGAGACTGGGACATGCTGGTACAGTACTAGACAATGCCCATTTTAATTTCTTAAGATTTTAAGAAAGTAGAGTTTGATCCAGTGGACAGCCACTGGTAGCAATCTACACCAAAAGTCACTGGATTCACCATATGTCAGCACAGACCAGTGCAGTTCTGCCAAAAACTGTATCTTAACAGCCTTGTTCTCCTCATTAAAGCAGAAATTCTTCCCTAACTGTGGAACAGAAGACTACAGAAGAAAACTGCATTAGTTTAGGCTTCATGCCCCACAACGTTCCAAATTTGGTGAATATAGTTGGACAGATTTGAAGTTCTCCATTGCCCTCTCCTTTCACTTGTAGGCTGTAAGTTGCAGAGCATTTGGTGTGCCTGCTGGCCAACAATGTGAAAATAACAGAAAAATGGGGGGAAAAGTTGTTTACTTATAACCAACAAACAGAAAAAAAATCCAAAACAACAGGGTTCCAATTTTGCAAATTGGGTTTTTTAGCTCTTAGAGCTTCTTAACAAAATTGCAGACTGGAACTAGTAGATAATTGAATCCTAAAAGCTGAAAAACCCCCCAGCCTCATGGGTTTGGATTTTTGTAACCTGTCCCATTATGAATTTTTATCTGACTTCTTCCCTCACAAACAGGGCCCCATACAGTAACCTGTTCAACACTCCAGCAAACACTACATCTTCAGAAAGAACCCACGGCCTTTCCATAGAAACGCCCTAGCTTTTGGAGGAAAACGACAATTGCCAAAAGGAAGTGAAATTTGAGCCTTCTGTCAGAATCTGCAGACATAGAAGAGCACGTCATTATTCTGCTGATAGACCATCAGGTAAGATTACTGAAGGAAATATCACCAGTGGCCCTCTGGGCAGTCTTTTTATATTTGATGGACCAGAATTTTGTCACAGGATAATGCTTGTCTGCTGCCTTGCCCCTTTAAATTAAATTAAATTAAATTAAATATTTGATTGGAATTTTCCTGCTTGCCCTCTGTAGAAATAAAGTGATGCAAAAAACCCAGCTTGAGGCGCATTGTTTGTCCTTCTAAAAACTCCCCATGTAACTGATAGTCAACTTACCTGGAGAAGAAATCATTCCTTTTTTTTTTTTTTCTGAACATTCCACTGAACATTCTTTTTTTCAGAATTAAGGATACATGGGTGATTTATTTCTTCATAAAAGAGCAGGCTGTGACTTCAGTTTTGTATGTACATAACGATCCAAGTGTTGTTTGATGGAGAGCAGTTACTGCAGAGGCATCACTGCAGGAACTCCCAGATGCTGAAGGCTCAGGGCACGCTACAAGGAAAGGTTTTGGGGGGTCACACTCTGGTCAATGAGCTGTGGCAGGGAATACACAACTGTGGGAGTACTGTGAGGTGTTTTAGCATCCTATTTATTGCATAACAATTTACCTGTTTAGAAGAAGGTGGATGCCTTTTCCCCCAAGTGATCGTTTTATCATTTAATTAGTTTATAATGCATTGAGTCAAAGCCAATTCGTGAGAAAACCTTCAGTTTAATTCACCTGCAGTTCAGGCACTCAAAGCCCATTGTACCAAATAATTCCAAAACTTGATGGTCTGTCAGAAGACAGGCATTAGTACTACAGTAGAGTGTATTACAAACCTCTCCTCTCCTTGACCTTTAACTTACTTAACTCCCTTCCCTCTTCATCACATAGATTATCTCATCCTGTGGCAGACCGTGGTCACACACTGCTCCTGCTCCTGATGTAACATGAACTGTGTCCCCATGAGTCTGAGGAGTCACAGTGATAGCTGGTGGCCTCCTGTCTACACTCTAACTCTACCCATGTCCTTCTGACTTTAGACAGAAGATTCAGTGGAGTGGTTTTCTATCACAGTGGGTGCATTTTTCAAATGCCAAACTCCACAAACTGAAATTCCTGCAGACAGAAAAATTCTTCTCTCTGTTCCTGAGAAAAGGTCACTATTGCATGGAAAGTTATGTATGAAATTCTCAAAATCAGTCAAAATTCCACACAGAAAGCAAATCGCAAAACTGAAATAGATCTTATTTCTCAGTGCAAGTAAAGCATTTTACATGGTAGTGCAGCAGAGTATTACTCCTGTGCTATCTTGAAGATATTTTTGGAAGACTACAGATTTACTGGCAAATTCATCTGATGATGATGATGACTATTGTCAACAACTGCTCAGAGTTAACCTCTTTACATCTAAACAAGTAGAGCTTCACTTCATGCCTTACATAATTAACCATATGCTTTTGACAGACATGAAGAACTGTGGTCTCCAGCAAATCTACATCTAGTTCCAGTTTGTGGAATCCAGATTCCCTTTGGGTCAGAACTGTGGTGCCTTCATAGAAAATTGTAGGGTGAGCATAACAGAAAGCTTTTAAAGGTGTCAGGTGTTCCTACACGGACGTCTTTCCAATCTGAGCAACCAAGACTCCCTAAATGAAGGAAAAGGCTTTCACAGTCATCCTCAGGAACCTTGTCACTTTAAATGTCCCCAGTAACACTGCTGATCTGAAGGTACACATAAACCTAAGAGCCTGAAGCCAAAATCTTTACTATGTGTTAATTATCATCATTATCAAACTCTGCTACAGAAAATACAGCTCATGTTGCTTATGAATCCTCCCATTCTGTGGGGAAAGAGCAAACCTTAAATTCACAGGCAGTGCTTTAATGTAAGATAGGTTTCTGGAAAGAAATGGTGAAGGTCCTATGGTATCATCTCTGGTCAATGTTAATTTTTATCCCTTGATCTGCCATTTTAAAATCAATATTCCATAGCAGTTATTGTCTAGATTTTGAATGCATCCAGGCTGAAAACACTTGCTAAGAACTGAGGGATTCTACACTCTTTGTTTCAGACACTCTAGGAAAAGAAATCCTGTATTCCAGTTATTGTCTGGCATTTGAGTTCAGTGTTGGCAAACTGGCCCCTGCATGTCTTTGAGGCATATGGAAATTGATGATGAAAGTGTCTAGTATAACTACAAGTATAATTTGATGAAAACTGGAGCAGTGAACTGTGAGAAACTGCTAAATCAGTGTCATCAAACTCTGCTTGAAAAATAATGAAACAGAAATACCACTAGGAGACAAGCTATGCAGCGCAAAGGCTGTGAAACCAGAGAGCAAACACAAAAATTAAGGAAACCTACAAGACATTATTTTAATTGTTGTTTTTGAAACACATGCCCAAAATACAGTACAACTTTCCTGTTCAAATTCACTTTACAGAGACAGTGACATCATGTCTCCTCCAAATTGTTCAAGCCCAAAATCTTGGCACAAGCTGTTCCAATAGAATATCATGTTCAGCCCTGGCACTCTCGCCTGTCTACCCACAACCATGTGCAGAATAAGAACAGCACCGTGGCCAATGCAAATCCTAGTTATAGCTCGAGTCCCTGGGGGCAACAGAAAAATACCAAAATAGAAAACATATTACAGTTTTAGAGCAATAATATTACTGAGGGAAATAAAACAAATGTAACCTCAGAAGTAAGATGACATTTATTGCCTAAAAGTTAACAATTTCTGAAGCTGTAAAAGTATAAATAAGACCTGAAGATGGCAGTGAAAAGATCCTGATATTGCTTTATTCATACATTTTGAATGAAAACAAAACAAACTTACATAGAAATCTGAGAGCAAGAGGACAAAGAAAGAAGATATTGTAATTTTTTTATATTATATGTATGTTTTGTTTGCTGATGTTTGCCTACATCAGTAAACACACTCAAATTACTGAAAAAAAGAATGATTCTCTTCAGTTTTACCCATGTTTTGAGATAGCAAAATGTGTATGTATGCCCAAGAAAGGGATATAAGCGTGCATATTCATAGACTTGCCAGAAAATTTGTACAAAAAGATCACAGGGAGACAGAGACAGCTGGAAAAATTGGAGCAGGGGCTCTGATTTTCATGCCAGTGTTACACCTAATGCAAAGGGAATGCAGATGACGGACTGCAAGCTATATGTTATTCCTCCTGACACTTTGCAGTGTGCTTGTAGAACTGAGCAAGGACTGGCAAGTAACAAAAAAACCCCCCAATGATCAAACACAAAAATCCCCAAAAACCACACAAATAAACAACAAAACAAAACAAAACAAAAACACAAACACAAATTATAGAAATGGTGCTATTGTAAATTAAAATATTTATCTCTCACACTTATTACAGTCACATCAGCGTTTTCATGTACAAAAGACAATGTTAAGATCAAGCAGTGGATACCAAGCACTAGCTTCTAAAATTTGAAAATTTAACATACACATGGCAGAAAGCATGAAATGGAAAATGACCAGGCACAAACATCTCTTGAATGTCCTATATCATGTTTTGAAAGAATTATAATGAGACGTTTCTGCACACGGATTTATTGAGATTAATTATCAATAAGCCTAATTAGAAAGCTGTGCATTCCTTTCTATTAGGGAATATACAGAGAGGAGGCTTAGTAGAAAAAGGGGAAGAAGAATTCTGAGAGGCCTTTCTGGTAATACATTCAAGTCTCTAAACTAATGTACGTGTGATTTCCATGGGTTCTGATATCTTTTCCCATGAGGTGACCTCAAAACCTATGTGTTAAAAAGTCATTTTCTCTGTTGGTTAACCCAAATTATGCAGTTTAGGAGCCTCCTTTCAGTGTTTCTTTCCCCTCTCAGACCTATTGACCACAATTCCATCTTTTGTGATGTTATTACTGCAATTTAAAACTGTGATCATACTCTAAAAAGTGCCTTCTAAAAGAAAACCAGTTTATAAAATCAGTTTTAAGTCTCAGTTAGAATTTAAGCAGGGTACCTTTATGTGCCCCTAGGGAGGGTTCCTGTGGATTCCTGTGGTGCATTCAGACTTGCACACAGCACAGCCTTTGGCAGTAGCTGGGAGAGGCTGAGAAAGCAGAGGGCCTGTTTGTACCAACCTCGTTGTTACAGTGACCCACCCACCGAGATGTCTCACCTCGGGAAAGGAGACATGGAAAGATCATAGATACAAAAATGGCAATGCAAAAGACAAAGGAAAAAGTAGGGGTTCAGTTCCAACTTTCTGCAAGCCCGGTGGCATATCCAGTATAGGGCCAAGCCTACAGAACACCTCAGCTTTTAAAACAAATCCAGACACAAAACCTTTCCTGATCAGCTTGTGTCTCTACCCACAAGCAAGATAAACTAGTAATCTGACAACGATATTTTCCCATTTAGAACAAACTCTTAGCCTTAAGAAGGTCAAATCTAGAATAAACCTGGACAAATGTGTATTTAAGCTTCTGCCCAAGCTTCAGACTAGGGCTATACTTTATGTTTTTGGGTCAGGGAGCAGAAGATACAGGATCACCTTCATCCCACTGAAATCCTTGGCTTCACTTCCAGTTAAACTGATAAAATTGAAAAGCGCACATGTTCTGCCCTGCCTTGAGATCAAACTCTTATCAAATCTCTTTTGAGATTAGACATTAGGTGTGGATTTGAAAAACTTTTATTTAAGTAAACATGATTTTTAGCCAGCTATTTCATATGCAAAAACTATTAAGCCATACTATTTTATCCACTGTTGTTGGCGTCTTTCTATTCTTTCAAGTTTGGCCTGTCACAAAGCTCTCTGTAAGCTTAAAAAGAAAATTTCCCACATATGGGAGTTCTACAAAGGGTAAATTACTTCTCCATTTCTGGGGGTCTCTATCAAAATGAATAGTGTGAGCCAATGAACAGCAAGGGAAGAGAACACCGCTGTCAGTCCGTGCTTTGATTCCTTCAGTCCAGAATCTACCTGCACACACTCAGGTTACTTTGAAGCATTCCCTTATTTTCTGATGGATTTTCATTAGTGTGCTCTTTTCCACGTATTTGTCGGATCTGAACACTGCAGTTACCCACGTTCAATACTGCCAAATTAACAAAGCAAAAAATCAATGATTAAAGCCCACCAGCCACAAGATTGCCATAGTCTGCAAGCTGCTTAATTTCCGTTTCTTCAAATACTTTGTTCTTGTTACATTGTTGTAAGAGTCCCTGTGCTGTAATTCTATATTTATTTCAGAACGTGTGTAGGTACAGCACAGGCACTTATAGAAAGCTCCTGTGGCATTGCCTCTGGGTGAGCTCTGGTCTCCCCAAGATGAGTGTGACCTGAAATCTGCACCCACAGGGAGCTCCTCCTGATATATATACATCCTTCTGATACATAACTGATGGACATCCTTCAATACCAGGGCTTAGAGCCTCTGACAGAAGAGAACTCCAAGGTTTTGGGCTCTGGGCTCTTGCGCATGTTGCAATCAAAAATTTATTTCTTTGTGTGACTCACAGGAAAAAGAGTCAGGCTGTCAGGATTTTAGAAGTCTGGGTTTAGAAATGGAAACAACAGGAAAATATGCTCCTAAACTGTCCAAGAACTGATCCAATTGCCACTGTCTTAAAATACCTCTGGCCATACCAGTACAGATTTATTACTATTGTTTTGTACTTCCCTAAGAGGAATGGCAGGATGAGAGTCCTCGGATGAGGTATTTTATCTGATTTATCAAATGGCAATGTTTTGCAATGACAAACTGTAGCCACAGAATCAGAGGAGTTGGAGGGGCCCAAAAGATGCTATCGAGTAGGTACACTCTGGATAGACTAAAATTTCTCTTTCAAACACGGGGCTGAAGCACAGGCTTCTCGCAGAGCCCAAGGCTCCTTCCAGGCCTAGCACAGCACACTTTGTCAGTTCTCCTCAGCGGCTCTGAAGCAGGGCTTTGAGAAAGATGGATTTGATTCCTGTCCAGTGCCTAAAAAGCATCCCTCCCAGCACCAGCATCAATCCCCTGCAAACCAGAGCTCAATCTTAGATTTCTTTCTTCCTACCAAATCCCACTCTTTTCAGAGACAATTTGGGATTTTCAAGGAATGCAGGATCCATTTCCTTTCAGATTCTAAATAAATATTTAGAAGTCAAACTTGCTCCTCTGAAAGAGGAATGAGTTTTGCTGTTAGTTTAAACAGAAGTGAGAGAAAGTTGCAGACTTACAAACCTGCACCTGTCAGACATTTTTCCTTTTTTAGGCTTGGAGTTTGAGTCCAAAAAGGTCACTTCAAAAGCAAACCCAAATGTAATGTACTTGGAAGTCTCTGTAACAGTGACAAGAGCAAAGGTGTCACTGTTGTCACTGTGTAACACAGGATGTTGATGATGGTGTCATCTAAGCTGCACAAATCTATACAGACTCTCTTTCAAACAGTAGCTGGTGCTAAATCCAAAGTTCTTATTTGTGAGTTAGAGACAGACTCCACCAGCACTCAGTGATTTATGCTGCCTGCTCCAGAACCATGCAGCTTCAGGATTCTTTTTTCTGTTAAGCTCACACAGCAGTTTGAAAGTCTCATCCAAGAGATATCAAGGGAATCCCAGCCAGCAGTTCATCCACACACAGCCTCCTTTAGTGAAGCCAGGATTTGCATTTTCTATTCCAAGACAATTGTGAAGTAATGGACCTAGACATATTTTATTAACAAAAATCTCCACGTCCAATAATCCACTTGTCACTATTCTTAATTTTGTCTCTCACAGCATTTATTTGGTACAGAAGGATGATACATGCTTTATTTTAAGTAGCTACACTGAAAATGAATATTAGAAAATCCTATATTGTATTTTACCTGTCAGAGGTCATCAGAAGCTATATTTCAAGAAAGCTGAAGGCATTAGATGTAGTTTGCCCAGCAGATTAATACTGAGCTGTGAACTTTCATCCTCTGCAGCAAGATTTCCATCCAACTGACACAGAACTGACATGCAGTAACACTTACAACCAGGGGGATCCAATTTAGACAGAGTTCAAATGGTTTCAAGCTACTCATAGGTCACAGAGGTAAAGTATGCATAAGAGAGCTGGCTTTAATCAGAAGGTTTTCAGTAATGTCACACCAGAAGTGATAGGCCACATTAAAAATGAGCTGAATGTTAGGCTGAAGAGTTAAATTACCAAATATATTTAAATATTCCAAATATATTCTTTAAGATACTTTCACAAGCCCAAAACACTTTGTGGGGTTTTTTTCAGAACAATACAGAAAGACATGGAATTCTACATGAGCGTAACAAAACCTTCTCTCCTGTGTGGTATCATATCTGTGATGTCTATCTTCAGAAGCTTTTGGGGAAAAAATGTGATCCGAACCTAAAACAAAACAGCTTCATTGTGGGTGACGACTTGGGAATAATTCAAAAAAAGACTCAACATTTTCTCCATAATGGTGCATTAGAACATAGGAAAATTGAGAGGGACAGGCAGGATTATAGTGAGAGAGAGGATTTAGGAAAGTCCAATTTTAATGCAGTTATCAAATGCTGACCTACTTGTGGAACAGGCAGGTGGAATACCTGTTAAACATTTCATACCAAAGAACAATGTGAAAATGAGAGAACTCATTGAAAGACATGTCATTGAAAGACCATGTGTTATTCTCTTGAGACTTTTAAAGGTTACATTCCACCCAGAAACCCCTGAATCTGTCAGGTGTTCTTATTTCAAGTTTCCCTGATCAGTTTGACTGCACCCAAATGAGCCCAGTGCCCTCCTTTTCAGGCAGACAGGCTGCTAGCTTTGTCTCCATGCCATTAGGTATGACAGGAAGTAAACTGGGAAACAGCTTGGTAATACAAGGGAGAGCATCACACCTTCTGTACAGCCATTCCTACCGGTTTGCACTCTGTTGAAGAGCTGCATCTCAGCAGAAATACAACAGCAATTACTGCACAAAGCCTAGCAGACAAGGTATGTTGAGTTTCTGAAGATTTTCACCGAGTTTTGTTATGAAAAGGATTAAAATCCTTACTGCTGTGCTGTCTACAATATTCTCTCTTCAAAATTTCAAGTCAGTGCCAGGAAGAGAAGGGGGAACTTGAAGTCTGTCAGTAGAAATACAGTGCTGGATCTCATGTCACATTACAGCAAATGCGTCTCAGCTCAGATCAGCAAAACAAAACAAGGAACATGGCAGAGTGGGATCCAGGATTTTCTTACTGACTACTCACCCAGAAGCAGCATCACAACCAACAAAAATACACCTTTGTAACCCATTAATTTCACTGCATCCTGGACTGATGATTTAAAATCTATAAGCAGGAAAGAAAACATAACGAATTCAAACACAGTATTTTCTTGAACAGGACAAAGTAGGTCTTGTTGAGTTCCTTGCTATTAGAAACCAGATTGTTTTCAGTGCCTGGATTACTTCTTTACCTCTGTTTCAGGTAACTCTTTACAAAGCTCCAAAATGTGTGATACAGGCACAACTTTAAACATTGGACTAGGTAAAGTGTCTCCATCTCTGTTAGTAAAATAAATATTTAAAATTTTTCCCTAAACTAGCAGGCTTTTAAAGAACAATCCATCACTGCTTTCTAAGTCCATATCTGTTTTTCTTCCTCATACAGAATAAACAACTGATTTTTCACAGTCAGAAAATCACTTGTTTTACGAAGTTGAATCTTGCATTTGTTGTGCTCACTCACTGGCCAGACTAGTATCACAAAATTATTCCTCAGTTCTAATCACACTGCACAGTTCAAACTCCTACACATCCTCAACTCTGTAGGAAAAACAGCTTCACTGTGTGAATAGTCCACAGAAACCAAGTATTATGAGAATCTTTCTTTTCTTCCGGTTTTTCAGGTCATATAATTCTTGAATTATGGAAAAGGGTGATTTTTCTTACTTGTCATTGGCACCTTGTCTTAACAAAATAAGATTCTAAGCCAACAAGGACTAGCACATGTCCTGTCACTCCAAATCCTCCCACATAACCTGTTCAGCCCTTCCTATATTCACTCTGTGTAACTCTGAAGCCTTCGATTATCTGTGTTTCAATTTCCATGAGTAATTTTACAATTCTAAGCTGATGGACATATGAGCACAGGGACAGCACCTAAGAAAAACTGCAGCATACTCTTGTTATTAAAACTTTCTACAATGAAGTGAGATTCAACTTTCCTTCTTCATTTTTGCTGGGAAAACATATTATGCTGTACTTGGCCTTTTAACACATCCGAATGACTCATGACATTTAAAATTGAGTTAAATATTTTTCTTAGCACAGCTGTATATGTTTTATTTCATAATTTTGCCAAGATTTCTCATATATTCTTCCAACTATTACAGTTTTCCTTTCATGTTTTTAATTTTTAGTTTCCATGGTTCCGCAAAAGAGAAGTTACTGAATGAGCTCTAAGCTGATGGCTGGAAGTATCTCTTTATTCCACCCCACAGCCACCTAGGACCTTGGACAGACCTTAAGAAACCCATCCTTTTGGGCATCTTTTCAGAAGCAGTCCATTAGACTCCAGCTCCAGGTCTCCTCCTGATGCACTCCATCATTAAAACACTATCCAAGGCTCTCTTTACTCTTCCACTAATCATGAGTTATGTTAGCTCTCTCCTTCTGAACACAAAAACCCCACAGCAACTGGAGAATTTAGCAATTAGCACATTCAGAACAGAGAAGAGCTGTTGCAGCTTAGCTTTTCGTCCTCCTTGAAGGACTGCATTTATTTTCACATAGTGAAATAGAGAAAAATACTATATTGCTAGGATGCGTCTGAGATCAGCTGAATGTGGAATGGGAAACACGTTTAGCTGCACGCTCGAAATCCTTGCTGGCAGAATGTCCTTATGTGGCAGTGGATGGGGCTCCCTTCATTCTGCTGCTGAGGGACTCCATCCCATCCTGCTTCTGTCAATGACCTGGCTTCAGTCACTCATCTCCCTTACCAGGGCAGCACATCTGGCACAAAGGCTTCTGTGCTAAAGAAAATCCAGCTAGTGCAGAATGCTTCAGTACATCCCTTCCCCAATGCGAACGACCATGATTCGCCACCACATCCTCTACTTTTTGTGCTAGAAAGCCTGGGAATCCTAAAGCTTTGCACTGAACTACTTACTCCTCCAGCAAAACAGACTCCTGAGCAAGAAAGTAGAGCTCATCTGTAAGGGAGCAAGCACTTCTGTGAAGGCTGACCTAAAACTGCAGAATGAACTGCCTTAGGAAAAGAAAAGGATCATCTCAAATCTTCCCCACCATCTGCAACTTGTTTTAAATTTAACATTAAAAATGAATCCACACGTGTATTAAACACAAAAAACCCTAAAACTCTCCAAATCAAGCATATAAAGAGAATTAATAACAAACCCTACCAACCCTCCATCCCCCCAAACCAGCCTACAGAGCAGATTACCCCAGCTTAAAAAATCAAACACCTCCAACTGCTACTGAAGAGGTGGTAGAACCTGAACATAAGAGTTTCTTGCCCTTCTGCAGAGCTTTCTTGAGTGCCATTTAAGGAGCCAAGCACAGCACAGCCCAGAGCAGTAATTTTGCTGTAAAATAAATACGGCAGAATGGAAACAACTATGCCTCAACATCAGCATGTTATCCACACCAAGCACTGCTCACAGACTTCTCTTCACGCTGCTTTTCTTTCATTGTCTTCCCAGGCTCTACTCAGAGCTCACTCTACTCACTTGAATGAATCACTCAGTTAGGGCTTGGCAGCTGAAGAATCCTCATAAGAATAATGTTTTCTTCATTGAATTAAAAAAATTACACAATACCCATTAAACTGACACTGGATAGTGATGCTATAGGACATGAGATGTTTCATGTTTTACAAATGATTAGCATCAAAATCTCTCTGTAAAAATAGAGACAGTTACAGCAGTTAAGCCATCTCCACTGTGTGTCTGCACACCATGTAAGAGAAAAATCAGCAGAGGATGTTTATGGCAATCCTAAATATGATTTATCTGTTGATTCTTCAGCATTCATATGTCTAAAGCCTCCAAACCATTAAGCTATCCTACAAGACAAGTATCAAAAAACATCCTTAACTGCCTCCATTTCCAGAATAACAGAATGTGTGGATTTGAACATTCTGGTTAGCTGGCTCAAGGGGATCAAAGAGTCGATTGCCTGGGAAAGGATGGGAGCTATAAGGGTTAACTTGTGGGCTACCTCAAAACACATTCATGTTCTTTTGCAATAAAACACCAAACTTAATGACCATCAAATAATGGTTGCATGATCTGAGATTTGGAAAACCTAGACGCATTCAATTGCTTTCTCTGATTAGGTCTGTACTTATTTGGCATTACCAGAGATATCTCAATCCCTAAATAATTAACCTACAACCAATACGTATGAAATTGCCTCACTAAGCTCACTATCCAGGACTGTTTGCTGTTAAATTAGTAGAATAAATAATTTACACCAAAAAAGTGTGCACAGGATAGTGCCAATAAACCTGGGGGAACTTGTTCATTATTTGCAAGAAAATTGGATGAAACACAATTCCCCAAGTACAAGCCATTCTGTAGAGTAAAAGGTGTATTAGTATTATTGCAGCATGTAGGGAACAAATGAAGCCTCCTGACTGTTCTCTTCAGAGTATGCTCTGTTCATTAGCCTTTTCTCCACAGCTGTATATAAATACTTGCAGTACACTGTGAATATGAGAACACAGGAAACTGAAAGTTTGCATACAAAGTATATTTTTGTAGAAAAAAAATCATAAAAATATTGTGGTTTTATCATCACTCATTTCGGAATAAGCAAGGACCTAAAAAAATAGTATTTAACACTGAAATGACAGCTGTGCATCATTTGGAAAATCCACAAATCATTTTTTCTGGTGGCAAAAGTCACTGTTGCTCACTCCAAATGCTCAAGAAAAGTGCTCTGTAAATTTGCAATTCCTAGGATTTTTATCATTTTAAGATCGCTACAAAATGAAGTGTTGATAAAAGTTATGTCCTGTAAAAACTCATCTCTGCACGGTTACTCCTACAGACCTTGCTCCAGCACATAATGAATCAGTCAGCATCTTTGCACTAATGTCCCTGGGAGCTGGAGCAGGCCCTGCTGGCTAAGAAAAACAATCCTGGCTCTTTGTTGAAACTCTAAAAATAGTTTAAGAATAGTTGATCAGAAGGCACGTTCAGAATTCACAACTGAAAACTGACATTTAGAAATAAATAAATAAAATTCACCGAGAGCAGTTTGGCGCGGAGACTGGTGCTGAGGCCAAAGCAAAGTCCATGGCTCGCGTGGGCCCATCTCCCGATAGGTTCTGGAGCGCTCCCGTACTCAAACTGCTTGCAGGGCTCCAAGGAATGGCTTTCCCTGCCCAGCGGGACACAAGGAAGAGGCTCCCCCTGACCGCTGTGGCTTCTGCACGGAAGCACAGCTTCCCTGCCCTCCCTGGATCACCCTGAGGAGAGGTCCGCGCTGGGAACTCCCTGACCCGAGGAACAACCTCCAAGCGCTGCCTGCCCTTCCAGCTGTGTTTTTCTTACGGAGATCCCGGCCTCCTGCTCTTCCTGCAGGCCAGGGACAGAGCCACAGACACATTTACCTCACCCAGGGAAGGTGCAGCAGAGTCCCCGGCTGGGTCCAGCCCCTTGTCTGAGTTAGAATCGAATGCCAAGCCTCAGCCTGATTTGCGGTGGTGTGTTGTTTTATTGTTATTTGATAGCAAGCATCCTGGGACGTGTTTTTTGACCTCGCTCTGTATTCATGCTGAAAACAAACAATCTCTTTATAAAACCCCAAACATTTCTCCTTAGATTATGAATCATGTAGTTGCATGACCTGTGTCCCAATGCTTCCTGCAATCTGTCTTATTTAATACTGAAAGAAATCATAGATATGAATGCCAGCTTGCCTGTTCTTCTAGAAAACAATACTGGGAATACCAATTTCACTCGTCTTTATCCCAAAAGAACAACAATAACAACAAAAAAAATGCAACAAAAAACAGGTTAGCCCTGTGGAGTAAAAGGTGTCTCAGTGTCATTGTTGCATGCAAGGATCAGATAAGCATTTGGTTTGTGCTGTCTCTGAAGACAGCTTTATCCAAATAAAGCATAGTGCATTTTATCATTCTGTAATGGAAAAGACCTGTCACTCTTTGAATATCATCATATGGTCGGTGGCCAGCAGATAATGGACTGTTAAGTGTCAAGGTGACTGGCTTTGAATGTGCACAAAACTAAAAATTATAGACCTGTCATTCCACAGGCAGGCCACAATTAGCTGTCTATGCAACTTGAAATTTCCATTTTGCCAGCTGAATAATCAATTGGGTACAGTTTCTCAATATGGATGCTTTTTTAGGCTCTTTGCACTTAGGATTTTATCTTTTTTATAAGGTTTTTCAAGTAACTGTGCGATGCACTTAGGCAGAGGCTGTTAAGAGTGAACTGCACGGTTATCTCCTCCCCAAACATACACATGAATACATTCACTAATATTTTGCAATCAACACTTTTTATGTTCATTTCCTCTCACTATGCTCTACTCTATATTGTTTCTGCCAGAGATGTGGTGCTAAGGAACACAAGCTACACAAAATTCAGAGCTTCAGACTCCCTAGCTGTTTTTTTGTATTAGCAACATAATATTCTTTTTCTACATTTCACTATCAGTCCACCCTGATATGAGCTAATAATGCAACCTCACTCAGAAATAATATGTTTTCAATGGCCAGCTTCAGAAAGCAAAATTATTTTCTCTTGGGAGAATTTTTTTCTGTATCACTAACAAATGTTTAAGGTGGTTTTGGCAAAGACGTTTTATCTGCTAAAAACAGCAAAGATAAGTACAGTGATATATCCAGAATGACTCTTAGTCTCTGCTTGGAAACTAAAGAAGTAATGCAATCAAAAGAGTGGAGAATCCCAGGACATATATTAATGTATGTACTGCAGCCCTTTTTGTCCTGGACAAGTAGCAAGCATTTGGTGTCTTACAGACCATTCTGCACTTGAGAAAGAAATTGCTACTAACATTGTGTCTGAACGTGAATATAAATAAGGCTAAATTCTGGGTTTATAAACAATGTAACATCAGGACAATTGCTGCTTCAATGCCTTTTTGATATGAAGTCCTTTCTAGAGAAATGTTATTGCAAATGTTTTGGTTTTGGGTTTTTTTTTTCTTTTGTAGCTTAGCTAAAGCCACTTGGAATAACAGAAATACATCTGGGATCATCACTGGACATTGAATCCAGCTGCACTATGAAGCCTTCCATTTTTATAGTGCTTCATATATCAATACAGCCTTTGCATGCAGTCCTGGGAGGTACAGGGGCACTTTGATTATCTAAAGAGGGCTGCTGATCACCCAAGTCTATGGCTGAGCCTGTAATTAAATGGCATATGGGCTGAAGGGATGACTGCCTCAAGTGACAATGGCTTGAGGAAGCCCTGGGCTTCCCTCAGACCCACGCTCATTTCCTTTCTCACAGCACAATTCACTCTTCCCTCATTTGCCCCATTTAAGTGCTCCCCCATCTTTTTTTGATGATGACTTTTAACAGCAGTTATTTGAACAGTATAATTTACAGCAAGTCATGAAAATAGCTGTATGCACAAAGCTGAAGACGTGGCAAATTACAGCGACAGAGCAGGAACAAGAGGCTGGGGGGAGCAGAGGGGAAAGTTCTTAAATTCACACCGCAGAACTACACTGTTAGCCTGAATCTGCTCTCTGCTTTTTCTCCTCTCTCCCTCTAGAAATAGAGGGTTAGGCCATTAGAGAATTCAATCGGTTCCAGATGGACCCTTAACCCAGTTCTTCTAATAAAAACATTTTCCTGTTAAACAACCTGTGTCACGTGGAATAGATGAAATTCATCTTTAGTATACTGCCACTGAAGCCTGGAAAGACAAACCTAAAGTATGAGGATCTTTATCTCAAATATAAAAGGGTAATGAAACAATGATTTATCTCACAATTAGGCAGTGGTAATTAAAAAGTAATACTAGAAAAGACATATAACACAAGTCTCTAAGAAAAGTTATAAAAAATTGTATCTGTCTTTTTTAAAGGCAGTGGTCCATTTTGAACTTTTCTATTGTATTTTTTGAAAAATCAAAATATAACAGTGTGTCTTCTAAGTCATTTTTTGTGAGCTACTTCCATTATTAAAATATTTTGTTTCATTTTACTTCTGTTTTTTAACACATAAATCAAAGACCCAGCTTTCTTTGTATAGAAATCGGTGACAAAAATCTTCCAGTTGTCTCATCAGACCAGGGTCAATCCTTTTCAAACACTAGACCACGACTTTTACTGTTCTAGATTAACACTTAAGGTACCTGAAAAACAAAAAGAGGCTGTGATTTTGCATTTGGTAGCAGGTTGCTTAAGTAGCTCCCATCCTCCTTCCTCGCAGCCTTTGCTCGGCTCCACGTGCCAACCAGTGTTTTGGCTGGCACAGTCGTTTGTGTTGCCATGTAGTCAGCATATATTTTATCTTTTACCAGCTGGATCTATTCCTTGATCAAGTTCACTGTACTGCTGTGCAAACAGTTGTGGCAGCAAAAGCAAGAGCTGGGAACAACCTGCCAGGAGGGGGGTAGATGCCCGAGCTGCCTAAGATGTGGCTGCTAGTGAATAAATGCTCTCAGTACCACAGCCTGTGTAGGCTGTCCGTCTATCCCAGTTCCTCAGAGAGCTTCTCTCTGGTTCCAGTTGCATTCAAATATATTTTRTTCACACATCACCTCTGCAAGCAGTACTGCAGTTCCCAATTTACAGCTGCGGAACTGAACTGCAATGACAATTTTAAAAGTGTCTTTCAGACACTTAAACTGTGAGTACCTACARTGCTTTCGGAATGAGGTTTTAATTGACCTAGATGCTTTCAAAATTATTTCCTTAAAAAAAGCAAGAAAGACATGGTTTCTAGGCTAGCATCCTAACCAGCAAGCTGTCCTGGCACTCTTGCTTTGTGCATTTCCTTCCATTTTCCCACCAGAGATGACTGTGATATAATTTATTACGATCATGAAACTGATTATGCATTCTGAAGTCAGCAGATTTACCTTAAAATAACACAGTGCCTCAGTGAAAATCATTACATGTTCACTGTGGAATCTGTCTGGGCAAATGAAAAAAAAATAAAATGCAACTTGCCTCAGATTCCAGCTGCCCTCCCCCAACACACACACACACACTCACTCTGTTTTATTCTGTTACTATTTTTGTCCATTCTGGAAATTAAAAATTTTACAGAGTTYGGGTTAGTGGATATTCCCTTTGCGTTTCTGTGGGGACCTGTGCTCAGAATGGTTCATTTTCTGTTTGATCCTTTCAGTGCTTTGCTTTGGGAAAAGGGAAGAGCTTTGGCACTGCAGCCAGGAGCATTTGTGCCATCTCAGGCTATGCAAGCAGCCTGCATGCTTTGCTAGATGCTAACAGAGGTTTGAAAGAAAATTTTACGAAATCACACATTGACATTTCTCTTTCTAATGTCTCTTCACYTCAGAGGCTACTCTGTGGCCAGACCATCCACAGAAGGCTGAAATCACTCTCAATTAAACTGGCCTTTGGTTAGACCAGTCACACACACATGCTGCCTTGTAAAAACACTTATTTACTTATTTTCACCAAACAGAGCTTTTCTATGGAAGTTTATTAGCCTTGAAATAAGGAAAGCGATTATATCTCTGGAATTCCTGTTGAGAGCATATGGAAACATCTCAGAACATCAGTTATACAGAAACTTAGGAGAAGGGTAAAACAGGGTAAATGGCAAAATGAAGACAAGGCATTTGCACAGAGGCGTAGATTTTTGAACACAGAAATGTACAAGCTCCCCCCCACCTCTGTGCTTTTGTTTCTTCAACTAACACTGCTCCTGCAGCTCTGTTCGTGATCCCTTTTCCTGTTTGTCCTGGTAGGCTTTTCAAACTGCAAGGGGCAATACTGTGATGCAAGGCATTCACCAGAGCGACTGCTGCTCTTCTCAGTGCAACCTCAAGGAAAAGAATCGCACCAGCACCCCCCGCTGCTGTCTGAGGTGATGTGTGTGAGATGCAGTTCCTCCAGCAGCACTGGATATTATGTACAGCCCGACGATAGTTGGACAAGTTACCATGACACCAAATCACCCCTGCCCTCCATTTCACTGCGTGGCATTTGCATCTCCCTTCGAGGTGAAAACGGAGAAATCAACACATACAGCACTAAATAAGCCTGGACCTATCCTGCTCCACCCAGAGTGTGGCCACTGGCTTCACCGGAGCAGGGACAAGCCCTTCACCCGCACCAAGGCCTGTATAACTCTGAATCAAGGCACGCCTTGGTGGGTGAACTCTGCGCAGTTCAACTCTCGAAGCAGTCATGCTGTCAAGACATTCAGCTGCTAAATGAGGCGCAATTAAGCAAAAGATTTTGCTTAATTTCTGAGAATGAGAAAGTACTTGCTAAAAACTACCGAGCTCTAAGTTCTGCAGCTATTTCACCTCAAAAGCCTTAGGTCTCCAAAAGCCCGCTGCTGAAGAAACGCGATTTTCTTTCCTGAACAAGAGGGTACACTTAGGCTCTACATTAAATCTAAATAATACAGTGACGGCACGTGTCACGTTAATATCACAAACAGGGGCAGCGTGATGCATACCAAGCAGCGACGCTGCCCCTCAACCTCACACAACGCTGGTGGGCTCCAGCACGGGAAATGCCCCCCGCTCCTTCCCCAAGGGCAGCTCGGGGGGACTCCGGAGCCCGCCCCTGCCTCGCCGAGCGCCCGCGGCGGGGCGGCCCCGGGAGGGACACGGGGCTCGCTGCCCCGGGCTCCGCAGCGCCGGTGCCGCCCGGCCCGGCCCAGCCCGGCGTGGGACAGCCCCGCTATCGCCCCKCTATCGCCCCGCTATCGCCCTTATCGGCGGTGGCCGCTGCGGCCGGGGCCGCCCCTCGCCGCGGGCTCGCCAAGGTCACCGCGCCGGCCGCGCGCGGGATTGGCTCCGGCGCCACGGCGTGTTATTACTGTCTGGTTTGATCGGAGCGGGGGGTGGTCTCCAATCAAACAGAGAAAAGGTCCTGGAGAAGGTAATTAAATCCTGTCAGAGGCAATTATCGGTTCCAGGGCCATGACTCTGGCACTGAATGCAGATGATCTGAAGCTCTATTCTTGTAGAAATTCAAGAGGGCTTCTGGCACGGATCAGTCAGACATAAAGGAAACAGCAGGCTTTTTGCAAACAATGCCGTGCTGTATTTTGAAGCTCTTTGCACATCTTTTTTCCTCCCTGTTCTCAGAGTTTGGTTACCGCTGATCAAAAATATTTCCTTCTCCCCACATTCTCATTAATTTAATAGATAAGATTTACTTACGTATTATACACGTAATGACAAGCTACATAAGAGAAATCTCGTTCTGAAACACTGCCCACTTAAAATGTCTTTCATCAAGACAAAACCGCTTTAGACAATAGGAGCATATCAAATTATTGATGTTTTACTGGAAAAACCAAAAGCATCAGAATTGGATTATGTATCCAGAAGGGCAATGGCTCATCTCTGAATCCCATGGATGCCAGAAGGGAATAAATAAATGACTACTTCCTACCCCACTATAATGATGCCAACACAAGTGTATCAGAAGTGGCCTGATGTTGAAAAAGACAAGCTTTTCACTAGTACAAACAATACACTGTTTACATTTAGTTCCACAATGCCCAAAGTATTATTTATTGTATATTCTTTTTATTTTACTCTGACATGACAAACCCATCTGACAAATAAAACCCCCATTTTTTTACCAGAGATTAAAAATACCAAACCAAAATTAAAAAAAAAAAAAAAAAAATCTCACAGTTCTTATTTATCAAAAGCATTTTCCTGATTTTACACAAAACCTTTTTCACTCAAGTCTGCATCAAGTTATTATTTCAGAGCCAGATTACAAGCTCAGCTGTGACACAGTAAATCAGGATTGACACCATTAAAGTACATCGAACTACTTTAGCTTTTACGGAGAGCAGAGGCAGAGCCCTTGCCTGTCACAGCCTGGGCTGCAATCGCTGCCACATCCAGGCACAGGGAAGGGAAAAACAGCTGGGGTGTGTGAGAGGGCTTGTGGGGAATCACCCTCAAACTGCAACTGTASGCCTTCCTGAGCAGGCTTTGCTCACTAGCAATACATTCTGTTCCAAATTATTTATACTCATCTCAAAAYATTATTCATTTGATAAAAAAATACATGTTTACTAAGCCTTTCCTTTCTCGAAAGTCCTGATTTGCTGAACTGACTTTGTAAACTGCTGTTTAAATACAAATATTGCTGCTGCTAAAGCRTTTCCCACACTATTAATGTGAGTTCTCCATTATTTGTGCAAGGGCCCCGGGGTTTTTGTCCGGTCGGTTCCCTGGCTCTCCCCGCAGAGGCCATGCACTTGCATGGCATCATTTCATTTCATATGAATGCACACCTGGAGAGAGGGGATTATAGCTGCCGTTTCACATTTCCTCATGCAGATAAGGCATAGGGCTGGTTGAAAGAAATGAATTAAAGCTTTTCTTTAACATTTCAGTCACCTCATAGTGCAGGAAGAAGGTGTGTGTGCRTGTGTGTGGTGGGTCCTATAATCGCTAAGGAGGCAACAGATTATTTCCCCTCATGAGCAAGCACAGCAGAGGGAAAGACCTTTCTCCCTCAGACCATGCCTGGAGGCAGATCCTTCTGTCAGCCTGACCCACAGCTCACTTGGGGTCCTGTTCCTGCATCATCATGGAGCCTCATGAGGGTCTCCTTTTGACCAGTGAGCCCACATTAAGAAAACTCAAGAAAGAAAATTGCGCAGAGAAGCATAAAGGGAGAGATGCTCCCATAAGTCTAACAGCTAAAACTCAAATTCCATGAGTCTTTATAAATCCATATGGGTGCTTTCAGTTGCAGCAAGGAGGGCAATTACAAGTGTGGTAGCAAAGGAACATCTAAGTCCTTATAATTCACTCATTCTTGAATTTCAGTGCAAGATTACTGACAGAGGCGTTTTGGTTGGTGATAACCACCACAGCAGTTTCTGGAATTCARGGCATTTGTCAAGGGTTGAATGAAGCATGAACTTGGTTTACACAACTGTCAGCTGTCAGGGAATGACTCCTTCAGTCACCCCCGGCCTCCAGCAGGGTCTAAGTGGTGACACACTGCCTATCACTGAACTAGTCAGGCCTTCCCCCACRCTTAGTATTGGCACATTTTCCCCTTGAACCCTTTTGGAAAAGGAAAATTTTGCTTCTGACTAGTGCCTGTGAAGGAAAATAATGCTGATCCTGATTTTGAAGAATAATGTGTGAGCATAAAATGGCAATAAAGACCATCAAATAAAGCTTTGGCTTTACAGTGCCACCTCTGTCCCAGCRCTGTGGTTACACAGACCCTCATCCGCCCCACTTTAGACCCTCAGCCTTGTCAGCATAAACATGTGCATACTCCTGAACCTTTTTACAAAGGCTTTAAAGAATTAGGAGAAACTTTAAAAATTACCCATAGCTTACACAGAACTGAACAAGATTATCGAGAGAACAGGTTGTCTTACAGGAGCTCATTTTCACTGTCATTTTCACACGCTCTGCTATTCTCTATAAAGGCACATCAAACCCAAAAGATTGAGCTCGTTCCCTGTTCTACAGCTGTCAAAGCTGACATCAGGATTCCATACATTTCCTCTGAAGTTGATACCATTCTGATTAATTTCTTGTGAAGCTGATATGATGCTGATTATGCAAATGCTTGGCTATTAGAAGATAAGCACAATGCCTTATATTTGTACCTGTATTTTAAAACATGGTCATTCATCATTTAACTCTTTTCACATATAAATCTGTGTGTAAGAGACAGAGGATATATTTCTGTTTATGGACCAGTAATTAGGAGAAATATCATTAAATGTTGTCACACCAAAATATTTGATTATTGATTCACAGATACAGTGTGGGACAAGTTCTTATTTGTATAAAAGCAAATCTTAATCATCTAAGTAAACTAGATATTTTGTTTATATTGTAAAAAGTGTTTTATTTCATGGATTCTCTAAAATATTTTCAAATCTACTCTTACACTTACTAGGAAATTTGAGCAAGGATAAAAAYAAAACTTGAAAAAAAGCATAAAGAGTGAATATCAAGTTAATTACAAATAAATACCTCCTAAGCATTTTTTTGCAGTATTTGTTTATGTGTCATTAATATTAATACTCTTTAAAACACAAAACCAGAAAGGTCAATAAAATAGTTGATTGCACCAACCACAAAGGGATAGATTCTTTTAGACAATCCACAGTCATCACATTACATACGTAAATTTCAAGGAGCCAATATCRAATTTTCTGTGGTTTCTTTCTTCCCACACATGTCACACTTCAAATTCGTTTTGACAACTAAACAATGTTTCCTTTATTTCATTATAATTCCCTTATCTAGAGTCAAAGCTTCATGACAATTCCATACAAAGAAACATGAAAAGACTTTCTGGTAGATAGGTTCCTTATTTTAAAGATTTCTTACAAAGATACATTGACAAACAATCCAGCTGCATGGGTTTTCACAGGCAATATCTAACTCTTACCCCACTCACAAATCCCACTGTAGATCCAATTCCCATGATAAATATTCAACCTCCTAAAAAATACCCCCAAAACCCAGATTATTCTTCATACCTCATTTCTGCATGGTTTTTTTGCCTTGAGGCTGAAGCATCTGTGTTAATTCCCTACCATCAGCATATACATTTTTAATTTACTAAATGCAATAAAAAAAATTATTTGTCATTTTCGTAAGATCTATTCACTTCTACTGTTTTTCAGTTTATGTATAAATGTAATCTCATTCATAATCATAAAAAAGCATTAAAACATATTTCAGGACGGGGATGCAGCCACTGCTTCCTAATGCACAGCAGCAGAGTGAATTAATGCTTACCCAGGTTCCTACCACCCAGCAACTGCAGAAATACTGAGGGCTTACCAGAAGAAAGCTGCAAAAAAGAATCAGAAACACATTCTGAGACCAGTTTTCATGCCAGACTTGCGTCTAAGCACGTYTCAGAAGGAGCCACAGAACTGCCCAGCTGTGGTCCCCAAAAGGGATGCCCCACCTTGCATTGACTGGTGAAGTTCGAGGGCCCTTTAGTCTTTTCCCTGCAGCTCCACATCCACTCCTGCAGCACCAGAGGTGTCAGGAGATTTGTCTGATGCAAGCCCATCACCTGAGGAGAATGAGGGAATTCAGACCTACTCCTCAGTGTAAGGAAGGCTAGAATTGGCCACATATCCTGACCTATATTGGCACTACGAAACTGCAAGAAGCAGGAAGCAGATGTAGAAGCAGCAGAGCAGCAAAGTCATAACCAGTAAGGAAGAGCTCAAGAAAACAGTCAGAGCATCTTTAAAAATCTCACCCGGTGTATCCCCTGACTTTATGACACAGCTGAAAATTACATTGTTGTTGTTCCCTCAGTGCCATGCCATCGCGTTCAAGATGCAGTCTGAGACAGGTGGAAAGACCATTTAATGAATCCCAAACACAGGGTGGGAAGGAACCTCCTAAATCAAAATTAATTGCCTGCTATCACAAGCCACATCATCATACAATCTGGCTTATAAATTAATCACACTTCATTTTAATAGTACCTTGGCATCTTTCTCCCATTTCTATCATCAAACAGCATTTCTGGCATCTCCCTTTTCCAAGGACAGAGATCTCCTCAGAGATTTCCAGCCCAAATGTCTGCATCTAAGATCAAGTGACACACAATTTGTCCTTGTACCAATATTTTCCCTTCTTTTAAGCAGGGAAGGGGTTTTGTTTTGTCTGGTGTTCACTTCTTTGACCTGTAGAGAGCAAGGTCTCCTACAGTTTCCCTGTGCTGGGTTGAGCACACTGAGCTCTTTGAGTCTCCTCTCAGCACGGGTGTTCTCCATCCCACTGAAAATCCTTGCAGCCTTTTCCTACACCTCTTTCATTTGGAGCCATGTTGCTGGAGCGGGGGCAAGAGCAGCATGCAGTAATTTAGATGACATGTAGCACAGTCACACATACGACCTTAGCAGTTTGCTGTGCCTTTTGGAAATACTTCTCCAGGTGCATCAAGCTCCTGCTTTTCTTCAGCAACCCACATCACAGTGGTAGCTCCYCCTTGTCCTGTGATCTGCTAATAGATTCTTCTTTTTGTTGTCATTACCAATTGATCACCAGATCTTGCAAAAGAAATCCTTATGACTAGTTTTTAAAAGCATAGCATCATGCTTTGTGGCATTAAATAACTTCCCCTTTCCATTATCCTCAATCATCAAATTTGTTCCTTATGAAGTCAATCTCTTAATAACATAATTTAATTATGCTGTACCTGTTTTTTTTCCAGTGTTATTATAACAGTGATTCAAAGGTGGCCTTTAAAGAAACTTCCAATCAAAAGTTTCTGCTTTTAGAACATATTTTCCTAGAATTCTTCAGCAACTTTAAATGCTTTCTCTTATTTACCTCTATTCCTTCCTTTACTGAAGCTATGTTTAAATTTAAAAAAATCCTTTACATGAATAATCTAATTCATCAGAGAGATGTGGCATAATTTGTCTTTGGTAAATTCAGTGTGTGCTATCCAATTTTAAAGCAATCTCCAGAAGTTTTTGTTTGTTTATTCTAAATATCTTCTTTAAGTTCTGAATCCTATTAAAGCTTGAAAAACAGGCAGTTACCTAGGCCCATCCTCACCTCCGTGCATTACGCTTCTTACACAAAACTTTTATTCTTCTGGCTTTTGGCACCATCTACAATTTTACTGGTCTTTAAAAAATAAAAAGGAACTACAGGAACCATAGTTTCACATGCCCTTTTTAAAAAGACTTACTCAGGTTTTTCTTTTTCCTTCTTTCTCCCTGCCAACTTTTTATGTTATGCTTTCCAAGTTTTCATTTTATTTTGGCTTTACTAAGATTATATTTTCATACTTTCTATTCTCATTAGGAACTGTGTTGCTTCCTTGACAACCCCACCACCACCATCCAACTCCAACTGCTTTGGCCAAAACTAGATTATCCTTGGTCTGTATCTCGTTTACAAGTTCCACTTTCTCTCATCAGCTTCTCTTCTTTAAAAATACAGAAAAGGAACTATTTACCATTGATTGACATTGATTTTTTTTTTCCTCAAGATTTCTTGACTTTGGCATTTGTCATGTCACACTTACCAGACAATTTTCCTACCCACAACAGACCTCTTCCTCTGTTCATTGGCTTCTTTCCTGAGTTCTAGTGGATTTTTATCCTCCATAATCCTTCAGATCGTTACCCAGATTAACACCACAAAACTGGGCCTCAAAACCCTCCTTACAAGTTTATACTCTCTGGCTTAAGATGCAAATTTCAAACATTTTTAAACCAAAAGTAGAGGTGTCTGAGTTTTACAGTCCAAATGACTCCAATGAATAGCTCTTTACTTTGATGTCTTTAAATAATTTCTTCAAAACCAGTCTGAGATATATTTCTCTTTAATTTGAAATTAATCAAAGGATGAACCAAGCAAGATTTTTCTCTGTGAACAGCTTCTTCTTATGTACTCACCGCTTATCAGAGCCTAGGCTTGCCTTTTATTTCTTCCGTAACTACTTGATAAAGAAAACCAGCATTCTCACACTGAATTAAAATTGGGTCCTACCACCAATTTCTCTGTTTTTCACCCATTTTTTTGTGCTCTCTTCACCACAACCCAGTTCTAGCAGCACTCTGTCAAACCATGAAACAGGGTTTTTTCCTGCCGACCAACACTTAGCCTGGTAGCACACAGCTCACTGCTGATACTTTTCCATTAGGTCATTGTTGAACTAACAGTGAAGCATTTCAGTTCCAAACCCCTTGTTTTAGCCATTCTGTCATTTCGTGTTACTTCACAGGTTGATTAGCACAGAAAGTCCCCGATCACCTTAATTCCAATGTTTCCTACAGGCACACACCCTTTGAGAGCCGTGTGTCAGACCCCACTGMTTCCTGCCCACCTTGCTTTCAGCCTGCAGTGTCTGGTGCCCCGTGCATGCCAGCCATGTCCACTCATCTTACTGGTGAGGCACTGCTCAGCCCATAAACACTTCTGAAGCTCTTCATGGCATCTGCCAGTTCTCTAATTGAATTTGACATTTTTCTCAATTACCTTGCCACACACCTGATTATTGTTGCCACCACCCTTATGCCTCTCCTGATTAATGCTCCTAATAAGTGCCACAAGGCTACACTGAGCTAGGGAAACTGTCATAAATTCTTCTGAAGTTTCATTTTCTTTTAATGATAGATTAGTGTACTTTTCATCTCCTTAGTTTCCATTTAAGGGTAATATTATTTCACACAGATATCAATAGTTCTTTATATGTATATTAACACAGGTAAGCTGCCATAGTTGTCATAGAGATTTTCTTTATATCATTTCCCTTTTATTAAACGAACTTCTATAATTGTCACTCTCCTGCTTGAAAAGGCAGCAGACACTATGGCTGATAATGATTAGCTCAGAGTCTGAGCAGTGACATCAATGCAGCCAATCCCCACTCACAGCAATGGGATGGAGATTGCATTCCTGCCAGGGCTGCAGCGAAGCATTAGGATCTGCTGCAAGGTTTGGTGTTTGAAGTCAAACACCAAATCCTTTAGTTGGCATCTGGTGAATCCTAATAATTGTATAATTATAATTGTATAATTAAGTCCACCTTTGCAAATTCTCTTGATATTATGGGTACTACTTAAACAAAAGCCCCGAATAATATCTCTTATATAAAAGAGATTTGGGAAGAAAYTGGAACAAAGAATAGGGTACAGAAAAAAAAAAAAAAAAGACAATATTTTTGTTATGGACCTTCCCCAATGCAGACTTTAAAAAAGAACAGAATTGTTGAGCAATTTTACACCTGTTCCCTATTTGACACTAGTTTATTACTACATGATAGAAATACTTYATTTTGAAGCACGTCTCTTCTTGGGAAGTAAAAGAAGTATAGTTCTAGCAAAGGTTAAGGTTTAGGGGTTTTTGAAGAAGTCTTCTTTTTCTGTGATGTTTCATGACCCTTTTACCTTGAAGGACCCCATCAAATGACTCAGGCTGTCAAGGGTATGTTAGAAAGTTTGATTCTTCCACAAAAATATAAAAGTAAAGAAAAAAGTTAATTGCAGGCTGCATGTCTTTCAGAAAGCTGTTTTATCTCTGGATTAAGAAAAGAAAAGTCTGCTACTTTGGGATTAGTGTTTCTGGAGATGAGCAAAGGTAGGTGTTAAAAGGAAGTCTCATTAGAAGGACATAGTCCTCTTGCCACTGAACCTCTCAAACAAAATAATATATTTGAAACCATCCAGCTTTAAGAGAGAAAATTCCACAGTATTTACAGCTCTGCTGTGTGACAGGTGTTCATCCTCATGAACAAAACCTACACACAAGAAAGTGATGGGAAGAGACATAGTCAGCATCCTGCTTTGTTCTCTTCTGATACCCCTCTATTTCTGCCTGACCCAAACAGTTATCAAAAAGAAGCTGACAAAAAATAAGATAACATTGACAAGTAATTAAAACAAGAGAATTAAACTGAGTGTAATTAAATCTCTGTTGATTACTATATACACATTCAAAATGATACAGATATCATTTCACCCACTGCTCATATTTACTTAGAAGTGGAACTGTTTTATAAACAACCGACTGAAACTGCAGAGAAGTGAAAAAGTACTTGCCCAAAAATGAAATTACAGTAATACAGAAGGAATATAGCTCTGGACTTACGGCTCTTTAAACCTTATTCATATTGCAAAAACCTGAGTGTAAAATCTCTCCCTTTGCACTCCAGTGAAAAATACACTCAATCCTGACCATCAGCAGAGGCTGTCTGGTAGARCACAGTCCATGTGAATGCAGGTAGGAGCAGAAACCAACTGGCAATAGAGGAAAAACAAAATCAAAACACCAAAGGGTCTGAAATGCTTGCCCAAGCCCTGGTAATACTGACCCAGTGTGCTCATACATGGAGACGTATCCCACAGGCAAGCAGCTGCAAGCCTTCCTACCTATCTTGTATTTAATGTTGTGTCTCATATCAGCTACGCAGCACCAAGGTGCCATGGAGTGAAGCTGCCACTGCAAGTCTGGAGCAAATAAAATATGCTGAAGAAATAAGGTTGCTGCTTCCCAAAACTATTCTATTAGGTGCTTTGTTGTTCTCTCCCTTCCCAGGCAGCATAAGGGATTATTTTTCCATCAGGAAGAGCCAGGTTTTGCAATGCATTCCTAAAATTCATCGTATTGTGCTAAATAGTCAGAAGATTGCTTACACTACCATGTTTAGCACATACTGCTGGCTTTGTTATACCTCAGGAAAGTTTTGCTGTAGTCTGATCATCAGTGCCTACCACTGTCATTTTCAGGTACTGACAGATTTTCTGACAATGCTACTCCAGCGTAGCAGCATCGGACTGCAGATACCAAAGTTTGGCTGCTAAAGCAGAGATTTCTTACTTGCTTATAAGTGATGGTCACAGATGGGAAGAAATTGGCTGTCTCAGACTTTCCTGTATGTGAATCCCCTCTGAGAATCCCAAATCTGAGAGAAAAATCTGCGTTCCAGAGAAATGTCACACATATCTTTAATTTCTATACTCTATGACCCCTTTTCTTAAGGATATAAATTTTTTCCCTCTCAACAGAAAAACTATGAATTTCTAAGAAAATGCTTAGTGTACATATAAAAATGAACTGAAAAGCACTGCTTGAAAGAAAAGCTTTTTCAAATTATTTCAATCAAATCATATTAAAAAATTTATTTCAAATATATGATACRCTCCCTCTCCAAATATGGCCATATTTGCAAATATAAAAGCTGAGCATAAAGAAACCCAAACTGACTGAGGACAGTCAACTTTTTAATTGAACATTCATTGCTGTTGCCTTATTTTCTGTTATTCTTCATCTGAGAATAGTTTGAAAGTTAGAGAAGCTTGATCCCAAGAGTTACTGTGATTTATATAAATATAGGATAATATTGGTGTAGTTTTTCACCAACAAATTTTTAAGGAAAATAGAACCATTTTTTTTATATGTTGATATGTATTGCCAGAATGCTAGAACGAGACTTAGAAGAGAAGGCTTTTGCAGCAGTCTTCATTTCTACTTTTCATTTAGAAGCATACCTGTAGTGGGCAAACAAATGCAGTGCAAACATTCCATCTCTGGGGGCTGTGGGGAAACCATCACAAATCTTTCAGGTGAGAAAGGAGGAAATTCTATTCAAAACATGCATGAAAGCTCGGAGTGTGTTCTCCACAGAAGTTTTTGCTTTAACTCTACAACATTGTACCAAGTGTCATTAGTTATGCTACTGCCTGCAAGTAACCAAAATATGAAAGAACTTGAGGTGTCTAAATCACAGAATGCTTTGGGTTGGAAGGGACCAGTACTGGGTTTGTGTGGCCAGGTTTTGGTGGTGAGACGGGGCTGCAAGAGTGGCTGCAGGAAGCTTCCAGAAGCTTCCCCCATGTCTGGCAGAGCTAATGCCAGCCAGCTCCAGGATGGACTCACCACTAGGCAAGGCTGGGCCAATCATAAATGGTGGTAACACCTCTGGGATAACAGATTTAAGAAGAAGAAAAGAAGTATTGCGCTGATGTAATTGTGGCCAGAGAATATGTGAGAGGAGCAGCCCTGCAGMCACCCAGGTGAGTGCAGAAGGAGGGGCAGGAGGTGCTSCAGGCACCRGAGCTGGGATTCCTCTGCAGCCCGTGGTGCAGCCCATGGTGAGGCAGCTGCACCCCTGAGCACAGGGAGGRCACGGGGATGCAGAGATCCYCCTGCAGCCCCTGGAGGAGCCCACACCAGAGCAGGGAGATGCCTGAGAGAGGGCTGTGAACCTGTGGGAGGCCTGTGCTGGAACAGGCTCCTGGCAGGGACCKGCAGACCCATGGAGAGAGGAGCCCACACTGGAGCAGATTTCCTGGTAGGACTTGTGACCCCCTGGGGGACTTGCATGGGAGCAGGCTGTTCCTGCAGGACTGCACCCCGTGGAAGAGTGACCCACATTGCAGCAGTTCATGGGGAACTATTGCCCATGGGATGGACTCGTGTTGGAGAAGTTCCTGGAGAACTGTCTCCTGTGGGAGGGACCCCAGGCTGGAGCAGGGGAAGGACTCCTCTTCCTGAGCAGAGGGAGAAACAACATGTGATGAACTGACCATAATAACCCTCATTCCCTGACTCCCTGCACTGCTGGGGAAGGAGGAATATCCCCATACGGGACCTTAAAGATCACTTTGTTCCAAACCCCCTGCCATGAGCAGGGACACCTTTCACATGASCAGGGTGCTCAGGGTCCCATCCAACCTGGCCTTGGAGACTTCCAGGATGGAGCAGCCACAGCTTCTCTGGGCAACCTGTGCCAGGGCCTCACCGCCCTACAGTAAAGAATTTCTTCCCAATATCTAATTTRAACCTGCCCTCTGTCAGTGTGAAGCCATTCCCCCTTGTCCTGTCACTTCATGCCCTTGTACAAGTCCCTCTCCAGCTCTCTTGTAGCCCCTTTAGGCACTGGAAAGCTGCTGGAAGGTCCCCCCAGAGCCTTCTCTTCTCCAGGCTGAGCAACCCCAGTTCTGTCAGCCTGTAAGAGAGCTGCTCCAGTCCCCTCAGCATCTCAGTGCCCTCCTCTGGACAGATCATACTGAAGACTTAGGTTATCACATATTCATACAATCCAGAATAGCATCGCCATCCACCTGCATTTACTGATCTGCACAGGTGTAAGCAGCTAACACAGCTTTGACCAAAACCTTTAGACAAGACKAAACAAGTATTTAATAAAAAGAACAGTTTGTGTGATTTTAGGTGCTTTCTCTGGCAGTAGTTTGGTAAAATGCAGTTAGACATGCACCAAAAAAAAAAAAGCATTGATCAGAAAGTTGCATTACAAGCCCAGTTAGTACTGTTGCAGACGGGGCTGTTGCAATAAATTGTTCAAACACAAAATAAACCAAAGAGTTTTTTACCTGTTTTTAATTTTTCCATACTCATGGTATTAGAAAGCCATTAAATACTTGCAATAGCAGTAGTACCTACATGTTCAATAGCTCACATACAGCTTAGGCAATTAGAAGCTGTTTTATTTGGAAAAAATACAGTAATATTGGCCAGGACAGCATAAGGATAAGTCATGGTGTTACTTGTGTGAGACTGACTGTGATAAGGAGATTATATGAGCTTGGCAAAGTGATAAGCTTCTGTGGATTGAATAATTTCAGACACTTGGGAAGACTGGAAGCGCTTTTGCTGCACTGARCAGCACAGAATGCACAGATCCCTGAGCCAGGGCTACCTGCAGAACCAGGGGCAGCATAGTCACACCAGAGTAACACTGCCCCATGGCTAATTRCCCATTTTTCCAGTTCACTCTAATCATTTGGAAGAGGGGGTGCATGTTGCATAAAAAACATCATCAACAAGCAAGGGAAAAGAAATAATAAGAACTAAATATGCTGAAAAGAACCAAATCCAGAACACCCACCCCGATCATGCAGCAATAATTTATCTGAAAATTTCTCCTGCACACTTGTAACTTTACCTGATTTATTCAATTTTGTAAACAGAATAAAAGACTGGTAAGGCAGACACACCAGGATATTATTCTAGAAAGCCACGTACAAATGGCAGAATCAGCATCAGTGATTTGTGGCTACTATTGAAGAAATTAGAAATAATTGCAACCTTTCATTACAAAACCTGTCATTTGGTATCTGCAAGCAATTTGGTGTAAAACTAATCTTGACGACTGAGTCATTGCCAAACCTAATAATTTGCTGCATAAACATTAAACCATATAATTGCTCAAGGTGAATGCAAGAATCTATAACATTAACTGTTGCTGTATCAAGACCAAACCATGCAGTTCTTGATTCAAAGAAATTGGAACTGTAGGATCAGGCTTTTAATTATTTTTTTTTTTCTCTTTGAACATAATGTGAGTTAATATGAACTCAAATTTCAGGAAAAATATCCATCAGTGAAAGACATAACAACATTTCCATTGAGCAAGCTTATTTTGGACTACTCACATGAGCTGCTGAATTCACAAACACTGGGCTCAGGATTTTGCAGATTTATACCTAAACTGCTTCAGCAAAAAAAACCAACTTCACAATGTGAAGGATCCATTAGCATTTATCACAAATCAGATTAAACCCAACAGATTTTTTCACATGTAGACTGTGGATCAAACATCCTCACCACACACAGATAATAGTTATGCCTGGATTCTACATTCTGCTTCCATTTCTAAACATTTTTCCCCTAGAAGAGTTCCTACCCAGTTTGCAACTAAAAAAGCCCAAACCCAACAACATATTTTATACCATAAAATACAATTGATCTGTCCCTTCACCACCAGAACTTTCACCARTTTCTTGTAAACCTGATGTAAAATCAGCATTTCTGTCATGGAGAYGATATCAAAAAGCTCCATTTGCAGCCTATCCTGTCTTGCCATCTACCACTGTTATACCCTAATTACTGTATGAATGTATTTTAACACACTGCTGTGGGTTTAAGCCCAGCTGGACACCAGGACACATACCTATATGTATATCCTGCTTTTCTGTGACTTCTGTTCCAAGGATTTGGAGAGAAAGGTGGATTGGCAAGGGATTTCAGATGCTCCCACAACATGTGAAAATAAAGTTCAAGTCACAGCATGGTGCAAAGCATTATTGGAAGAGAAAAAGAAAAACTCTGTCCTACAATGTGTTGAAAGCTTCCCAAATGGTGAGAGTTATTTCAGAAAGTTTATTTTAGGTAAAAGAATGCTTTTTCAAGGAAGTGGTAACATAGGATTGCACATTAAAAAAGGTTGCTTTCCAAAGCAAAGTAGAATTACTTTACTTATACTTCTCTTTTCAATGTATCCTACTTCTCTGGGACAGAGAGAAAATGCCTGGAAAAGACTAGAAAATATCACCTGGCGGACAGCACATATGTATGCATGCGGGTAGATTTTATTTTTTAGCAAAACTCCAAGCTAGAAACTTGTTCCTTTAACACATAAAATTATTAAAAGAAAAAACCTCTTCTTCACATTAGGTACTTGAGTAAAAATATACTGGGTTTCCACACAACGATAAAGATTCCTCAGAACACTATTTTTTTACACATTTCAAGAAGCCTTGAAAAATGAAATGTTAGAAATTCATTCTACCAATTCTACCCCTGCATCCCTAGGCCCAAATATGGCCTGTGTTCTTTAGCTTTAATCTGACAGGATCTCAGGAGCTAAACAGTTTCTTCTCCTCCTCTCCTGCACTTCTGAATGAATAAYTGGGAAATGAATTTGACTGTGATGTGAAAAAAAACTTCCAAGGCAAATAAATAGACTGATTTTTTACAGCAAACCTAAAAATAAAATGAAATCTAGGATTTTTTAATTATTATTATTACTCCTACAAACCTCAAAGAGACTATAAAAAACAGAGTTCTAGTAGCTACAATTAAGAACTATGTCCCTGGAGGGAAAAGGAGTAATTTTTTACATATTGAAGTTGTCTCTAGATTCAACCAAAGCAGGTAAAATATTTGATTTCTTTCATGCATTTCCAGTGCAAGTGACCTCTGTATACAGCCAGGCACCTACATCAAGTGTAATGTTAGCCCTGTTAATGCAAACAAGTTCTTTATTGATCTACTGTAGTGAAGACTTGAGCCTACACAGTTGAAATAACATGGGGGAAAATCCCTGTACAATTTAAAAAAGGATTTTTTTTGGTTTGAATTAGTGGTTCTTACAGCTCACTACCATCAAAAGCTACTTCAGTAAATTTCACATAAAAGTGGAAATCTTCAACCATTTTTGCATTTGTCATGATAGTCAAGTGTACCAAGGTACAAATGACTGAAACAACGCAGGAAACAGACCAAAGTTTTATCTTACTAAAGCAATTCAAAGAAATGATTTCCCCTCTTGCGCACAGTGGTTTGAATGTAACAAACAGGCACCATGTGGAAGGTCTAGGTCACATGGGTACCAATAAACCATGGCTTCTCTATGGAACAATAAGGAAATGCATACAAAGTTAAAAGGGTAAACTTTACAAGGAAGATCAGTAAATGTGAAATCGATTTTGCTCATTTATTCCCCTAATCTTGTCATGCTGTAATCGAGTTTCAAGTTAGATTTTCCCTGCCCCCTCACCTAGAATTTAAGCAAGCAGCATGTTAAATCACTGCAAATGGACTCTGGCTTTCTAGACCCCGAGAGAGTGTGGCTGTTCACTAATGTATATCTAAAAATAGTTTCTTTTTGGGCAAAGCTCCTCTTTGTGCTCCTGAACATTAAATGGTGAGCAGATTTTCGATGGTTGCTCACCCTGAGATGAATTTTACTTCAAATTGTGCCCACACTGCAATTCAATGAGAGAAATTCAAGTTTTCTTACTTTCATTCTAAACAATGCCATTATCCATTAATTCATTTTATTGTCTAAAGCATGAAAACCTGTAGGGTTTCACATCAAATATTTTCTTGGCTGTTACTAAGTAAGAAGGACTGAACACTTGAGAAGGCTTCTGCGTAAGTCTGAAGGATGAGAAATACTTGCAAGGGTGGTCTTCTGTACTCAAAATCACTGCTATGGTTCCTTCTACAAAGGTTCTCTCTCACCAACCGGCATTGAGCTTCAGGTACCAGTGCCTGTGTGCACAGAAATAGGCTTCCAAGTTTGTGTGGCACTTGAGAACCTTAAAAAAATACAAAAAAAAAAAACCCCAAACAAACAAAAAAACAACACCAAAAAAAACCCAAAGTAAAACCCCATTTTTTCGCAAACCCGTAGAGATTAAGATTTTGTGGATAAAGCATACATAAAGCAGAAGTACAGTTATAAAAGAAGCCTCAAAATATATGTTATACAAATATTAAAGTTATTAAACCCAAACTCCTGGAAGTCCACTATAATTGCTTCTTTTGTATCTGGCATTGCACTTCAACTGCTGAATTCCTTAGCTTCCAAGAGCAGACTTATGGAGATGCTGCACTGTTTGATTTGGCACTATTCACAAGCCTTGGCAGATGATCAAAAATAGAGGGCACAGAAGAGCAGGAAAAGCCTTAAGAAACTGTCTGGACTGCTGTTGTTACTGCCTCCATAGGCAGAAAACTTGTAAGCACAGAGTAGCTGTATGATTCACTCTTGTTTAATTTTAGACTGCTTTTTTATGTATCTTGACAAAATAAACATCAGCATTTCTTCAACAGATATTGATTCACATCCAGCTTAACTCTCTTCACTTGCCAACAGGTAGAAATTTTATTTTTTCCTCTTTGCAATATTTTGGAATATATGAGTCATGTTGTACACCAACTGAAAACTGAAGACAAAACTGTTACAAAAAGCAGCAAGAAGTAAACAGGACAATTTAAAAGGTACTTTAACAAAAATCCCAGATTAAACCATGATTAAAACTTTCTGTGTATAAATACTCAAGGGACRTAAAACTGATTTTTGCAACTTCAAGAGGACCCAATAATAAGCTGRGGAGTCCTTAAAATCTGCCAAGAAAATTGTGCTCATGTAGAATACCAGGGGGAGAGGGAGGGGAGGATGTCCAAGTCACCCAGAGGCAGCAGAAGGTTGTCCTAGGATGCTTACACATGACTGGAAATTCACAGGAAAGCCTTCYATGTAAACAGGAATCCCCAAATATCAATACAATCACAAAAAAAGCTTTTACACGCAGTGCTTAACTCCTCAAAGGATCAGGCCGTGTCCAGTGACCGGGCCCGGAGAAGACGTAGGAGTCGCTCGCCAATGTCCCRGTCCCCCCATTTGCTGCCACCAGCAGCAGGTCCTGGAGGCAAAGCCCACGGTGCTGGATGTCTGCCCTGCCTCTGCTGCCAGCACGAGCCCTCCAAAACCTTAATGGGCAGAGGATACTTCGCTTCTGCTGAGCAGGGTCTGGTGGGAGCAGGGGGGGAAAGAGCAGGCTCACRACTATTAAGGGGAATTAATGCTCTGAGCAGTTTAACTCCTATTCATATTTTGACTTGGAGAGCTGCCAGGTTTCCAGGGAAGCAAGTCATACAGAGCAGCTGCTGCCCAGTTATGATCTTCTCTCTCCCCAGACTTCCTCCACAAACACAGAGCAGATCCTTGTAGGCAAGCTGGGGCTTTTTAAGGCCCCCACAGCTGAGAGAGGSCCAGAGCTCTTTGCTTGCCTACAGCTTTGGCTGTTTTTCCTCCCCAGCTCTGCACTGCAAGTGGAGAAAAGCAGATTGTGCTCTGTGCAGCATGGCAGTGCTGGGTGATGCCYTTAGGAGAATGGACAGTGGGGATGAAACACAAAATAAACTTTTCCAGTTTATGCACAGCCCCTTCTGGTTCAACAGTTAGGAGAGTCAGATGACTGAACCTATAGCCCAGCCACCAGCAGACAGAGACATGCTTTGTAAACGCTCGGCTACAAAGCTCAGTATGACTGTTGTGCATAAGAAATTAATCCTCACAGAGGGTTACATAAAAGCCATCCCAGAGTCTTCCTCCTTTTTCAAGATTTTGAGATTACTTTCCCTTTCCTCCTCGTCTGCCGCTCCTGCCTGCACCATGCTTGGGGACAGACATGTCCCTTAGCCAGCATGAATGCAGAAAAAGTGCCTTCTTCTGAACATTCTGCTTTCATCTCCTTATTCCAAGACTTTTAAAGTCTTTTATGGTCAACTCTGCTCAGTTTTGCCGCATTACAAAAAGTGAAGCAAAGCTCCCCAAAGTCAGATGTTTTGTCTCACATCCCTTTTGAAAGAGAGCCTGAAGGCTCTACTGCTAAATACGCTACTTGCATATGTACCTGTACAAGTGCATTAAACTGAAGGTCTCTATTTCTAAGTTAAATGTTCAAGTGCTTTACTATACTATTTGACGGGTATTCTTGTGACAGTTCAACACCAGAAGCATTCCCTACAGACAAATATTTTTTACTGATTTCCTTCAAACTTCCTTGCAGAGTGCACTCTCTGATTACTGGGTYGTTGTTCTAAAGCAGAACTACGCAAGTGAGCAGCATCCAAGAGTAGTGCATGTCTGTACAGTTGTATTAGACAAAAAAAATTCATCTAGTGGCCAAATTCCGGTTGCAGTTATGGTCCCTTAATGAAATTACATCTTAATGGAACTGACCTAGTTATACATTAAGACTACTATACCTAAAATATAACATAGATGGAAACATATCCTTTGCCATTTAAGCTGCAATTTGCAATATTGATTTTAACCCCAGATGAGACCTTGATCTAACTAAGTGCATGGTGAATCCAAAAATCCTGACCTCCAGACCAAACATTTGTTCTTTATTATAAGTGCAAGCAGACCGCCTCACATTTGGGTGACGGATGTGACCCAAATCTCTCAGTTAACACCGGTTCAAAGAGGAATCCTGCTGCATGCAGCTTTTTTTGGTATGAAAGCTACACCAGAATGCTCACCCACACAAAGTAATGACTCCAACTTCTCAGTGACACCAAGAACCACCAGGGTATTTTCATGTGAAATAGGAAAAAAAACAAACCCAAAAGTTAGAGTTCTAGTTTGCAAACAGAAAAAATAATCTTCAATTCTTTTATATCAGAGAAAATTAAGGGAGAAAGAGTGATTTCATCTTCTTTTAGAAGAGACAGAACTCTTCAACCTCCCATCACAAGACCCTCCTGCCCCAATTGAGGCATTCTTGAAAGATTTATTCATTGCAACTAGAAGCACAGGAAACCCCCAGAGATTTGTAATACCTGTGTGCTGGTTCTCCCTACAGTAAGTGATACCTAGACCTTCCACAGGTATTTAGGTTATTATATATCTCCTACTGGTTTAACTGGGCACCTAAATGCCTTTACACTTATTTCTGCCTCACCAGCCCTCTTCCCCCTAGTACATGAAGATAGTTTTACCTCTCTGCTTCAAAGATAGCTGATGAGAATGAACTACTGATATCACTGAGCCACTTCAAATTATACATGGTCACCTAAATAACTTTGAGGACTTGGGACTCAGTCTTGAAGCACAGGCATAGAACAGCCCCACAGAGTGTTGCAGGCTTACTATCTGCAGTGAATGAGATTTCGAAAAGTAATTTAATCACAACAACAGGATTTGGGAATTAAAAAAAAAAGGAAATTGTGATTCTAAGGAGTAGAGGAGACAGGTTCTCTAATTCTGCTCTGTGCCTTTCAAAGAATCTCTTTAAGGAATTACTAGACTTTATATGACTGAACTACACCCTCTTTACAAAGTTGACTCCACATCTAAACCACGGAGCAAATCAAATGTAGTGGACCCTTTTAATCCAGGAGAGCCTCTCTACGTGACCAGCAAGACAGACTCTCTTTAAACTGATCTATTTAGTTTGATAGGCAGTTATAAATGTTCATCTCTCTTCCCTTCTTGCAGGCATGAAGGGAGCAGCACTGCCTCAGGACTCATATTCTGGACATCACTTTACATTAAATCATTAGGAAGTAACAGCACATAGGAAGAGCAACAGGAAGCAGAGGCAAGTGTTCTGCAGTACTATAGTTACTATAAACTTCAGTTTTAAGTAAGGAAATCCATAGAAAAAATCAACCCAAACAATTAAAAATATAATCAAGCTCGTATTTACCAGAGTTTCAGCTGATTTACTTGGATGGAACCAGCCAGCATGGTCTGCATGGAACTGGGATTAAGATTACAGTTGCTCGCTTGCCAATACTTCTGATTTGAAAATGAAAATAAAAATAACACAACTGCAGAAAACTTGAGAGCATTATCCAAGTTGTTAACAACTGTAGGGGACACGAAATTAATTCATTCAATGTCCCCAGACTTTTCTGAACAGCAGCAAATTTAACATAAATTTTCAAAATGTCAAACATGAAAGACCACAGTCATGTCTGAGTTAGCATGTGACCTTTGATCAGTCATTTTTCTCTTGGCCCATAATTTCTGGGTTGTGTTTACTTACACATTACAGTGTTGCATGGACTTAATATCGGTTAAATGAGTTCAGTGCTTCAAGGAGCTCAACACTTACTATGGTTGGGAGTTTGATCTCAGGAGATGGGGCTAGAAAAGAAAATAACTTATCTTCACCACTACAAAAGACAGTAAGAGTGAAAAATCCTAAACACTTCAACTATTTTTGCATGCCTCAGTAAGTCTTCAGGGTAAGATTCTGGAACAAAGACTTAACATTATTATTTAGTAAGTGATTTCAAAATGCTCAAGAAAGACAAAGAGAATACTACTAAAGAGAAAAGAGGGGGAGGAAAGTTGCTTTCTAATAGGAAAAAAATGTGTGCTCTTCCCACAGTAGTTCTCCCTACTCTGTGACAGTTTATTTTAAGCCTCCAYTATGGTTTTATTTTTGAACAGGATAACACGGAAGTTCTTAGGAAGGTACTGCTTCATGACCATTACATAAATTTTTCAATGGTGCAGGTAAGATCAGAGAATTCTGAATTTTGCTAACAGAAAACATAACTTTCTGCCAAGGTGACAATCAAGAAGCTTCGAAAAGATCGAAATCTTCATCAATTACATGAGCAATCACAAAAAACCCACGAAACACTTTTTCCAGAGCTCTGTGAGAGGAAACAGAAAAAAAAAAATACACCACAGTGTACATCAGCCATCACAGAAGCACATATTACACTTGCCCTTCAGATCAGCACCCTGCAAGTCATGAGTGATACATTGGAGCCCTCCTTTTCCTCAAAACTTCCGTATGGAAGAAAAGAGTTGAGTACGCAGCAAAGTAGAAGCATGTGTACCTTGATGTCATCTCATATTCTAAGCAAGTATTGTTTTAAATTATTTTACTAACACAACAGATCTCTTCTTATTACATCTAGTTTTCCACGCTTCGGCTGAGGGTCCTGTAAGGCACTGACAGGACCTTTTTGGACAGCATCCAACTCAAAATTGTGATGTTTACTTAGTGCAAACTAATTCAATTATAGTAAAGTGCAGCAAACAACTGAGATGCTCTGGTTTGATTTCACAAAGATGGGCTGCAATGAAACTCTGAAATAAATGATAACGCCAAAGGAAAAATTCTTCACTGTTGTCAAAGTGTTCGGAAAGTGTTAACATGGTTCATTCATTTTCAGCTGCAATACCAGGTTGAAAACATACTTTTGCTGCTCTGCAGTTGATTGATGTACATTACTCATATCAGGCTAATGGCACTTTATTTTCCAACAGTAGCAAGTAATGAGTGACCTTGAGTGCATATTGTTTTGCTGAGAGGTTTTGTTGCTCCGTATACTCTATGAGCACCCCCAAGGAAATGAGGGCCCTGTATTGGTGTTTTTCAGCAAACCTCATTTCTTTCATGGCTTTCTGTAAAAGAATTTGATACAGGGATAGAAGCTAACCTCAGTGAGTAAATGAAATATTGATCCACACTACTCTGGCCTTGCCTTCACCTTGTCCCAGGGCTGTGAGTTACTGACTTTTCCGTTTTGGCTGTAATAGGAATTATTACAACAGGCCTGTGCGAGTAATTACTTGGCATGGCAAAAAGGAGGGTCCATCATATATTTCTGTAGAGACGTTAGTTTCCATCAGGCCAGCAGTCTGCTTTTTTGGCCCTGTCTTTCCTACTCTTGATTCAATTCCTTTAACCATCATTAATCAAGTTCCTTGTCAGTAGAAGTTTATCAAAAGTATTAAGTGAGCAAGGTTGCATGGCCTCCTTAAAAAAAAAAAAAAAAAAAAGAAGTCAAGAAAAAGAAGCACCAATGCAGGGCAGTAAATTTCAAAATATGGAAGGCTGGTTCCATGATATATATGAGTGTCTCTTCAGCTGGAATGAGCAGTTTGTTTTAATGATAGATATTGTAGTTTGAGCTGTGATAGAATCCTTCTCAAGTTTATATGCCACAGACTATCATTTATGAGAGACCATGTGTTTCTAAATGGTGAAGGTCATGGCTGATGGCAAAAGTAAAAGCAGTGGTGATTCATTAAAAATAGTTAATAGGGCCTGCTGTTGACAGGGATAAATAGCAACACCCTGCATTTGCAACCTACAAGCAACTAGTTTAGGCAATGCTTCTTCCATGTTTTCACCACCTCCAATTGCCAGACAGCTGTGAACATGTACGGAGACATCAGCAAKATTGCTTCCACCCTGCTAATAACAGATGCAGGATGGATTTCCAATGTGAATGACTTCTCTGGATACAGATTTTCCAACCAGCAGCTCTGACAGACTGACTAAACATCCAACGCACAGTGATTTGTTAGCTAATAATCAAGTTTACGCTGTACACTGAATTCTTAGGGACCAAACACATTTGCTAACTACCCTGCTGAGATCCCGTCCTTCGGTTTGAACACCAGCTGATGTCCCAGGTGAGCCYGCATGACATCAGTGGAAGCTTTGCTGCATAAGGGGCACTAAGATGGGACCTCACAGCCTTGGAATGACTAAAATACTAACGATCTTTATTGGACCCTCAATCAGAAAAACTTATCTCCTTAAGGTATTTTTGTACTATTCAGAAAATGAACTCTCAAAATTCAGTTTGAAAGAAAATATTTTAACTGGTTCTTGTGACGCTGTTCCTTTTTTTGTTTTGACTTTATTTTTAAAATCCAAAAACACAACAATCATCATTAAAACAGAGGTTTACTCCACTTAGTAAAGTTTACAAATATAGTTTGCCAAACAGATTTGGGACTGCACTTTAGAAACAGAGTTTGGTGAATGTTCTCTCATGGACACAACTCTACAGTACCTACCAATGATAGCCTATGGATTGCCTATGGTTTTGTTTGGCTGGTTGTTAAATACAGAGGGAAACTACTAATATGTAGTCATTGACTTTAGAGAACAACTAATATATAGTCGTTATTTCCAGACTAAAATACTGGAGAGAGAGGTGGTTCACATTTAATTTCTGATCCTCCTTTTCCAACCTGTTCTGTCCCTCCTGGCATTTCCCTATGTAACATATTAAAACACATTAAAGTGAGCTATCAATCATCATTTATTTTAGAAGAAAATTTTGTTGATCATTCAGCTCAAGTAATTTCCTCCTCAAGTGAGCTTTGTCTCAACTATTTAGAGAGTTCCATTTCTTAGCTGATCTTGAAGAACCATCAAAATGAATACAATTAATGACTTCCCTAGGAGTTGATCATGCTCTTCTTGAGTGGGCACTGGAACAGTGCAAATAACAGCAGCAAAAGAAAAAACAAAAAGGGAAAAAAAAATGAAATCTTCTGGTTAATCAAAAATAGTAACAAAGAGAAGAAATGAAAGTGAATCCATTAAGGCTTGGTTAATTCTGCCATCTCCAGTCCTTTCTTCTTCATATGATGCATATGCTTTGCAGCTGCCTAGGTCAGAGCTGAAATCCTGTAATTACAGAAGCTCCCTGAATTTCTTTCCTCTTCCTTTACTGTGGAAAAAGAAGGTTGATTTTTCCTTACTTGATAGCTGAATAYAAGTGCTTTTTTAGGCAAGCTAGGAAATAGGTCCATGTTGTCTAGCTGATAACCCTTCTTAAAACGTAGTTTTGTCTCAAATGTTTTCACCTTTTTTAGGCACTGATTAAACGCTACTTCCCTTGGCCAATCATCTGCAGAAACAACACCAGCCTCTAAATTAGAGAGGCAGASAGTGAAAAATATTTGATTACTAAGTAGAAAGGTAAATGAGATATCTGTTGTGATTATTTTAATGCTTATCTTTCGATGCTTCTATAAAAGGATCAGTTACCCTGATATAGTCATCTTGAGAAAGACAGTCTGCAGTGGTTACAAATTGACTTTTTATGGAGAAAATAAGACTGTTCCTAACCTATTGCACTGATATTATATTTTGTTAATATTTTATGAAATAAAAGTCCTCCCATTAAGGGTGGCAAATTGCTTTATAATTATAGCACTTCGCACATTAGAATGACTACTTCATTTTATGGAAAAAAATCTCCAAATACAATTTCATTATCATCCAGTGTCTTTTCAACCTTCTAAAGGTTTCAGCAGAAAGCACTGTTATATGCATCTYCAATATCTCCTTTTTCAAATATTAGTTTAATTTAAAGAAAATAAAATTATGACTCCTGTTCCGTTCTGCTCACTGTTAATGAAATAGTTGTGTACAGTGAACATTCGTACCTAAATCTAGACAAGTCAAATGAACAAYGTGAACAACTATAAAATATGGACCTTTTAACTTCTACATTCAAAGGTTGATTTATATCAGTCTGAGCACTGAGTTAACTCAAGTGGGTTAGAAACAGATTTAGTTAAATCTGTGCAAGTCCCTGGTGCAGTCTCTCTTAAATCAGTTTAAGAGAAACTTAAATCAATTTAGCCTGATGTGGTTTATAGATCTGAATTGGTTTCTAGACCAATTTAGTTAAAATAGGTATCCAAGTTGTAATCAGACAGTCTCCCAGTCAATCACTCTGGTCTCAATCCGAATCATTACACTTCTGCACTTCTCAGAGGAGAGCCAAACTGCAGCACCAAAGAATTTTTTTTCATCTTTCCTCTTTGAAGGATTTGATAGAACCATTAAAGCCTTCTGCTGGAAAGCATCAACAGTCTGGCACAGGTACAATCTTGTCTCCTGCCTGAACAGCCCAGGGACAGTTTTGGTGCCTAGGCCTGCAAGCTCAAAGGTTATTTGATTTCCACTGGAGTGATTTGCTTATCTGCTAGAAGATCATCACTGCAGCACTATAAATACCGCAATATCAAATCTAYATTGCAAATGAAAACTCAACTGATATGTGTTACTGGGATAAGTTGTCAGTAAAATATGCTGATTCTAGAAGCATTAATTCTAAAATACCCTGATTTAATCAAACATGATGCAGAAACAGCTATCAATCATAAAAACAAACAAACAAACAAAAAACCAAAGCTCCCCCTCCCTCAACTGTGAGAACCTTTTGGAATGATCTCTAGAGACCATATTGGCTCCATACTCACAAACAAAGCAACAGCAATAGTAAAGCAGAAAATCACCCCAAACTCAACCCCAGACAGATGCTTTGAACATCAATAAGCCTGAAATGTAGCCTTTGGACACTGAAGATTTCAGTCAATTTAAATGTCAAAGTGGGAACGAACTGACACAAGCCCAAGACTTAAGGATCAAGAAACTCCAGTTATTCAGTACTGTGAATCCTTCCCAAACACTGCATAGTGTATAAACCTCTACATACTATGTTTGGTTTGCTTTTGGGGTTTCTTTTCCCTCTACACACGGAGAATAAATCTTATATTTCTACTCTTTCATTTTTTGTCTTTTTCCCCACTCTTTTGATTCTTGCCATGACATCTTGTCCTCCAGTTTCTGGCTTTAGAGTTTTAACAGCTAACCAGTGAGCTTCAGTGCTTGAGGAAGGTACAGGATGCATCTTCTGCATCTGCAGGATAAATGTCATTTCCTCCATATGTGGAGCATTGTCCCTGCACCACATATGTTTAATAAAGTCTGGTATTTACTTGCCAAGAAGATACAAAAATAAGTTGCCTTTAACTCTTCCACTGCAATTATGTTTTATGAATTTCAGCCCTTCACAGCTAGTTCCCTACACAGAAATACTTTGTTAATTTAAAAAGGTAAATTCTCCCTGTGGCACAACTTGTGTGGTCAGACACCGAAGAAAGCATTCATTATTTCTGTTAGGAAAATTGGTGTAGCTAATGGATTTTCATTTAAATATACTTCTGAGTTAAAAATATATTAAAACCAACAGAACTCTAAACACTGAACTAAGGACTTTAAAAGCCAGGCACACCTTTCTGTTCTCTTCTATCTCTGTAAATAAAATGTAACTTGGTCTTTCTTTCAAAATAAGCAAGAAATATATTGCTCAGTCAGGATTGTACGAGCTTATTCTTCTGTGAAAATAATTTTATTATTATATAATCACCCAAAGTCAGAAATAAAAAATATTCTGGACTGAAATTATTCATGTCCTATTTTTTTGCCTAACATAGTTTGGCAYGATGCTGTTGGGCTCTGTTTTATGGGGCCTTATAGTAAAAGTATGAGAGAGGTCAAAAGGACAGCCAAGACACGGAGCTGGCAGATGAAGCTGAGGCAGTGCACAGAGAGGTGTCTGAAACTTGCCTTTGTAAGTGCTCAAGTGAGTTATGAAGGTCTTGCTCACTCTAAATGGTTTGTTCCTGTCAGGGACAGATTCCGGTGGGTTTTTGACATTTCCTAGAACCTCAGGATCCCTGCACTCAGTGAGTGGAAAGGATATCAGTGAAGGAAGATGTCCTTACCCATCTAGACTATTAGAATGTGAGCCAAAGATCAACTACTATTTTGGTTTAAATACACCCCCACACAAGACACTTCCACATCTCATTCTTTGTTGCATTTAAAGACTGGAACATGAATAGCTTCTGACTTCAGTTATGGTGTGGAAGAAGAGAAGGGTTTGAGCATTCATGGTAATAGCTGAAAAGAGAAAGAGGGATGAGGGATTTTTTCCAGTCTTGTTCTAGCCTGCAGCCCCCCTTCTTACCTGGTATCTGGCTCTGGGAAGACATCACTTGAACGTAAACCCAGACCTTTTCCTCATCTCCAAATTCTATTACATACTACAATTTTTACACATCAGAAACCTTAAATTATTTCTGCACTGGCTCTTTACCAATATAAGCACTGGCAAAAATTCAAAACATTTTTCAGGGAATGATTAATTGTATAAGTGTTCTGAGATGTACAACAAATAGTCACTCATTTGAATGGCCCTCTCAGGCTCTTGTTAGCTAAGATGACTTTGCAAAAGCTTATAGAACATTTTGACTGATTTCAAATGAAAATTTAGGGTGCATACACTCCAGGCGACAGTCAGAAGCAGGTTAAACAGACAGCTTTATCTTTCCTTATATGACTTCARAATTTATTTTTCTGCAAACAAAAATATTTTCGCAGGTGGCCATAAGGCCTCATCAGCTTTAACACAGTGCAGTGCAGCAAACTGTGCAGGTGTGTGGCTTCTGCTGCCTCCCCGAGACGGGACCAGAGCTCCTGGGTGGGGCAACGAGCGCTGCCCCAGCCAGGTCCAAAGGTGCCTGCCCTGGCCACCCTGCTTTGGCACTTGCACGGCCTTTTGTCTGTAACTTAAGCTGACCCAGCCTTTAATCTGACACTTGGGGTTTGGTGGTTCATTCACTAGTATGTACTTGCCATAAAACGTTTTTATTTTGAGCATTTTTGGGAGGAAGATCATTCTGGTGTGCATACCCTGTATGCTTTCACAATACCTGTGTCTTAGACAAAAACACACCTCGCAAAAATGGTTGATGCGTTAGAGGGAATACTCGAGCTTCTTATCCAAACACAAGCCTTTTTCTAGCTTAGTCTTATCACTTATCTAGCTTATGCTCCCCAACATTTTAAATGGGAATTGCTTTGGYACTAGTCAAATAAACCAAAGTATGGATAGCTGAAATTGATAGAGACTGCTGTAGTTTTATAAGTGAATTTCTCCGGTACAGATCAATGGATGCCTGTTCCTTTCTGATTTTTTTTGTCTTTTTTTTCATTCTAATAACATAGCTTTTGCTGCTATAAACAAAAAGGTGATACAAATGCATATTGAAATGCAGCACATTACATTTCCCAGCACCTCTCAATGGCACAGTATTTCAACAAACTGTCAAAATGGCTAAAAACTGCTACTATGGTGTGTGTCCTGCTTCCAGCAGAACAAATCATAGGAACAGCTCATCTCACTTAAGCCAAAGGCTTACTTTACCTTTATCTTCTGTGCTGCTTATATCCCACTCCAAAAAACTTATGCACCTCTTTAAAGATTGTTTTGGGAAAACAGATAGATAGATAGGTAGATAGATAGATAGATAGATAGATATAGATACTGCCACAATCCAAAGTAAATATTTGTACTTTCTGGTAACAAAGAGTGCATCAGAGCCTACAGAGTTTTTCTCCCTCTTTTGTTTCCTGTTCTCATTAAAATATTTTTAAATGAAAATGTCATTGGAATGTCACATTATTTCACCCACAGTCAACTCTCAGATGCTCATTACTCTTACTCTTGAGACAAATGTTGGTCTAAGAACAAAAAACCTTTTTCCCCTTAGGAGAAGAAGGATAGTATAAAAAAGGAAATATAAACTAAGTCATCAGCAAACCCCATTCAATTCAGAATATTGTTTCAAATGTTTTAGCATTAATTTAATACCCTAAAATTGCAACATTCACTGAATTCTAAGTATTATCTTAAATTTTCTTCATTATACATATGTATCTGGAAAGCAACCTTTATTTAATACACTGAACAAAACCATGGAATTCTAAAACCAAAGGGTTAGAAAGTAGAGAAAAATCTGATTAGAGATAGATGCAGAAAGAGGTAGACCCATAGAACTAAAGTATGTGAAATCAAAGGCCTGGAAACAGCGCTCTCAACCCCACTGTTTAATTAATGCTTTTCCAATCAACATTATTCCTCGATGAATCTCCATAGCAATTATTAATCCCCAGATAAATTATTAGCACACACACATATATATTCATTCTAATCAAGAGAGTCACGCAATTGAGAATTGAAAGCACAAAAGGACAAATACCAGAAGCAGGTTGAATTTTTGGAACTCTAAGGCTTTGTATCCAAACTTCATCAGGCAGAGAAAACCCAACTAAGCCTTGAAATAGGTATGTAACTTGCTTCTGCCACCTGCAAGTAAGGATGCCTAACTGCAAAATTTAAATGCAAAATGCCTGACGTGTTTTAGGGTGGCCCACTCAGTAAAAAGATTTAATAATAACAATGAGTCGCAGACTTTGTGTGTCATTTTTCAGACACTCAAAAGACTGCTGGCAACACCAGTGGACAAATTTATTAGAGCAAAAAACTTCCACAATCAGAGTCTAAATTTTATCCCCTTAGTTCAAAATCGCCCCCATTCACAAAGGCTATTGACTTCAGAAAGCACAGTAAATGCAGCTAAATCTTTGAGTTCACCCACCAAGACCACAAATGTGGGTCCTGTCCGAACATGCACAGTTTTGGGGAGACAGTCCTCTGCTTTATTTTGGTCAGGAGCTCATTTCTGACACGTGCCTGTTGGGAAAGAAGGGGTAAGAAAAGAATCTCTTTTCTGACAGTAATATTCCCTGTAAGGAAAACACTCAAATGCTACCTTAAAATTGGCAGGTTATTTAAATTATTGCCTCATGTAAGTTTAGATAAAGTCAGATACAGCTTCTGAAGTCTGTAAATTGAACCCTTTATTTTCAGAGGCTTTTGGGTCATGGCATGACGCAAACCAAAATAAAGGTGTAGGTAATTATGAAAAAGAAACTTCAAATCAGATTCCATCTTTCTGATCCACAAAGCCCATTTTTTTTTCCCTAGTGCTTCCCTTTAAGCCAAGTAATTAGTGCTTTATGAGAGATCCTAATAGTAAAACTGAAGCTCCATCTGTGACTGTTTATACAAATTGCATTCCTCATCATGTATTACTTGTGKTGCAAAAGAGAAAGACGTCTATTACATATTCCCATATTTTCTTGGAGTGTTGCTTTTAAGAGGTGTATTTTGTTTACAGAAGAAAAAAGTATTGCCAAAATAGTGATTTCAGAAATAGCTGTACATTGCCACCAAAATTAAAGTAACAAGACCATTTCGTTGCAATACATATTAAAATACTGATTTTTCAGGCTCTTCCTTAAAATCCCCTTAAGACAGGTAAACAGTATTTTTGTACTCTGAAGGAGATAGAGTGCCTACAGAAACAAATACATGAAGGAAGGAAACCTTCCTTTTCCCTCTCTAACAGTTTTCTGAAGCTTGGTTTTGAAACATTGGGGAAAACCAAAAAGAAACCGTTAGCTGAAATACTGTTGTATTGCAAMAAATAAAACATTTTTATAAGCCTTGAATTCAATGGCAAACATGCAAGCCAGGGCAGAAGAGCTGGAGGAAGTTTCCCAAGCCTGAGGCTGTGCTGGCAGGGCTGGCACGAGCAGTSTTCCCCCTCTGCACCCCAAAGAGCAGGGGCTTTGTTTTCCCCAGTGCCGGGGCTCCCTGCATGAGCAGCACCACAGAAAGCTGAGCGAGCACGAGGGGAGGCGAGCGAGCGGCCCAGCCTGGGAGCCACTCGAGCCAGCCCAGCTTCCAACAGCAATGACCTGTAAAACTRCATCCCTGAGGCTGACAGGTTTTACTTGCAGAGGGTACAATACAAAGCTTGACTGGTGCTATCCTGCTTCTCAGATTACGTATGCAAGCCAGCTTTTAAAAGTTGTCACAGACATATCCAGACAAGTTTCAAACACCTTGGTGTTAATACAGAAATACAGCTCGAGCTCCTTACAACAGAGTTTAGCTGATCATTTGCAGTTTGGATGTAAAGCCAGTGCTGTTAATTCACACTATCCTACCCATAGCTATAATTAATGCCAGTATGGCAGATATCTTCATACCCCAAGAATTTGTTTGGTATCCACATGAGCATTTCCACAAACATCTTGCTGCCAAGTCTTGTAGCTTCAGAAGCAAACCAGTCAGCTTCCCACAAACACACTCTAACACCAATAAAGCTTTTCATTAGCTACACTTCCTCCTACATAGGGGGGGTATTTTTACTTGGAGCCAGCTTTTTTGGGCACCAAGTAAAAATACCCCTCTATGTAGGAGGAAGTGCAGTTTGGTTTTAAATCCAGAGCATATTTGTCACAGCTAAATAAACATATAGTTTCAAAATAATATCTACCTAGCCATATTCTCTAAAGGGTTTTAAATGAGTAAACAGAAGTTGGGTTTCAGCATGTTAAAGGCTGCTGTAAGTACTTCCCCATGGCTCCTTCTCCATTTTGGCTCCCACAGGGCCTTTGCCCTTCCCAGAACATTCCCTGTCCAGAAGAAGGCTAAGACTTTAAGACACCACCACAGAGAAATTACACTATTTTTGACTGAGATCAGACTTGAAGATCAAATCATTTTTAACAAAAGACATCTAAAAGAGGCACAGTGTTCCCAAAGCACTGCCTCATCCCTCTCCAGGTGTGCTAAGCCAGTGAGGAGTGACAGGGACGTGAGGGCTGCCCTGATGGCAGGGTTGGACCAGCACCCTGGCCCTGGAAAAGGGGAGCTCYCTCCATTTCCACAGAGCCTTAGACAGTTGCTGTGTCCTCCACACAGGGAAAAGGATCTGCTGACTGAAAAACAGAGACAGGGGCAGAGTCAGCCTCACTATGGACAGCAACGGGGAGGTGGAAGATGCAGCCTTGGTCTTCCTCGTCCAGTTGTGCCAGTCCCAGGCACCGGGATCCTGCGCCGCTTCCCCACAAGTCACCGCAGAGCACAAACTCCATTTCAGCTACTGATGCTGCTCGGCCACGGGTGAGCCTCTGTTGTCACTTGGCTTTTCGTCACGGCAGCATCCCTGGCCTGGGACATTGCTTCTTTTCCGTGACAGGACCTGATTGCCGCGCCCAGACATGTGCCCGCCCAGGGGGCAGCTGCAGGCTGYGCACAACGAGCAGCTGCGACCAGGACTGTGGCTATGGGGCCTTTTCTGTGGTTTGCCTCATTTCTACAGAGCTGGCACACCTCAGCTCACACGGACACCCACCCCACCGTGTGGGCATTGCTCAGCGAAGGGCAACTCCGTGGCACCTGCAAGGCAGCGGCTGTGCGGGCACTTCCCTGTGCCCAAGACAAGCACCCCAGGCAGAGACTGCAGCTTTGGAGCTGTGAGAAGTCCCAGAATGTTGCAATACACTCCAACATCGCCACCTTTTTGACGTGCCTAAGCTCAAACATTGAATGGGTCGCATGAATGGTTATTTTTCAGCATCGTACTCCAGACTCTTCAGAAGGCTGCTCATACATCATGCAGTATAAAAGCTAATACAATTCYAGGAGCTGTAGTACATGGCCAAGGTCAGGGACATTTTCTCTGCACTCACACTTTCTGAGCACTTAACAAAAGCTTGCCTTAAACAATAGGTTTGTTATGATAAAGACAAAACAGCCCACAATTCTGAGGAGCAATGGGATTGTATTTATTGTTTTAACCTTTGCAGGCAATGATAGTTACGAATTGAGAAATCCAAGGTAATGCAMAATTAAGGGGCTAATTTGCATGATTATTTGTCACTATTTCTCACACACATCAAGTGCTACTTACAAATGGCCTGCTAAATAACTATTTGTAAATACAGATACAGGATTTGTGYGTAGCAGATATCCTGCCTAGTCTGACTACAATTTTGGCTACAATCCCAAAGCACTAGGAAATAATGAATGTGTGGAAACCAGAATGCAAGTATTTAAATAATTCAGTACAGTACTCAAACCCAAAATTTTGCTCTATTTATTCTGAAAAAATACACCCAATTCAAAGGTCTTCAATTAAAATTAAGTTCTAGGAAGAAAAACCTTGTAATTACAAATCTTCTATTCCCAAATAATGCTATTTTTAAGTAAATATCCACAAATCAAGTTAACTTTATTACTTTTATTACTTTAATATTGATAATGACTTATAGCAACATATTTACAAATGCTACTTGAGAAAAAGTGGAACATAATTAAATGCAATATTAACAAATAAAACCAGCATGGTTTTAGGGCATCTGAATGTTAGCCTTCCTCATGAAATAAATTTAAAAAAAAATAAATAATACATACAGTACTCTGCCCACACTGTAATTTGTCAACTGTTGAGGAAATTGGCATGTCTTTTCTGCTGATTTATTGGTTAATCCCAACAATTCACTGCAGAAAAGGCCAACAATGAATTACAATGCAAGGAAAAATTAAGCAGCCTGTTTAAAAAGTGTTTAACTACACAGCCCTTAAAGCAAATATCAAAGTTCTCACCGACCTAGCTAAACTATTTTGGGTACTACAGTAGACAATATTTTCTTTCTCTTTTATGTGTCATGTCCTCTATAGTAGCTTTGCCATTATTGATTTCAAATATGTTTGAAAAATATACAACCCTTGGGTTCCCAAAATATAAAACATGAAGGGGTGCTGGATCTATTATGTTGATTCCTAAGTACTGGGACTCCGGGCATTTCTGTGCATCAACTAAACAAAGTATTTAGTTTAAATCAATGACTCATCGTGCTTATTGTAATGGGATTTCTTTGAGCATGAGGCAGGTTTTGAAATAAAAATACCCCAATATAGGACTATGCACTTCTAGACTTACCTTATTTTCACATAAAATAACCTGCACACCCTTAAATTACTATTCATTTAATGCAAGTTCCTAGAGAAGCGTAACAAAAGTCAGGGGCATAGAGTTCCTTGAACTCTGAAGGGGAATCAAGTGAGGCAGCAGGGAAGGCAGGACTCAGGTCCCCCTTTCCCTGTCACTCCTACACTCACACACAGCCTTCAGCTAGGACTGAGCTGTCCAGTTTGATACTGGTTTTCACTTTGTGTTTCTAGCTTCAGCTGATATCTGTAAGATCTTGGTAATCAGACTTTGCTTTCTCTTAGGCTTTACCATGCAAGAAATAGGAAATAAGGAACACCTTCAGCTGAGGTAATAGAAGCCATGCAAATTAAACCCCTCTTGCTGCTTTGGGACAGAATTCAAAGCTTAGCTATAGTCAATGGGAGTCTTGGAAAAGTCCAGCAGGTTTGTAGCAAACACATTTCGAGGGCAAACCTACACTGCATGATACAGAATTGTGCAGGAAAATACCAGCAGCATCTTACAGTTCACATCTGGTTTATACCCTCAGCTTACACCCTCTTTTTAGGTAAGACCTTTGAAGAGAACATTAGGTTCCACTGTGGCTCCAGTTGGGTCTTCTGTCTCCTGGTGCTTCTTTTTGAAAGCTGTGCCAGATTCTCAATAACTAGTTTTCAACCTGAATTTATTCAAAGCMAAATTATGCACATTTGTTCTCCCACCAGATCTGCATTAGCTTAATTATTGTTTTGGGGTACGCAATGAACATGATTGTTTATGGGTTGCATCCCTTAATTTTGGCCCTAAATTATCTCTGTTGTAACTCTGTCCGATGCTCTGTAATTAGGTACTTGACTGCACATTTCACTGGAATTTCTTTAATTTGAAGTTCCAGAGCACTTTTCAATTCCATACACTCAATTCCCTAAACTCTTCAGAGCAGTTCATTTCATTGATCCATCCTTAACTGATACATTTCTAAATTCTTCCCTTCTGACATTACTTTGATTTTTATGTACCTTCTTCCATGTAATTTAAACTGAATCACTTGTGATCACTTCTTTCAAAGTTATCATCTCCCCATTCCCCGTAAGTCACTAAATTTAAATCTAAAGTATCATCATGTGGTTGGCTCCACACAGCACATGCAAAAATGGATTTTGCCACCTTAAGAAAAAGCCTAAAATGCTTTCCAAGACAGAATTCACTGCTTCTGTGTATTTTCAGGCACAAAGCATCACCTTTATTCTGCTACCAAAAGTAAGCAAGCAAATCTTGTCTTTGCCATGACCACCCACTCTTTGAGGAGTGAACTCATCRGGAATTTCGTGAAGAGCAGTAGCCTGCTCAGCAGTGACAGCTGAGCTCCAGGTGACCCTGCCCGGTGTCACTGTCTTGTCATCCCCTTTTGCACTCCCACGCTTTGCTCAGCAGTAGTGAAGAGGAACAAATAGCAGCGAGGAGGCACCACAGGCCGAGTTCCTGGATTACAGAGTGCTGCCCTAAAGCCTGCAGAAAAACCACCCCTGCGTCTTGGTCCGGGCACCGCGAGCAAAAGGGAACAATGTGTGGCAGAGAGTAGTTGTGTATGAAACATGCTGGGGCTTTCAGGAGAGCACCAGCTCCACTGATTAACCAGCACTTTATCTGTATCTAACATTTAGCCAGACGATTCTTTTAACTGGATAATAATGCTATATATTCACTTTGGAGAACAGACATGCGTCGTTTAAAAATAACAATAACAAAAATAAATCAACAAAACTCAAACCAAATTCAGACAGTAAATTCTGCAGAGTCCACAAATTGGTTTTCTTATTCTTGTTATTATTTCGGTAAATTTCAAAGTATTTGCCTTGCAACCAGTCAGGAGGCTATAACTAAACCAGAGAACCTGGGAAAGAACAAATTTCTAAAAATAACAAGACATTATTTAGAGCAAATATTCTAAAATAACAAATAGCTGTTCAGTTAGCTCTAAAAATTAGTACCACTTTTCACCCTTTTCACCAGGCTAATATGTCTAGAAATATCACAGCAATCAGAATACAAGACAGAAACCCTAAAAAGAAAAGATATATTTTTTAAAAAATGAGGAAATCTGGGGTTTGGGTTAGGTTTTTTGGTTTGGTTTTGGAGGGTTGGGTTTCTTCTTCATCTTTTATTTTTTTTCATCACAAACTCAGGTACCAGTTTTGGGTCCCACCTAGCCCAGAATGCTTGACACAAACCAGTAGTACCCACTACTGTCCAAGAAGGGAGAAACAGGCCTGTCCATCATCCCTTTTGGTGTACTAGCAAGGAAAACCTGCTAAGAAGATTCCAGTACTGCTACTCCCAAACTGCATTCCACCAGGATACATTATATTCACTGAGCCATCCTCTGTCATTGTCAGATCACATGTGCCACTCACGTGGTGTCAGTGTGTGCACTTTGCCACAAACCCCTGCAGTCACAGGACTTCCACTATGTTTGTGATGGAAGTGCAGACCTGAAAGAAACGTAGAACAGGCACAGCTGGAGTCATATCTGACTATTGGTAAATGTAATATTGATTCTAAACACAATTGTGCCACTCAGATATTTTTACTCTTGAGATCAGTAGGCAGGCGAAGGACTCTGGTGTATTACAAATTCTAGTGAGAGCAAGGAGGTCTCTTGCTTGATTTGCTACAGATACAGGTGGGTTGCAAAAGTAAAACCACAATTTGGTGAGCCCACATGCAAAAACATGCAACAGTCACATCACAGCAGTTTTTCTGTGATGTCTTAGAGACTTTTTTAGGTGCTTTAGCAGTTCAGTCACGGGACCAGTACACTATAATCCCAGCAAAACATGCTATGGAAAAATGGGCAGATTTGACTTTTTTTTTATAATGCACAAAGCACATTCATCRGTACCAGCAATTCTTGCAATTCTAAAAGCAAACACCTCCTGTACAATTAAAAATTTTTRTCTGTTGAGTCTTCAATACACTTACGAACTGCAAAATTTGGCAAAACATCACTTTAATCCCATATTTTTGCCTGTTGCTTAAAAGGACTGTGATGCAGACAACAACCATCATACCAACAAAACCCAAGCAAGTACACACATGCAAAATTGAAATTATTATCAAAGTAATTTACCAAAAGTTTTAATTTGGGCCATCCAAGACTTCATGGCCAAAACTAATAGGAAATTTGTGAGAAATCCATCGAAACAGTCTTAGAGAGGAAAATTCATTTCTGAAGATGAATATTCTTACTTGTCAGTTGTCAGCAGCCTTGTCCAGTAACAGCAGTACAAGGCCAGATTCAATGTATTTCTCTGCTTAGGGAAATCTGAACCTTCATTTCTCACTCCACAAACCAAACTCACACACAGCCTCTGCCTATGTACTCTCAGTTTCTGCTGTTGATGCTCCTTCAGTTAGCACAAAATACACACATATTTACTAAGAAAAAACCAAACCAAACAAAACCTGCATCATCCGAAAGAAAATTAGTCCATTACCCAGTATTACAGTCAATTTTCTGAGAGATTCAAGTTCAAATTTACATTGGAAAAGTAGTGAAGCAGCAGACTCCATTTTGTGCTCATGTAAGTTTGAATGCTATGATTTGTTCAAATTTCCCCTTTCATTGAGATGAGACAATAAATATTTAAGATTTGCTCCAAATCAAACTAAGTTTTTCACTAGCATTTTTTTCCCTTGGCAGCCGACCTGAAGACTCCAATAAAAAAGTTATTTTCAGATGCTTAATTGTGATTGCAATCTGGAGCCAACAGGATTACCAAGAAGAAGAGGTACAAGTATGAGGTCCATCTGCTGGCTGATAGTCTAGAAACTAGAAAGGAACTATTATACCCCACCAACAAATCACATGCCAAGAAATCACACCAGAGCACACAGCATCTGACAGGTTATTACTGGGAAAGGCCATTTTTTGGGACAGGTTGTTATTGGGAAGCCTATTGACAGCTTATCAGCAGGCATTACCAATACTGCCTCTGGGGAACACAGGGACATGGCTCTGAAATAAACCAGTGACGGAACAGATGAGGAATACTGCACACAGCTAGAGCTGGCAGCCTGATAACCTCACCAGGGCATGAATCTCACGGGAGGGTGAACYGAAGAGATGCACCGGAGAACTGCATGAAGGGACAAAACTGCACTCTCCAAGAGGTTTTTGGCTGCACCAGCACCACCTCGTATCACTCAGCAATTTTAAAAATTATAGAATTATGACACCAGAGTGGACACTGCAGAGCTTTTATGTGTGTAACACAATGATCTCATTTCACTTGCCAAACTGTGTATTTAACATCCAGTGCCTCTGTCTTGTACACAAGCACAGTCTCAGCTTTTCAACAGCGATGTCATTGCTGTGCATTATATGCACCATGTAATGTTGTTATTTGATAGAAATCCCATATTTGTGTGATGTTATTAGTTCCGATAACTGCAGATGTATTTGATTTACCCCGTAAGAACAAAAACTACGTAATCTCATTTCCACATTATTTGAACTCCTTAGCTGCTGTTTATTTCTTACATTGAGAATTTTATCATCTTTCCAAACTGGAGATCAACGATCACTGTTCATCGCAATAGGTCATTTCCTCGGTCCTTACTCTGCTGTTCCAAGGGAGTTTATGGGACCTAAAGCTCTGCTAGAGCAGCAGCTGGGGGATCCCCAAGCACAGGGACAGTGCTCTGAGGGCCAGGTCAGCCAGCCCTGTGCTACACTTCCAGCTTCTGCAAGAATACTGGTGCTCAACAGCATGGGAAAGGCACTGGAGGAGGAGAGGGGGAGCACAGTAAAGCCAGCACAAACCATGCCATGCAGCTCCCAGATGGGAAACAGWCCCTTGGCAATAGCTGGGAGCTAACTGAGGACAGTCCAGCAGCATTGCTCAAGTATTGGGAGACTCCCCAGAGTGGCCATGGGATCAAGGGTTGCAACAAAGGTGTTTTGTAATCACATATAAGGCACAGTTGAAGAATAACCCCACAGAATGTATGAAGTGCCCAAATCCATTCTGATTTTAATGCTTATTGATTTTACTATACTGCTCTTCCATGTTGTCTAGTAGCACTTTATAAATGTTTTATGTAAAATAAATAATTCAAGAAAGACACTGCTTTCTTCAGTAAAGTTTATGACATCATGAGAGCTATTTTTTGTGACTATGCTGACTGCAATGATAAAAGAAAAAGGAAAATTGGGATCTAGACATTTCAAACGTGACCATTTTCTAAATCACAGCTGCTTTTTGTGTTGCAGCAACACTATGTTCAGAACTGTATTAGATATATATTATATATTTTAGATATAACATAGATCTGTCCCTTTCTGGTACCATTTTTAACATTTTTCCTCCCCTCTGACCCCAAAGCCAAGTCCTTAAATAAAGCAGATTGCAGTTTGTTGCATTTTAATAAAATATTTTCTATATTTCCCCATCGTGTTGTTCCTTTTATTCTACTGTGTTCAGTAGCACTTCCATTATATCAAAGGGAGAAACTGCAAACTGAAAGAAGCACTTTCAACTTAATTGAAAAAAATCAGAATCTCTTTTTTTAACACAGTTTTGGTCTACTGACATGGCAACAGTCACTCATAATGGTTAAAATCTGGTTGGCAAACTCTTTCTAATAAGACCATACCTGTCCTTATTTACACTCTCCCAGAAACACCTTTCTGTCAATTCTTGTGGACCACACTATAAGACTGAAAATTTACCCATACAATATCTTAAACAGTGGTGTCTCAGTGTCAGTGTGTTTTACATCAGCACATTAACATTTACACTCACCACTGAAAGGGAATTAATAGATTATAAACCATGGTTACATGTCTGTATTTCTTACAGCTGTAAACCCAGCTCTTAATCCTTCCGTTTAGAATGATTCCTGACTCTACAGAATCATTGCAGCACATTGAAAATCACATGAAATGAATAAATCCTGCCTGAGGCGCACACACACACAGATAGTGTCGTGCAAATCTTGCTGCAGGTCATCATAAAGTCAGAATGCTTCTCACCTCCCAGGAGCCTGCCCTGGAGGGCAGATGGAGAGAAACAGGGACAGGAACCAGGAGTTGGAAGCATTTTACTTTGTTAATTTTGTTCAGAAGGATTTTCTTATGCATTTTTACAGTGGTCTTCGAATCTATTCAAGACATAGTAGAAACCCAAGGATAACTCCTCTTTCTTGAAATTTAATAAGCCTATGGGCAAAACTCCCCCTCACCTTCAAGAAATCATCACAGCACTTTATAACAGAAGATTGCTGGGCTGCAGATAAGCTCAAACCTCACAAACAGCAAGTAAATAAAATGAGAGTTTCTGTTCACTTTTCAGTGAAAATACTGAGCCATTAAATGTCAAATACCATTTACCATCTTCCACTACCTTACTCAGTAGAGCCTACTACTTGCAAGTTTCTTAGCTCTAGTTGTGACAGCGCTGTTTTAGAAATGTTAAAAGTGCTAAAAGTGCTGGGTGAATGAATAAAAGAAGTAAAAAAAAAAACATTGTTTCAGAGAATAATGAAAGTCATTAGCATTTTTTTCACCACTATTGCTTAACAATCCAACAATTTGGTCTTATACATCCATACATTATATTCTTGTCATATTTTTAAAAAGTGACACAGTCTGAGGGCAGCTAAAAACCAAATCCTGTCAAAGAGTGAAGCGGGGTTAACAGTTGGAAAGCATAATTGATCTTTACTGCAGCTGATAGAGTCGCACACATCAGTGCTGAAACAGACATTTCCAAACCACAGTGCAGTTGGATAAGAATCTTCTCATCTGAGGTACAAGCACAGAGATTACAGCTGGCAGCAGTAGGAAAGAGATCCTTCTGTCAGAGAGCAAAGTGTCCTTCTGAAGGAATGGGAACCCCATGCTAATGCCTGCAGAGATTATAGGACCAGTAGGAATAGTTATGATCATTGTTTAATCTTCTGAATATAATAAGCCTTTCTCTCTTGTAACTTGCTCTTATCCATTCAGAACTTGAACACAATTACCCAATGTGCAGTGGTAGATGATGGGCAAATGGTACCAACCCATAATGATGAAGCAGCACAAATCCAGTTCCATTCTGCACTAAGCATACAAAATATACCCCTAGTATTACATCAATGCTGCTATTATTTCTTCTAGTAGAATTCAAATGAAAATTTAAAAAACCCCACCACGCATTATTTTTCAGCCTTAATTCATGGCCGCCTGGATGGAGGCTTTACTGAAGATTCATATTTGGGGTGTCTGATCTGCCTCTGGAAAAGATGTGCACTTTTTTTTTTAACACATTGCCAGTATTTATCACTGCCAGTTATTCCAAGTTGTCATTAACACTTAGAAATCACATAATTGAAGACTAGAAATGTGTATAAACCTTAGGAAATTGCTGGTGTGAAATGTTTCATCTTCACTGACTCCAAATGTGCATGGCCCCTGCAAAAGAGAAATTAAAACGTTGGCATGCAAATGCACAAGAGACTTGTAGAGCACAATTTCTGCCTGACTCACTTGAGGGAAAGTCAGTGCCCACAGGCAGCTCGGCTCGCCAGCCCATGCTGCCAGTGAGCCGTGCTCCCACAGCGGGCTGTGCCCTGCGCATGGCCAGGTGACTGCTGAGCGCACACTGTAGCAACCTAACCACATTCTCCTGCCTTCTACGCTCAGTCTTGGTCAGTGATCAAGATGTTCAAAAAACAAAACATCAATACCATCACCATGACACCAGGACACGTGGCTGCTTCTTATTTCCATGGCTCAGCACAGTGTCTGCAGCAACTGCGAAGCATTCCATGTAGCTTGTAAAGGAAAGTGTTTCATCTAAAACAAAATTGCAATTTTTTTTTTTWAATTTTCCCAAGTCTTAGATGACCAACTACCTCAAAATGAACCCTGATATTATTTGCTTTCTTGGAACTGGTTGTCCTAAAGTTCCCAAGGACCACAAAGGCAGTGCAGGTAGCTGAAAGAATGAATAAACCCCCTGTTGCGTTTGCTTGTTGAACGAGAACTCCCAGCATAAATGTTTTGTGTAGGAATCAATAAAACTTGTTTTACAAGTACAAGTTTTTTTGCTCAAACCCTACTGAAAATTTTATTTTTAAAGACAAAAGTAACTTATATGGATTTTTATTTCTGTCAAGAGTGGAGTTAAGTCCTACAGAATGAAGGTGTTTGCTATCAGTAATAAAACAGCACATGAAAGGCATTTACTGAGAGAAGGACACTTTGTGCCAGTCAGAGAGGTGAAGCTGTGAAGGGTTTCTGAGCTAAACAAGTAAGGTACCAAAAAAGTTAAAAAGGTCTTTTGATTAAGTTTTGAATGAACAGGCAGTCTCCACATTTTTCATAGCCACATTTATATCACTCAGGTTAGAACAGCAGTGCTCTAAGATGGTTCTGTATTGGTATAATATCTACCACTCCAGAACAGCCCAGAATTGGGTCCTCTACCTTGTAAACTGTGTGACATAATGATATGTTCAGATTCATTTTACATCCTAAATGGCAACATTTCTACACAACTTGCATTCAGACACAAAATGCTCAGTGAACTCCGGGATCCCATCTTCTTTCTCTGGATAGTGAGGCAGTTTTGACGTGCCCTTGTGCTAACAAAGGGTTAAAACCTTTTCTTATGTTCCTAGTGGGTTGTAAAAGAAACTGCTGAAGCTGATCAATGACCACTGTTAAGACCTGGAAACCAATTATAAACCTGAAATTTGTGATGAACAAAGCTCTGAAACACTAGGATGAAAACTACTGAATTAGTCTAGTTCATTAAAATCATTAATAGTCATGAAATGAAAACCACCAGAGTCCAAAAAGGCTTAATGCCCTATCCATATTAATTAGATGGGAGCAAATCTGAAGTGAAAAGCAGCACATGCTTTGTAGAATTAGCAATTGCTCTCTACAGACTACACAGATCTCTATTAAAATTCAGTTTAATTAAAATTGATCACGTTAAGAAACTGATGTGGTTAATTAACTGAATTCCTGAACTTCTTTTCATACATTTCACAAATGCATTGTACACTGTTTTCCTGGGTGACAGCTTACGTTGCAGTGAAAATCTTGATTTCACAGGTTAATGCTGCGTGTTCCATGAGGCCTAAAGTTCCTGTGTCCCTGCCAGGAAACCCTGACAGCACAGGGAAAATGACAGGCTTTAGAAACTTCCAAAATCTACCACCAGAAAGCCTGGCTGGAKTTTTAAACAGTTTCTCTTTTAGGTAAGTGTGGAACTCTGGGCACGTATGAGGAAACATCCCAAGAGCTGTGATTTCATAAGGTCTCTCATTAGAACTACACAAAATACACAGGAAAGCTACCAACAGATCCATACATACAAGTATTAGCACAGACTGATATAAACGGCCAAAGGCTCTGCTCTACGCAGTTAATGAACGTAAACATGCAGACTGCAAGCATTTCAGCCTTTACAACACATTGTCTCCATGTGTCTCCCCAGGACCCATGAAGCAATAGGGCTTGGCCGAGGGCTTAAGCCAAGAGCTGCCCAGGAACACAGAGCTGGCTCAAGCTGCAGTGGTTGTGTTCTGCATGGAGACTCCCAGAGCGCCAGCAACCCGGTACCCGGTACCATCCAAGAGGACCATGCTCTAAACAACGAGGAAACCATTTCCAATTAACGGCAGACTTGGCAGTGCTGGGTTAATTATTGGACTCAAGGATCTTAAGGGTCTTTTCCAACCTAGATGATTCTGTGATAAACCACTAGTGCCCTACCAGCTTCAGGAGAAAGACTGAATTGCATCTCATGGAGATGCATTTTCATCATATCGTTTTAAACAATAAGGCACTGTGAATTGTGCCATTCTTTTTTGGTAGGATGACTTCAGAATTTTCTTTTCTGTGTCCTGTTCATGGGCATGGTTTAGTCTATGGAAGCAGCTTGGTTATGAAGTACTGCTGCAAACAATTCTCATCTGTGAATGCTGAAAGCCTGGATGCAGAGAGATTTCTCGGTTTCTGACAGTGTCTGTGTGAAAGCCTTGCTTTCTCAGGGATGCTATGGGAAAACAGTTGAGAGATTTTGTAAACTATGGTATTGTTATGATACCAAGGAGAAAATATCTGAAGTAAGTGTTGTTGGGTTCAGCCAATCCCTCTGGGGGGTGGTTGGTCAGTGAACCAATAACCTTATGTCAGTGTCCAGCATGCTGAGGTATATAAGCGAATTTGTAAATTAATAAAGTGTTGGTTTCTTCTCACCCAAAATCGTCCATGTCACTTTCTTCCTCGGTCTCTGCTCACTAGCGACACTCATCCTTTCCCAGAATCACAAAATACCAGCAAATGGCCCAGTACCTGCCCCTTACATAACGCTGTGAACGAGGAGACCAGTGCAGCTGCTGTTTGAAAGGAAGTGGATGGATGACYATCTCTCTGATACAGCATAAAGGTTCATGCTACTACACCTAGATTAACATCTGAACTGCCAACCAAGCGGCTTCCCAACCTTTCAGGGAGCAGAGTGACTCGCGGATTCTCCAAGACTGATAAGCAATGGACACAGCCCCGGGGACACCTCAAAGACAGAACCCAAAATTTTAGAATAAGGAAGAGTGTGGCCAGACAATAACTGAAGGGGTGTGAATCTAAGGTCTGAAAATGGCACAAAGTCTAAATGGAGGCTAAAATAATTTACCTTTACCTAAATGGAAGCTAAAATAATTGAATTATAATACAATAAATACATTACAAAGAACAGAGTTTTACATATAAATTTTACATGCCTTTGATTTAAATTCAAATCTATATGAATAATGGCACTGAATTAGGTATAACCACATCTCATTCTTCATTACTTCTGACCGCAATGTAAATGCTAAAGTGGTATTTTCTTCTCTGAATTCATTTTGCTAAAATAAAGTGCATCTGACTAGGATATAAGATACATGACTGACTCTTAATTCCCTCGTGGCCAAACCCTTGTTAATGTCTTGGCCTGTTTCAGTAAAATGATCATGGTTCAAGTAATGTAAAACACATGCATTCAATCATTTTCCTTTTCCCTAAAGGCAAATACTTTCTTATCATGGTAAAACAGGAGTCGTGTGCTGATGCATTGGAGAGCCAAAGTTCTTTTAAGCCTCATCAGGAAATTGAACACTTACTGCAACCTATCATTTGGAGCTGCAGAGTGAAACAAAAGCATAATGCAAACAAACACAGGAGGTTCAGTCAGCATTATCTAGCATTGCATAAGCCTAAGCAGCTGCCTTAGAAAATGAGAATACACAAGCAAAGACTCAAAATCAAATAGAAAAAATTAACTTCAGGAAAAAAAAAATCTATTCATATTTAAATCAGGATTTCATAGTTAATAGTTAAAATACAACCAATTGAAAGGAGATGCTCATGATATGCTTGCCTTGGAAGAGGAGTTGTTTCTCCCAAGTAACCACRAAGACAGCAAGGCCTTAACACAGCAGGTGTGCACTCTCTACTTGTGCAGAATCTTTTTATAATCGTCTTTTTGTAACAAAAAGGGAATATTCATACTTGAAAAACTGAGTGACAGTACAACTGGATGAAATATAACAGAATAAAAGAAACTACATGGTAATTAAAGCAGGTTCTTCACTGGTAAAAGAAAAGTGCTAGAACATGACATTGTAAATTGTCCTACTCAGGTTTCTTACGGACTCCTACATTGGATCTTCAGTTTCTCAGAGGGGCTTGAAAATTTCCTGGGCTAGTATGTCGAACCACATCTCTTCCCTGAGCAACAGAAGAGTAAATGGTAATTGTCCCTTTCAAAGTAAAAGTCAGGCGAGCTGACTGGAGTCATGAGAGGWGACAGAAAGGGAACAAGAAACACATGAGGATTAAATCCATCCTTTACGGAACGGGGTCAGACCCCAGAGCCTGGATGACTTCCTGGGTGCTCACTGCTGGAGGTTCAGTGTTCTGTAGAGCCACTCCAGCCCAAATCTCTCTAATACTCTGCTCCCTGAACCTGCAACTTCACAAGCTCCCAGAACGCCATGGCTCCTCAGGCACACAAAAGTAACACACTCTTTTTTTCCAACAGAGCAGTGAGGAAGCCCTTCCCCATCCATCCATGCATCCATCCTTTTCCCATCACATCTTTCCTGGGAAAGGTGATCTCCAAAAGAAGATGATCCTGGTACACAAAGGGTCAACTCTCTGCTGCTCTCCTATCAACTTCCTTTTCTTGTTGCTAACATGGCTTAAACACAAGCATTAAACCCATTTCAGCAGTGGATGACACAACCTGTCATTGGTCTAGAATGAAAGATGTCATTAAGCACCAACAGGGAGAAATCTTTCTTGTAATTAAAATAGGATTCAAAATCAGATCATACTTTCCAGTACCTGAAGCCCCATAGATGAAGGTTTACAGTTTGTTCAGCCCKTTTTAGCGCTGCCTTAGCCTACCAGTACTTTTCTGGCAGAAAAATCATCACAGTACATGAGGGACAGGACTCCTGAAGCAATTCCATGCCATGAACAGGCACATCATTTTGAGTAAGTCAGACCTCATAATAAGTACTTATGAAGGAAATTACACCCCRCAAAACTGAATGATACTTAACACAGAGCACAAATCTTCATCTGATTTATAATCATGCAAGGCTATTACAAATCGATTAAGGTAGTGGCTTTCTCCCACTTGTATGTGAAAGCAACAAAAAAAGAACAGAGGAAACCCTTGATTTGCCACTGTGTAACATCATATGCAGCAGCCCAATTTAAACAAACTAGAAGGACAAAAAACCCAAACTAAAATCCACATCAATTTCTCTCACAGTTAAAAGTCAGAAACTTCAGAAATAAACATGTTTACCAAAAGACTAGTTTAAAATCAATAACAGAGAAGTTTTATACTCCTTTATATTGTCAACATCAGTTAATTATTGTATATGACTTTTGCATGCCTCATGCACAAAGCATGTAAATTCAATAATTCCTCCTCTGGGCTTCCAAATACATCTTGGGCCCATTACCTGCAGCAGTAGGTACAGAATGCAGACTTTGTCTGGGCTCAGGGTAGAAGATGATGTAAATCATTTAAATGAACATGTGGAAAATGGAGGCACTGCCAGAAAATGTTACTGCTGGACTTCATTTCCAAAGTCTGCCTGAGTGCATTAAAGGGAAACAGCAGAGAAATTCTCACAGCTGACTTTGGACAAAACCCAGGCAATATCAATTCTCTGTAAAGCTACACTAGGACACAGTTTAGTCCAGTATCTTGTCAACTTATTAGCATGAAATCAATGAATGTATAGAACTTGTGTGTCTCATGCCTTCCTATGCACACATATAAAGACTGCATGGAATATTAGAGATAGTTCAATTATTTCTTGATGAATTCCTAAGGTTAAGTAACAGCTGCAGTCAAAACGTGGAGCTGACAGGTACTTTTCCCTAGATTCTATTTATTCATTTTATTTCCATAATGATTATATAATTTACATAATCATTATAATTCACATAATGAGTATTTGTATTCATGGGTACCTGAAAGAAATGCTGTGTTCATACACTGAACATTTACTACTTTCTGAAAGTTCAGGCTCATCAGGATATTTCAAGAGAATGTTTATCTTGACTGAATTCTTCTACCTTGATGAAATTCCCATCAGTTTCTGACAGACTTGTTAGTCTCCTATCTTTTGTCATCTTCCTTAGTGTGACTCTTTATTCTACAAAAATTGTCAAAATTTAAAACACTTAAAGTGAAAACAACCAAACTAAAATTTCAGGAAAAGGAATTAATAATTGGATCTTATATATGAAAGTCTCCCACACTATACAATTGCATTTGAATGAAAAAATTCTGTTCTTCTTGCAGTTTGGGAAGGTAATATTTTCTGTGGGTATATGAAGTACATAAATGCTTCATGCAAACTATTTACCTTGTCATAAGTAGAGTTGTTTTACTTAGCCAAACATACTAAAGTTTGTTACTGGTAAAATATATTCATTATTCCTACACTCAGAGTAAAACTTTCATCTTGCTGCTGAATTGAAAGAAAAATGTTACAAAAATTACAAGTTAAAGCACCTAGAATGGCATGGAGAATGCTGGACAGGAAGGAGGATGTTCTCACGAGGAGCCCACCCTCAGGAAGTTCAGTTCCAGTTTATCATATCATACCAGAGCCCCTGTTTCAATCATCTATTCTTCTGCTGTGCATGGAGCAAGGAGCTTTGAAGCAAACTCTTGCACTAATTTTGCATGAAAACACCATCTGGCCCTAAACAACTATCTAGGCTACGGATCTATTAGAGCCTAGATATGGTCAACATGATATTGAAAGGTCAAAGAAGGGTCTAATTATATGCCTTACTACTTAGAGGCCATGGTCACTGGAGCACGAACATAATCACTCAGGCCAAACAAGACTCATTTATAATTTTAATTATCCGTGAATCAGACATCTCTTGAAGAGTTGTCCATGTAAAAGAATTATATGACTGTTGCTCAAAATAGCTGTCTTGTTTGTGTCTAAAATAACCCCTTGAGACACCCTCAATAATTCCCTGCTGATATATTTAGAATCCATCAATCCTTTCGACCACTGCATGTTAACATATTTGGAGTATTGTATAATTGCACACGAAAACCCCACCTTGTGTTCCAACAGTATGATCTGTTACAATGGACTTATCAAAAATCCAGAATTCCAAACCTGAGATATACCAAACCAGGGCTGACCATACAATTCCATTTGCTCCCTTGTGTGTAATGATGCAACATGTACAAAACAGACTGCAATGAGATTTTAAAAAGGCTCTTGCCTTGTTCACTGTATATGGTGGAGTCCTTTGGGGGTGGGAAATGAGCTGTAACTAAAGGAACACACACTCTGGCTGCTGGGGAAAAAACCAGTTTAGTTTGAAAGAGACCAGGATGATACAAAATGAAGGACATGTTAGTAGATATGCTGATCTGGAAAGTATACAACCTCTTCATCTGCCATGGATGCTACATAACATTATGTAAATCACTTGAATAACTTTTTTGCCCTCAGATAGAATCAGAATATGCTGAGTTAGAAGGGAGCCATCCAGATCATCAAGGTCAGCTCCTGGCCCTGCACAGGACACCCCAAGAATCAGACACCTGTGTACCTGAGAGTGTTGTCCAAAAGCTTCTTGAACTCACACAGGCTTGGTGCCGTGACCACTCATCTGAGGAGCCTGTTCCAGCGCTCAATCACCCTCTGGGTGAAAAACCTTTTCCTAATATCCAGCCTAAGTGTCCCAACTCAGCTTCATGCCATTTCCTTGAGTCCTGTCCCTGGCCAAGAGAGTGAAGAGACCAGTACCTGACCCTCCACTGCCCCTCGTGAGGATGTTGAAGACCACGATGAGGTCTGACCTCAGTCTCCTCTCCCCCTGAACAGACCCAGTGCCCTCAGCCACTCCTCACATGGCTTYCCCTCAAGGCCCTTCACCTTCCTCGTGGCCTCCTTTGGACASTCTCTAATGGCTTCATGTCTTTCTTATGTTGTGGCACCCAAAACTGCCCCAGCACTCAAGGTGAGGCTGCCCCAGCTCAGAGCAGAGCAGGACAATCCCCTCCCTTGCCTGGCTGGCGATGCTGTGCCTGATGTCCCCCAGGACAGGGTTGTCCCTCCTGGCTGCCAGGGCACTGCTGACTCACATTCAGCTTGCCATGGACCAGGACCCGAAGGTCAGGTTCCACAGAGCTGCTCTCCAGCCTCTTGCTCCCCAGTCTACACACCCAACCAAGGCTGCTCCACCTTAGGTGCAGAATCCAGCACTTGCCCTTKCTAAACTTCGTACAGTTGGTAATTGTCTGTCTCCCTAATTTGTTTGAGGTCTCTCTGCGGGGCCTCTCTGCCTTTGATGGAGTCAACAGTTTCTCCCAAACTTAAGACTCTCGTCCCTCCAAATAATCTCAGCTCATCTGTTGACCTGCTATGGCTCCCTTCTCCCACAACCACCCCATTTCCTCCGAGAGGGAAGCAGGGCACTGGGAGGTGGTGGCTGCTCCGTCAGGCCTGACTGGCTCCAGCAGGCACCGGCACCCGCAGCCTGCAGGCAGGGCCACCGCCAGTGTCACAAAGTGCTGCTGGATGTGCTCCCAGCCACCGTGACTGCTGCTCTGAGCCCTGTGCACACACAGAGCCCACTTCCAAAACGGGCCTTCAATAGGAATAAATGCTGAGCACTACAATTTAAGTCTCAGGGAAAAATCTCTCACACACAGAGTTTATCTGCCCAAGTTTAAAACTATGACGTACACGGCTGTTACTGTTCATTTTACCCATTCATAGCTTGATGCAGATTTCTCCCATGGTTTTACATGGCTGGGGAGAAAAGGAACAGATAGTTGTATAGTCAAAGCAGCTGGAGTAAAACACAGAGCTAGAATCAAACACAAAGATACTTATCAAATGGAAAAAGGTAATAAATTGGATCATTTGCTTCCATATTTCCTTTCAATCATTAATCAAAACCATTTCCATTTCTAATTTTACAATTTTTCTTTTCTTTTGACCTTTAATAAAATGTTTCAATTGATCAGGGTAATAAAAATGTGAGTTATATGAGCTGGCACAGACAAAGAAAGACCGTTGAGTAATCTGTGTTCCAGATATAACAAGGAAAATGCCTGTGATTAAGTATGGGCTAAAAGTAACTTTAAAAACCCCCAAGTATTATATTTTTAACTTAAGAATTCAAAAAAGTACAACCTTTAAAAAAAATTCCAAACATGAACAACCAAAACAAAGGGTTTGTGGGACTGCAGCTGTCATTGGGTTGACACRCAGAATCTATTTGCTCATAAATAAAAAAAATTTTTAGCCCAAATAAGAATGTATTTTCCTTTGCTCTTGAAGTTTATTTCAATTATATCCTAAATTGCTATTATATCACTAAATTGCTTAAATTGTTTCATTGCAAAAGCACTTAAAAGTTGTTTTCTGGATTTTCTAAACACCAGTGCAGTACTGTCAGCAAGAATGTAATCAAAGCAAAAAGCCTGCTGAGCCTGCCAACCAGTAATATTATTTGTTTCAATAGCTTTCCTTTGAATAGAAGTATTGATTTTCTACATCAGAACTCTTCTACAAAGAGCATTAAAAGAGAAATTAGACTTCCTATTTTTTCTCCATCTTATTAAGGACTATTGTTGAAACCTAGAAATAGAGTCACTGGGGATTTAAAAGTTTGAGCTAAATAGATCAGCCATTTAGGAATTCTAGGAAATTTTTGTCTTTTGTAAGAATTCCTGCTATGAGGCAATGCCACTCCTGCCAGAATGGACAGGGTTTTTTTCCCTTGGATAGAGGCAATTAGCTAAATTGCATCATTCCATGACCATCTGGCCTCAGCTACGTGTGTTCCTCACATAAGTTCAGGTAAAGTGAAGGGATTGTGAAGGGAGGTAAGAACAGCATCATAGAATGAAGAGTACTAGTGGACTGGTAGAAGAAAGAGGCTGAACTCTGGGAAAAGAGATCAAGGTCAGAGGTGTTTGGGAGAAGTCAACAAAGGGAATTATGGTTACCAGGAAACAAAATTTAAACAAATTCTGCACTTGAGAAGACTTCTTAGTTCAGAAAAATATCTACATGCCAGGAGAAATCCCTAATGACAGTGATTCAACAGGTTTTGTTACTCCTTCAGCAACACCCCCAGCCTGCCACACCTACCTATAGTCACAACAGCCTAGGAGGACTTTCAGGCCTCGGGTAGTTAGATTTAGTGGGATTAGTCAYGTATATTGAAGAAAAAAGACTGGCCTCACTTTTAAATTTTCACTTTAAAAGTATCAACATTTATTAACACATTCATTATCACTAGCTGAAGATCAATTTTCAATGGTTACATTTCCATCACACTACAATAAATTTGGTGCAGTTACTTTCACATCAGCATATTTAAATTGGAGTTAACATAGCTACAAAGCAAAGATTTGCCCCCACTATCATTACAGTATTTTTGCCAATGTTTGGTTGAACAAGGGTGACCCTGGAGTATCCCTAGTGACAATTACTGCAACAGGATCACTAAAGAGACATGAGCAACATATTGCCTTTGCACTCTGACTACACACTTGGGATTAGTGATGTCCAATAAAAGACACAGGGCTCTATAAAGAACAGGCAATGACATTTAACTTCCAGGCTTCTGATCCCAAGGAGGGAATTCAGATTTCAGAGTCCGATGTCTGCAGTGCATGGAGGAACTCGACATTTCAGAGTGGGATTCAAAACAACTAATGCACTTGAAGTCCAGAGAAAAATCTGAGCACACAGAGCATCTTAAATGCTGGAATGAAAACATTTATTCAGAGTTGCAGACAAGTTCTAGCACACAGAGTACTGGACTTTCTTCTTAGGGCAGGCTTATGTGGTCTGGCAGAGGGTTTCCTGAATATGACTGATATGGTGGTGATTCCACTGCTCACCTTCATACACTATCACAACTCTCATACCTTTGCTTAGGGTGTAAGAGGTCACATTCAATGCCATCCTTACCTAACAAGGTTCAAGTCCATGTTTTCCAGCTCCAAGGAAAGCCTTTCCCCCAGGCTATGTATCAAATGACACAGCAGTTCCTGTGATTCTTCCTGCTAGCCCTATCCTGTTATGCAGAAAGAAATACTGACCTGAGGGGGAAAAACACCAAACCCAAATATGAGAAAGAATCATAGCTGGTTTTAATGACTTTTTAAGAATACTTTGCCGCTAGGCTCCCAGATGTTGATCTCAGCTCCTGAGCCTGTTCTGGGATAGCTTCTACCCTACCAGCAATTATCTGTACATGCACAGGTGGCCCAAAACCAGAGAACTGAGGCTCCTTTCTAACACTGCATGACACACACACTACTCCACTACCTCAATCCTTTAGCTGTTCCACCAGCTGCGCGGTAACATCACTCGTGCCCTGCAAATTTCTGGCTTTTCTTTATAATTCCTCTCATTTCTCTATATTCTAATCCATTCTTTCAAGCACTAACATATTTGAAGTCGTCAGTTTGAGGTTTGAAGCTTGGTAGGGCACTTTCTCGCCACAGGAAAAGCTCCCACATTTGTGCTTGAGAAGCAAACAAGTGATTAGAAGAGTCCAACACAACATTGGGAGTAGAAGTCTCCAAAAGAGAGAAATGGGGTGGAGGGGAATCCAATTAAAGAACAACTAAGGAGAAAACTTCATCCCCAGCTTAAACAAAATCTAAGAGGAAGCTGTGATTACTACAGTGTGTTGGAGTATCGGTACCGGTTCTGGACTAAAAAAAGGCTATTCAAACAAAAAGCGTATTATCTCAAAGTGCACATTTTTATTTAATTAGAGGTAAAACAGAAAGACCAGTAATAGGTCAATAATAATGACTTATTACTTCCTTTATGTGGCACATTTACAATAAATGGTAATTTACCATTAGAGAGACTTATTAAATTTTTTTCTGCTAAAGAAATTAACATTAGTCATGTGGAGAAAGAGAACACTCTCCATTTCCAGCTCGAGGATTTGCATTCAACAAGGCAGTCAGAGGATATTACAGACCCCGTTCCCCCTTTAGCAATGCAGGAAGAATTAAAGCATAACCATGTATGACATCATTCCAGCTGTACGCTGATGGGCTACAGATCGTTTCATCCATGCTATTTGAAAAACATTCCACTTTCCAGTCATTAGGCTGGCTAAATGGATTCACCTGCCATACCCCTGGAATCATTAAAAAAAGAAAAAAATCTTTGGCACACAGAACCCTACTTCAGTTTTATTCTTATGGCTGATGTACTATTACTTTTATGTCCTAAAAATAACTTAAAATTATTTTTTCACTTTCTCCATTGGAAAAAAAATCGAGATCTGTGTTCCCTGCTTTTATTCTTGCTCTAGGCTTATGTCAAAGTTTGTGATTAACTATCTTAGCAAATATAACATGACTTTCTAGACAAAACTTGTCATTACCAGGGCTGCACTTTGCCTTAGTATTTTTAAATAACTGCCTGTTAGCCTCTTCCAAGGAAAATAGGATCAGTTTACTCGTCTGAAGTCTACTTCTGTTAACTTCCTTAATTATTTGACATGAAGATAGAGAGCTGCTATTTAACACTTCTTCCAGTCAGAGGAAAATATCACACCATTTGTGCACTCATTATGGCTCTTAACTTCAGACTCATTTGAAAGCTTCAACTCTACAGGTGGGATTTTCAAAGCTGCCTCTAAGTCATTAATGTCTAATTGGACACCGCAACCCTCTAGGCAAGCTTTAAAAATCTCATCCTAAATAATCAATATTCTACTCCTTAATAACCTGATCTGCAAAAGAGTTGACAGGACAAAACATTTAGCTACTGAAGGGAGAGTGCTGTGATCATGGCAGGAAAAATAATAGATTGTATATCCTCATCTTAATGGTAGGATTATTTCCTACTCCCCRTAAAGTGTGAAAGGGACCAGACTGACAAAAGATGGACGAGGAGAGGGAATCCTCAGGAAAAAAACAAACGAATCCGGAATCAAAGCTTCATACATAGCGGGAAAACTGAACAGATTCAACAGTGCTGTGCACTGCTTGGGTGTATATTCAGAATAAGTCTAAAACAATATGATCCAGATGGCAAAAAAAGCCCAACAACATTAAAGATGATAATAAAATGCTGTATAATGCCACAAAGCAATGTATGTGATAAAAATAAAACGAAATAATTAAGGTATCATTACAAGTTTAACCCCACATTTTTGAAATGCATAAGATGGGGATTTAAAACACCAAAATAAATATCAGATCTTACTGGGTTAACTAATAGTTAAATACGAAATAAGGAGATTTCATTCAGGATATACATCAGCCTGAGTGACCTAATGAAAATGAGAGAACTAATTATATTAAATCTGAGGCAACAGCAGGAAAAAAAAGTCAGAGAAACATTTGGGAATATCTCACCAATTCAAGACTGTAAATAATTTGAAACATACTCTCCGAATACATTGGAAAGGGGGAGAAGGTAATCTAATATAGACCATCCCTAGTCTAATTAGCAGGCATTTGAACAACTGCATTTTCTCAGAGGGAAAGAAAATAACCCTCCCAAAACCCACACATTTAAAATTTTAATTATTATTTTCTCTGAGTTTCCTACATTCTATAACAGTTACAGAACTGGGTAATAATTACTTTGTGGAGTCCTTCCAAAATAAAATACCCTTAGTCACCTTGCAGCAGAAAAACGATTCCATCTGGTTTAACATACTGTATTTAAAAACACCCCAGATCTTTGCCTTTTGACATCCAGGTAATTCAGTGTAATCAGAATACAGCTCTTTCCCTTAATGGTTCAGCCTATTTGTTTTGCCTGACACTCTGAGCCCTGATACAGCTTAGAGCGCAGTTCACATCGCAAAAGCCTTGATCCTCCCAGCACTGATTACAGCCTGGCACTTGCAGGCTGGACAGCACCCTCATTTCTGTTCCACTGGGCAGCCGAGCACCACGAGCCGCGGCAACGAGAGTTGCCACGGAATCTGGCAGCGAGCGTGGCCACAAACCCGGCTGGGAACGCCATCCAAAGAGCTGCACGTGGCAAACACGGCGGGGCAAGGACATCACAACCACCTAAAGCTGAAAGGTGCYCAGTGCAGCAGCCACAATTCTTCTCCTTTCACACATGAAACCGCCAGATTATTTGACATGACAAAACAAAATGCTTCCTCCCAATAGCTCATAATAAGCATCAGTGCAGGTTATACAAAAATTTATTCAAGAGATGTACTTCTTCAATAGTTTCCAGGTTCAAATTTTCTATAAAACCTCCTTTGCCTCTGCCTTGATTTTTGCACAAGTTACCTGATGACATGGATTATGCAGGTAAAACCACAATAATAATTGTATATCTTCAGCTATTTTTTTTTAAATCAGCCTTTTTTTTGGTATTAGGTGCACAAAAAACAATCAAGATTTTAGTACAGCATCTGTCAAGGAAATTCAAGTTTCCTTACTTTGACAACTTCACAGCTGACTCTTGATATAATCTTGTCAATACCTATTTTACATTTAGTCTGACTTGAATTGGTAATCTGAAATACTTAAAAATATTCTGTTGCTAATACTGCTCTGTAAATCAGCAGATGATGTCTGGAGACACGCAGAGTTATGAATTTCAGATATTTCAAAATATTTTAAATAGATCTTCTTATTTTGAGCATAACTAGGAGATGCACTTCTAACTGTTTTGTTTTATATAATCACTGTGTATGTAAAATTCAAGGAAAATTAAAAGAAATTTTGCATAATGAAGAAGCTCAGCTTTTGAGTGCAGAGGCAGTGTGGACTGAGCTGGTTGAGTCCTGAGTAAGGTCAGCATCAGGATTTTAATGTGCTCCATTCTCTTTGTGACTTTGCCCAAAGTCCTAGCTCAGACTCAATTAATTCTACATTCTCCAGATTTCTAGCTGTGGCAACCCAGTAATGGTGAGATTGATGGTATTGAGACATTCTTTGAATTTCTCCCACTCACGAAATACCTTAATGAAGCTTTTCTTTCTAGTATATCAATAGCTAGGGACTTTGCTGCCTTTCTCTAAAGAGGTATCTTTAGAGATAGGCTGTCTGCTATAATGCAAACAAAACTCTAGAGCTGCATCAAAGACCAGCAATTCTTTTTAATAATCCCTGGTGTTGATACCAGGATATCAAAATACTGGAAATCAATTTTGCAGACTAGTTACACATAGAGTTGGAATCCCAAATTTCATTTGAAGGAACTAACACACTGGGGCTTTCAAAAGGTGAGCAACACTGGATACCATCTGACCAGTAATTTCTCTTTCCTATTTTGATACTACAGTTTGGAGTTGTACTCAAAAGGGCTCTGCAGTGATCCTGAGCAGATGCCCACCATACATCCAGGAGTGAGTGATCCACCTGACAATTAACCTGTGCACCTGGGGCTTGTGCCATGCTGCCTGCACAGCCTGCCCTTCAGGCCTCTGTGTGATGTCCTGGGAGTATCTTTTGGCCACAGAACAAATTTTGGGTAAACTTAGCCCTAATTGGAACAGAGGAGCATGTGGGCAGCTCCCACTTGGTACCAGTGATTATGTCACTTGTCTGACCTTGCCTTCATCTGACAAATGCAGCAACAAGTTCTCATGTGAACACCCTTTCTGTCTGACGGCAGGAAGGATGGACGGAGTTGTTTTCTTCTTAGAAAGTGCTAGAATAGCCTCACTGACCAAAATGGGGCAGTGCACAGACAGGCCTGCACGGTGTGCAACTGTATTTTAGGTCAATCCACTGCTGTGTGAAATACTCTACTACGTGGGAAGCAGCCACACTTAGCTCATCCATAAACTGAGCAGCCACACAGACTAGACTGCAACTACAAAATGAAGTTGATCATGGCCTATTGCAGATAAAGGATTCCCACTGTGTACACACGCTTGTACCAGTGCCGATACACACAAGGCACTGTGCATCCTGGCACTCCCAGGTTGCACAGGGAATTGCTTTACCCAGTTAATGATAAAACACGCTATGCTAGAGGTAACTTTAGCCCCCCACTTCATTCCTTATATGAAACGGGTGTAGCCACCGGAGTGACAGTGCCACTTTCCCTACATAGGACAGTAGCAATGCTTCACAACTGCATGCGCTGCATTTTGGATTAAGAAATCCTTCGTGTTTTCCATATTGTCCTTAGTGGCTGCGACATGAGAGGAAGGAAAGAAGAGACTCCATGTTGTGCATTGGTGACAACACAGGCAAAGCCTTGACACCTTTTCTGCTGCCACTGATGTTCATAGGCAAAGGTACAAAAATCCCGAAGAACAGAGGCCCCAGAAGAGCATGTATCTGCTTCTTTGTCCCAGTCATTTCCCCGCACATTGTGCTGAATCACCCCAAGCAGTTCCTCTGTGAATATGTACAATTTTCCACAGAGATAAATAGGCAATTGAAATGTAAAAGCCCATGACCGTTCACTTTCTACATACAAAATGCTGTAATCTTGTAATCAATATGCTATTTAACACAAAGCCAGCGCAGCCCCTGGGGGAGGGGAACTATGCTGAGAATATTTAGTTCGGGTGATTAGGTCTGATGCTGTCTTTCTGCTTCATGGCAAAAAACAAGACTTAAACTACAGCTCAACAATGCTATCTGATGGTCACAGTGCCTCAGATTCATCAAAAACAAGGACAGAAAAGAACAGTAAGGCAGCCCTTGAAAACAGAGCATACCTGTTGGTTCAGGCATCCACATCGTAGGGCTGAGAGGGAATTYGATGCCATTTACCACAGCACTGACAAGGGTTTTGGAAAACTCAAGGCCAGCTGGAAGAGGCTGAGAAACTATAAAAAAAACCAAAACCAAACACATACAGCATTGTTGGGCAGAACTAGAAACACTGGCATGTTTCTAATAATTTCTATTATGAAAGTGTTGTTTATGTAGGAGCAATATTTACAGACTCTCACGCTTTAAGAGAACTCAGAGAAGAAGCAGGACAGCACCTACTGAATAACACCAGGTTACAGAGACTATTTCAAATCTAATGAAATTACTAACCCATTCTTTTAATCTGATAATGTTCTACTAGCAAATGCAACTTTTTTTTTTTTTAACAAAAGCATCTGATACTACCATTTCTTTGGATTTAATTAGACAATAAGGAATTAAAAGCCAGCTAGATAAAACTAGAAACAGTCAAAGTAATTCGAAATCATTAAACAATTTCTAGATGTGTATTTAAATAAGGTGCTGCCTTGTCCTTTCTGACCACTGGTGGAGACAGAACAGTGAATTACACAGATAAGAGCTGCATAATAACTGACTAGAAGCACGGTATTAAATACAGAAATTGTCTCATGTGGAATAGGAGGGTTCTTGTATTGGTTTTAGTTTACATTTTCTTTTGTACTTAGAAAAAGAGTGTGATAATTACAGCTGATAGCAATTAGAGATAAATGGCAAAAATGCATGAGATTACAAAATTTGAAGGAACTAYGTAAATTAGAAATACACGCAATGTGTCAAATATAAATCAAAGCACATAGAGAAGTAAAAAATCAACACAAAGCAAGCTGTCAAAAAAGAGCATTTCCCTGTGAGATGTTCCAAATCCTATTAAGCAAAGTTCAGCTTTCTTGATATTTGCCACCTTACCCTCTGCTGAAAGCTGCAGAGGCACATCCAGGTGATGTGTCCATTCTTCAGCTTCCAGTTCAGAGGCAGGCACATTATAATGTAAACCACTATTGATTTCAGTTCACTTTAATACCCTGGACTGTGAACTGTGGTGGTGGTGGACTCCAATTTATAATCCCTGTCAGATTTAGCTCCCACAACTAAATCCACAGTGGTTGTGAATAAGAGAACTTAGAAATCATTTCAAAGTGAAATATGATCCAAACAGGCAAGTACAGTTTGAGGATATATACACTGAATCAGAAGGTAAATTATCAACTAACTCTTCTCCTAAGAGGGACAGTTTAATTGAATGGATACCATGAACCAGGAGCTCAGACACACCCTGTTATGAAACCACTGCCTGTGTGGCAGAGGCAAAAAGAAGTCGTGGCAGAGCTCCTCCCATGTTCTGGATGTTCTGCAGTGCAGCAGCCCTTCAGGGAACTAATTCCCCCATGTCTCTTCCCTCACCCTAAAAAGTATCTCCCCAAATGAAGTGAGCCCAACCACTTCATCAACCCAGTCCTCAAAGCAGCCTCCCACAGATGTGCTACACTTTCTGGGTGGGCAATATTACCCACCAGTAGTGCTGCTCAAAGGTCTGTGACACGCGAGCGTTGCACACACAGGCTGTGGGTTCCTTGACATTTTGCTTTTTTGTGCTTTTCCTTCCCAAGCCTACATCTCTTCAGACCATAACCTTCTATAGACACCCACCCTCCAAACTATAGTTCCTTGGATAAAGCCAAGGATTTAAATCTGTAGAAGCCTTCTTAGGGTAAAATTAATAATTGCACGGGTGTATTCTGTCTGTCCAGTGATAAAACTCCACAGTAACAATATCTAGCCCAGTGGTAGCTATTTATCTATTGATACATTCAATACAAGATTAACTCGAGTCACTAGAAAAATAACTAGGAGTCAAGAAAAAAGAGAATAAGAACATCAGATTAACTATAAAAAAAGTTCCTTCTATACATGAAATAAAGGTGCCACATCTTCAATTTTTAAATTTTCTAAAGGATTGGGCAGACGCATCTAACACACGATCCTTAAGTAAAGTTCTGCTAGACAAGAAAAGTTGATGATTTAGTAGTAAATTGATGATTTTCCACCTGCAAGTCTTATTATTACCCAAACCAATGACAGCAGCCAGCCTCTGCTGCCTATTGGTGCCCAGAAACACTTCTCCAGCATTACATGACTAACCAGAAAAAGACTAAATCTCATCCCCATACCTTAAACTACTTCTGTAATTTAAGAAAACAAATCAAAACCAAAACAATGTGATCCAATCAAAATGAGATAGCAGACAATCAGAACCCCATTTTTGTTTGCATTTACTTTTGCAACATTTTACAGTCTACACTTTGGCAGGCAAGTTCTGTTGTCCTATACACAGAAATACTTGTAAGAAATAAGTATGTCCAAGCACTTTCTGCAGGTCATTATGATGTGTACAAGTTTTGAGAATGCAAGCTGTAGTTCACATATACATAGAGGAATCCCAGGGACCCGCCCAATTCATAGCCCTGGGGAACCTGGCAGTTCACAGGGGCAATATCAGAAGACGAGATATTTACGGTGACAAACTGGCACCACTGAGGCAAATACTAATGAAGCAATGTCAGAATGGAGCCCATAGGGCTCAGGAGCTTCTACAGGTATTTTAAGAGAAACTTATGATCTCTGGTATCAAAAGCCACAGGAAGATCAGTAAGAATTAAAATTGACAATGTGCCAGAATCCACCTACTATGAAACAGAAGGTCACTACGAATCCTCATTAAAGCTGTCTCTCTGCTTTGGCCTGATTGAAATTTTTCAAACAGTTTATTATTACCATGAAGGTAAGGGCTGCAGTTGCCCTGCCACAACCTTTTTCCAGGACCTTTGCTAGAAAGGTAGATTTGAAACAAGGTAGAAAACTGAGAAATTGCCTGAGGACAGCAAAAGGCTGCTTAATCAACTGCTCCAATTTCCAGCAAAGAAGAAATTCTTCAAGATGCCAAAGAGGTGTTAATGATAGATATTATAAAAGGGAGCTGCTACAGTATATCTTCCAAGGACTGCTACAAAAGCCTTGCTGGCAAAAGATCAAGAAAACAGCTTGCAAGTACGAGACCATATCTATAATAAAAGTACAATGTGACAGGTTTAAAATCCATAAGCTATGCTGAAGTACATAGTTCAGAATCCCAATGACCCAGCTGGAACTGAAGTTATTGAAAGCCTTGGCATTTAACCACCACAGAAAAAGAAAAGACCCCAAAGCCTTCTCTCATCTTCTCACATCTCTCCACTCGAACTTATGCCAGGATGGGCAGCAGCCCAGATTGCTTCTATGTAACCAGCTTGGAAAACCACCACGCTTGTAAAACTTGAGCAGATGTTAATCATGAAGAATGCTCAACCACAGCATTGAGTAACACAAAATAAAACCACCAAGCCCACCACAGGTCCTTGAAAAAATGGGACAAGCTGAGCAGCCGAGCATGTAGATGGCAATGACGGTCTCACACGAGCTTCCCTGGCCTCTGAAGCAGTGCCTTAGCAGACAGTGTGGCCATGCATTCACAGAAGTACAGCGACGTCCTCCCAGCTCAGTTCCTCTGACTCTTCACTAACAGTGCTTCGGTTCCTCTTGCTCACCACATTCATTGCAGTTCTCCCTGTCCCACGCGCATCTACTCAAAAAAGGAGTCATCTTTCTAGGTCAGAAACCAGAGAGAAAATCTGGAAACATCAGTTGGTTGCTCCTTCAGTATTGCTGTACCCCTGAACCCCAGCCAAACCACAAAATCTCCCAACAATCCCAACCTCTCCCCCCAAACCCAAAGGATGATAAAGGAGCAGCATTTCAGTACTACCCTAAGTCCGAGAAGGATCAGCATTTGTTCATGTCTTTGGCAATCTCACTTCTTTTGTGCTCAACAAGCACTTCAATTGAGCAAAGTTTAACTAAGTTTGATCCTGCTAAACATTTTCTTTCAGCAATGGCACCATTATCAAATATCTAGAATAACCCAAAGGGACTGTATGTAAACACAACCCTGCAGGGAAGCTATTGGGAAAGGAGCACATGGTCACACTCAAGTCCTGAGATATGAGCTGGTGAGAGTGCTCTGAACTCTTGATAGGAGAAATACTGATGGCTGGAAGAGGTGGTGTGACAATGAATGTCATTGAAGGAACAAGCACATGTCTGAAGAGTTGGAGTGAAGGGAAAGAGATGCATTAGTATTGCGTATATAGATGAAGTTCAGCAATCATGGAATTCACTAAGAAAATGAGGTTGAGGTTTCTTGTGAGATTATTAGTGAATGGACAACAAGGGAACCAACAGTAGAACAGGTCATAAGTGATCCATGACAAGGAAATGCTAAAAAGCAAATGAAAAAAACAGACTACACCTCAGTTCTTGGTTATCTCCAGTATTAAAAGAAATAGATGAATTCTGAGTTAAATCTGTGACCTAACACACCATCCTCTTTACAACAGCAGCTGGTGCCAAAACTTTTGACAGCATCTAAAAAAAATCCCATAACAAAAAATTGTGATTTCTGGAAACACTTCCTCTTTGTCTTCTGCTCATGCCATTCTGCAACTCTATATGCTCTTCAACCACCTCTGTCCTCATCCCAGACAATGGCATTACTTATACAAAACAACCACTTCTTTCTCTCTCTCCTGAAACCTTCACCAGGCTCTGATTTACCTTCATAGCAATGAGAAGAAGCAGCTGTTTGACTGTTACATTAAAAAGCATCTTTCTCTGGAAAATTTGAAACATACTGCATCTACCTCACTTGTATCAACACCATAACCATCTCAGCAAAAGGAAGAGAGGATAAAAAGTATCAGGTTATGTCACTGTAAAGAAGTAGTGAGGTCAGACCTGCATATTTTATACCAATTTGTCTTTGTTTTAAACAGATGTAAGGAAATAAGGACTTAATTATTTTGTCCAAAACAAAACAAAGGTCAGTATGATTCCTTACAATATCTGCTGTTTGTCCTCCAATAGSTGTTTATTTGTTTCATATTTACTATAAACAATGATCAGGGTTCTCCTCTTGAGCTCCATCTCTATGTTGTTGCTGTACTACTTGGATGTCACAAAACTGTTTTCACATTTGGGCTCCTGCAGGTGATAATCCAATACTGCACCATAATAAATGCATTAATAAAAACTTTAAACACTTTTTTGTAACCTGGCTTCCCTCAGACTTGAGCCAAGCAAAATACAGGAGTGCATTGCATGTGTGCTGAACACAGTGACGAGAGGTGTGACTGGCACACAAATCACACAGTAGGCATGCTGTGAGCTCATTTCTTTTCTGAAATGGAGATGTAGTTCTCAGGTCTGGCACATAGAAATGGGAAACTTTGCAACAGAGTTATAAAATCCATCACAGCTCTCACACAGAGCCAGGTCTGTATTTCAGTTCTGCTGGTCTGGACACGAGGAATATATGCATATCACAATCTAGCTAAGGGAAAAAAAATCAAACAGATGGGTATCTTCAAATTCTCACCACGAGAAGAATATAAAGTGTGTAAAATGCAGTTTCTCTGTCCATGTTTTCAGTTCAACTTCTCTGTGCTTGACTACAGGTTATCATGATGAATTATATTTTCTTTTGAATTCATTCATTCATTCACTTTGGAATGGAGGAGTTTTTGGCAAAAGGATAGCCTGAAGTCTTTGTATGATGATGCTCAAAGTTCCTTAAAGTTTTGTCTGCAGAAGCTAAGCACTTATATAATGAAAAACACAGGAGGACAGGAATTACTTAATTCCACAKCTTTGTCCCAAGGAATAAATCTGCTGGAACCCTGCAGTTTTGCAATACATGATCCTCTTAAAGCATGATCTATCGTTTAGTTGCCTACATACAAATCAACTGATAGTGCCTGATATTGTTTCACTTAAGAATTATGCCTGAAGCTTTTCTAGGAATATGGTTCACATAATTACCCTTTTGCATGCATGCAAGAATTCCCACAAAAAACAGTAAATCAGCAATACTTGTGGGTGCAAAATGTATTTCATATCTCCACATTTTCAAGCTGTGAGAAAAGCTCAGAGTTTCCATCTGTTTTCACAGCAGCAGGAGGCTAGCTCTGGTCATCTGAAACATCCCATGGGGCTCCAGATGCAAACCATGATGTGGTCACTCAGCAGCCAGGCACTCCATCAGGCCCAGTTCAGCTTCCCACACGGCACACAGGTAACTGGGCATGGTGTCACCCTCTGCCAGTGAATGGAGCAGGAACATGACTGTCAACAGGAGCAGCAGAAATGGTGGAGATCAACCCTCCAGTGCCTGGCTGTGCCTTTGGCATGAGGATCAACCCGATTAGCAACTTGGGAACACAATTTCTCCCAGGCAGCTTCCAATAAGCACCCCCTCTGAGCCCACTCTGGGCCATGAGCTTCTCGCATAGATCAAACAAGAACAAGGAACAAATGCAGAAGAGTAGGAGCTAAGATTCACCATGAACCTCCTCACTTCTGATCCAAACAGAAAGCAAGCTACCACCTCGTCCTTGCCAACAGCACGTATTTACAAGCTGGTCCACAGAGGAAAACATTTCACCTTCACCTTCAAAAAAAAACCCTGTTTGGGAGATAAGGAGCAGAAAAGATGTCAACATACCATTAATTGTGCAAACAGAAGGCATTCAGGTGTCTGGATCAGGAGACAATGCAAGAAAGCATTTGGATTGAATCATAGAATCCCTCAAGTTGGAAAAGACCTTTAAGATCAAGTGTAACCATCAACCCAGCACCACCACCATGTTCACCATTAAACCATGCCCTCAGGTAACATCTACATGATTTTTGAACACCTCCAGCGATGGTGACTCCTCCACTTCCCCGGGAAGTCTGTTCCAATGTTCTACATCTCTTTCTGTGAAGAAATTTTTCCTACCACCCAGTCTAAACCTCCCTGGGTACAACTTGAGGCTGTCTCCTCTCATCCTGTCACTTGTTACCTGTGAGAAAAGACCAACACCCACATCACTACAACCTCCTTTCAGTCATTTGTAGAGAATGATGAGGTCTCCCCTCAGCTTCCTTTTCTCCAGGCTAAACACCCCCTGTTTCCATAAAACAAAACAGGGAACAATAAGGAAAAATCCATTCTGGGAGAAGCTGGGTCATTCTTGTGTGAATATATGGATGTACTGATAAGTAAGATAAAGAAGGTTTAGTACCATTGTTCATAGGCAAAATGTATTTTCATTTGTCCATAAACCACAAGCCACACTACAGCAAAGACACTGCTTGCCTGGAAGCTGACCAAATACATTTCTCCTGAAGTAGCAAAGTACATCAATAATATTCCTCCAAGTCTTTTATTTCTCACTTGGTAGTAATTACTTTACTTACTCCACATCACCATTTCATCTTTGTAAAGATGCATGGAGACCCCAAATAAGCTCCTACTTTAGCCCAGCATTTAAGCACATATTGGATTTAAGTACCAGTAAGTTCAGCAGGGATGTTCACATGCTCAAATCACCCTTGGGATTTCTGAATTCAGACAAGCAGCATTATCACGGGGAACAGGAGCACCTACCTCACCTGTCCATCACAGCCCAGAGGAACGATTCTGTCTGGCCCCATCACCAGGAGCATGGGGCAAATACCAAAACACCCTCAGTGGGGAGGAAAAAGACTCCTTCTCCAACAGAAACTACTGCAGCACCGATGCTATACAGCAAACAACAGGAACATTCGGCTATAACATTAAATGATGCTGTTAGAAGTGCCTAGGGCAGTGGGAAAGAAATGCTTAAGCATAAATGCTTAGAGTGAATAAATGAGCAAAGGAACTGCCATAACAGACAAAAACAATTCCATACTTTCCTGCAAAAACAGTATCAGGTACCACAAATGAATACATAAAACATCTTGGCCTGGGCAATTAAATGGCAGCCTAACTACAATGAAAATCTCACTCTTATCTCAGTGTTCAAAGGCTGGCTTCTATTTAAATCAAAAGAGGCTCTCTCTCTTTTATTTTTAAAACTCTGAGACCTGCCTGGCCGGGTTTTTCTGTGCTACACAAATGAAAAGGGAGGCCTATATTAGTTAAAAAAAAAAAGCTCAGAGACAAAACTAATACACAGATTATAATAAAAGAGCTGATAAAGAATATTCTGCCTCAAAGTTCATGCCAAGCAGGAGCAAGGACCACACGATGTTGACAACAGGTACTTTAAACCTCAGGTCAAGGATAGTTGCTATATGCCCTGTCAATACACTGTTAACCGTGATTGATTTGGTCCAGTGACAGATAATCTATTATGCACTCGTACTTCAACCCCACTAAATCAAAGATAGTTTGTCTAGCAGAACAAAATGACACAATATAGGAGAAAGCACAGGGACAAAGTAGTAGTTTTCTTTTCACCCAACATTCTTCTATGACAGAAGGAAACCAACATATAGCAAAATGTCTAGCAAAACACAAAAGCTTATATTTCTGGAGGACGTAGAAGAGGAAAAGAAGAACACTGTAATTAATAAAAATATATACTGATGAAAGAAAAGCCATAGAAGTCCTAGCAAAATGTCAGAGAGAGTTGCAAATAGCCTAAACATAAACAGCAAAGTAGGGAAAGAAAACCTGCCCCTGGAGTCAAGCTGTGTGTTTATCTAAACCTTTGAGGTGGGAGAACAAAACGAGGCTCACCATTTCTCATCACCTTCAGTACAAGGGGGGTGTCTTGGGGTGACTTTATGATGCTGTATCCCCTATCGCCCGCTCTGTGCCAACCATGAATCCTGTGCCTTTCTGTGTCTTTAAGGCAGACCCAAGGGAGGGCGGGGGGGGAGGGGATGAAGGCGGTGGAATTCCTTTGCCTCTCAGCTCTCAGCTTCTGCAGCAGGGAAGAGAGTGGCATTCTCTTGCTTTCTTCTTCAGCTAGTGAACAGCTTCTCTTGCTGTTCACTAGCTGAGGAAAGGTTTTCCTGGGACTTTGGCTTCTTCTTCTCCTCTTCTGGACTGTTCAGCAGCACCAGAACACCACTGGGAGGCCCTATACCGTGGCCCGGAGGGGCACAAGCCACACCCCAGCTCCGGAGAGAGAGCAGAGCCACGCCTACAAAGGACTTTGAATTTTAACAGGTTTTCTCCACAGCGAGAGGTTTTATTATTTAGCATTATTCTTCTTCCGTGCCTGCGTGCACTCTGCTTGTTAAATAAATAGCTTCTTTTTCACTTTCCTCCGAGATATTTCTTCCTGAACCTGTGGGGGAGGGGCGGCTGAAACCCGCCTTCTTTGGAGGAGACATTTCTTTCCAGAGCATGTCCCTTAATTTGTCTCAAACTGGAACAGGGGGAAAAACAAATTGGACTCTCTCCAAGTATCAGATAGCATAGTTTACATGCTCTTATTGCCTGGCATAGACTTGCAGTTTCCACCTTATTCTCCCACCTGGTCTTTCCTTTTTCAATGTGGATATCTGCCTAGAGACAAGATGTCTGGGAACAACATCTTCCAACATGAATCCCAACACTGATATCCTAAAGCTAAAGACTGCCGAGTGTCCAATACCTGCACAATCCAGCAGTCTGCATGACAATGGAGTGCATTCATCCTCTTTCATTATTCACTCTTAATATCCTGATGTTCACAGCATCAGTAGCCTGTATTAGAAAGAGGTAATACACTTCYGTGAAACAAATGAACTCCATTACTCTGTCACCCAGACACCCTTTGTTGGTCACAGGGACTGAAAAGAAATGGACCCATCCCATATAAAGAATTAGCAGAGGATGTAAGTAGACTAGGAAGTAGAAGACAGGTGCTCTATGTACATACAGAGCTTGAAGCTGAACATGAAATTCTCTGCTGATTGGCATCCATACTCTACGCCCATCCATTTTTATACGGATTATAAAATAGCAGCTGGTTACTCTGAGTTGGATAAAAGTGTGACAGGCAAAAGCCCAAAGGACTGTAAAGACACCTGCAGTGTGTGATTACAGCACAGCCCCAGAGCAGAAGTGCTGCACAGACTCTCCATCCCGCTCTGCCAGTCCAGGACTAGAGGGGTGTGCTGCTGTTGGCCACCCTGTGAGCTGAGCTGTCCTCTGCACACCAACCGATGCCTTTCACAGCTGCACAAAGGCATTTGGGGCTATGCTGAAGCACTTGATTGCTATGCAGGGGTGTAAAGGGTTATTAAATAAAATCTCCCCCTCAGGCCTTTTCTTTTAGAGGTCTACGTGGCGTGGGCCAAAACTAATTTTCTCTCCTAACCACATCTAGTGAGAAAAGCTCGGCCATACACAGAAGCTGTGTAATATTTGATAAGGACAAAAAGACTTGGAGAACAGTGAAAGACTAACCTGGAGATAGTGTTYGTGCCCCTCACCGTTTAATATGGGACAGAAATAAGTGGGTCACCCCTCATCACAGAGTAAATAAATAATATTTTACATTCTATTGGGCAAGTATATATTTTCAATGCAAAGTCATTTTACCAAAGCCAAGTAGCCTGCACGTATCTTCGTGTTCCCTCAGCTTTATTATTTCCTTCCTTTAGATTATATAGACATAGATTATGGACATATAATTTTAGAATTAAAGTAAGTAAGCTACAGCTGTGTATAATTTTTCTCCTCAAGTTTTGCAAAGTGTTGTCAAAGCAAAGAGGAAAAAAAGCCCACCATAGTAGTGATGGTGACCTATTTCACTTCTGTGCAGCCAACAGAATCAAATTTGCTTCAGCTTTAAATGCACTGCCAATTTGAAAAATTTAACACAAGCTTTTTTCCTTCTAATAATAGAGACCATTAATAAGTAACACTTACAGATTCCTTCCAGCCTTTACAGCATCTCCAATGTGCAAACTTTTGATACTTTTGTAAAGGCTGAACTAGTGAAGACCTCCCACGAGGCATATGGATCAGAGCTTCTGCTCATATGAACCTACCCTGATACCTCCAGGGGTTTAGGGAAACCATTCCAACTTAACCTGGCTGAGGAACTGGCAGCTTTAAAATGTATTTATTTTCATACTCTGACTGACACTGCACACCGACTAATCTAAGTATTTATTCCATTTTATGCATCACTGAATTAAACTTAATAATACTCAATTTATAGACAATGAGTAAGGGAATGATGTGCTTGCTGCACGCTGCACAAAAAGTCGGGACCAGGGCAGAAATAAAAACTTGCATTTCTGACAATAAGTCATGTATCTGACAAAGAAGCCATCCCATCCTATGTCGCTGTTCTCCCCACGGACGAGTAGAGAAACGACACGAAGTCCAGGCTCAGGGATAAATGGGAGCGCTTTAATGATTTCTCTCAGAAGGCTTTTATATGTTAGTTTGCAAAGTGTATTAAGTGGCATAAGGTAATTGGTTTTTTGCCATCCACCCCTTGAGGGGATTGGTCAAGTTCTAAGACACCCATCTCTGAATGTTTTTCTAGTTAGAACCATAACAATTCTGCAAAACAACCTGCAGCTGCAAGAAGTTTACAAAACTGTAACATTGTTTTGAGTTACTTGCATGGGAAACACAGAACTCTCACAAAAATGCTGCAGAGAGCTGAAGAAATTCTCTGCTGGAGCTTTTTCAGCATCCATAATCCTCTACTTAAAAATAAATCACATGTGCGTTTGACCACAGAGGGGACACATGTTCAGATGGCACAAATGGGCACAGCTCTTTTCTTGTCAACACAGTTGTGCTCCGTTTCAGTAGCTCATCTGATCCAGAGTTTATGTACGTAAAAACTGACTCAACACACGAGAAACAGAAAGCTTAAACACATGCAAGGTGTGTTTAAATGGTCAATCTGAAATTTATCTCATTACCAATGAAGCTCCCCCCGCCAAAAGAAAAACATTTAAATTCAAACCATTTAATGGTACAAGCTAATTAAAGTAGTTGTTTTCAAAGCAGCCTATCTCCCCTCAAGCAGTTAAATTAGGTTTATGAAAAGAACATCAGATGATGTACTCATTTCTTATTACCACAAGAAGAGTGACTTCCTTGGCTGGATGATTTTTAAAGAAATCACATGGTGGTGATATAATTTCCCCCCTGGTTAATAACTTTGGTGTGTCTGAGAGGCAAAGAGAGAGACGAAAGGTCTCATTACACCAAATAAAGAGCAATTTGAGAATATCTACTGTCAACTTTAGCAAGACAAAAACAACTTAGCCATATATATTCACATATGTTCAGTTCGCTAGAAACTCTGAGTAGAAGCCCAGATCATGCTTGCCTCAATGGRCAGCACTCACAGGACAAAAATTGCAGACTGTTTCCTGCAGCAGGCACAAAAAAGAGAAAACACATTAAGAAAATGGAGTGCTTGAATATCTTGTAAAGAGAGAATGTCTGCCTGAGCAACCTGCCTTGCAATCAGTCCATAAGCCCCAAAGGCACAAACTTGTGCTGTATTTGCTGACTCTGACAGAGCCACACCCTACCCCAAATGCATCACTTTAAGAAAACGGCTCACATCAAAAGCAGGTGAGGTTTTTTCCCCAAGAAAAAAAAAGCATCACACCAAAAGGCACAGTCAATTGGAAGGAGGCCACTTCCTCTGAAAAGTAGTATTTCAGTAATATTTGATGGATGAATATTCCAACCCACAACCAATGCCTCAGCCCATCTRTGCCCTGCAGCCTTGCTACCCCAAACTCAACACCTGAGAAATAAATACAATTGCTGTCTATTTTACTGTATACAAAGGCCCTAATGAACTCACATTTGAAATAAACAGGAGTCATTGAAGCTTTAGTGCAGCCATATATTAAGATACGAGTATATTGTTCTCTGTCCAAGAAGACTTCAACACAGGAGACATTAAACCATAAAACCTTTACTACCGGGCCAGCAGAACTGCTGTGTGCCTGCCCGTGGCCATGGCGCTCCCTGCACTTTCACAGCCCAGGGAAGTGCTCCTTCAGCTCCCAAGGGAATGAAATAGCTCACCACGCCAGTTTCCTGCCAAAGAATATATATAACTGTAAATGTGTGCCCACCTAGGAGACGAGCTGTATTTATGCACTTGGGAACAACTAGGGGAAGTCTGGCGAAGACTTCCAAAACACAACTGACCAAGTCAGGAAGAGGCCACTGAAATATATGGACTGGAGACTGGATCACTTTAAGGACAAGATCTGAGCAAGCACGGGGGGTGTTCGCGAGCACCTGAACRCAAAGTCTTTCCTCAAACACAGTGAATCCCGATCCCCTGGTTCATCTTTACCACAACCTATCCAAGACTTGCAGGAGTTTGGAAACAGTGAGTGGCTCTGGGCATAAACTGGATATAAACTCCGTCAGAAAAGCCTCCAGTGCTTATTTCCCGCCTTGGGTAGCGATGCCCCTCAGCGCGTGCACGGCCCCTGAACCCGGCCCTTCGAGCCCATGTACGACCCCTCAAGCCCAGCTCGGCCACGCGGTCCAGCTCTTCAGCCCGGCCCGACCTCCCTGCCCCGCCCCTCAGCCCAGCCCGGCCCCTCCAGCCCAGCCCATCCCGACCCGACCTCCCTGTCCCGCCCCTCAGCCCAGCCCAGCCCGGCCCCTCCCGCCCAGCCCAGCCCAGCCCGGCCCAGTCCAGCCCGGCCCGGCCCAGCCC
>RAHM01000215.1:271226-372575 GCA_003713295.1 Parotia lawesii
CCCCCCCCCTCCCGCCCCTCACCCCACCCCAGCCCAGCCCAGCCCAGCCCCGCCCAGCCCAGCCCAGCCCAGCCCAGCCCGGCCCGCCCTCCCTGTCCCGCCCCTCAGCCCGGCCCTGCTGCGGCTCCGAGGGTCAGACCCCTGCCCGCGGGGTCGCCCCGCCCAGCGCGCACGGGCCCGACGGGGGCGGTGCTCAGGCGCCACCTGGCGGCGGCGGGGCGGCCCCGCGGCGAGCGACTCGTCCTTCGTGAGGGAAAGGCCCTGCCCGGTAATTAAAATGGACAAAGCGGGCGGCAAATRAGGGTCCCGACGAATGAAGACCTTTTCTGAACCTTCCCAGAGAGACGGGGAAATGCCAGGAGTGGGGCACTTCCCTGAAATTATTGAGTCATCCCCTGAATTGTGGGGTCTTCCCGTCAGCCAGACGGTCCAACAGAACATTGGGCGAGCGCAGGTTTGGTGGGATGAGAGACTGTCATTTGGCTAAAAGGGACCCTGCTCCCTGGCCCGCATGTGCCCAAGTGCTCTGGCTGTTTATAGACCGACAGCAACACAAGGGGTGTGGCAATAAAAACATGATTTAAAGAGGAGAAAGTCCTGAGCTGCCCAGCAGTCGTGGCATGGAAGCTCCAGAGAGATGCGTGCACTGGGTGCGGAGAGGATCCAGCTCTGGATGAGGGCAGGTCTGAGGCATGGAGAGAGAGAGAAGAGCAAGGGAAGTACAGGGATTACAGACCGCAATAATGTGATCACCTCCTGTAGCAGCGTTACAGCACACACCCAACTTCTGGACTCCAAAGAGGTGCTCTGCAGGGTTGTGTTTTATGTGTCCCAGCACCCGGTGCTCTTGGGCTGTGATATCAGTTGGAACACGCTTACTACAATAATAAAAAATTGACTAATTAAGTCTGAAGGGCTTTTTCAATGCTGCATCAACCTTGTGCAAGCTGCAGACATACGTGGCACAGCCTCCCTATTCACCACATGGCAATTAAAAAAAAAAAAAGATAATGTGTTGGCTTCTAACAGTACGTTCTTTTTGGTTTTAAAAGTGTCTCTGTGCTATCATTATAAGCCTCTCTGGTATGTTTTCCATGAGAGTTTTAGATGTCAGGGTAAGACAAAAATCTATAATGATCATTAGTCTGTATTTTAAGGACTCTGAACAAAAAGACTGCTGTCACATTGTTGGGCTTAGAGGCCCTAAGCATTCTTGGTGTTTTGTGTGTGCTGTTACAGAGATGAAATATKAGAGCAGCAAATACTGTTTCCCGACACTTGTGTTTTAGAATATGTACGTATGCTTGTATTCTGTTGTACTTTCCCTTGATATGTGTTTCAGAAATGCAATAGTGCATTTCCTGTCTTCCTACTAACAGTTTTAGCTTCTAATATGCTATAGCAAATCTTGCAAGTGTTATGATCAATGTAAAACCAGCTTGAATCCTACCAGTCCTTTTTTTTAAAGGAAAAAGATTTTCTTAACCTTGCATATCTTGGGGTCTTCTTCCTGAGCCCACTCCTGCAAGTTGCTGAATGACAGAATCTCTGAAGATCACAATGGAAAGGATAGCAAATAATCTCTGTTTATTCAGGCATCATTACCRTAAAAGAAGTAACAAAAATATCAGAAGGAATTTATACAATTCCCCTGCTTCTTGTTGGTACTTAGGACTAAGAGCATGCCCTTCTTCCTACAGAGAAAGCTACATTTATTGTCAGAAGCAAGTTTTAATATAACCTTTAAAGCAATAGTTCTACTTTAATGAAACTACTAAAATAGCTATAGTTTAATGAAAGCTACTATATGAACCAAATAACAGTTAGAATCTCTGTTACATATAAACGTGCTAAATATGACAATATGTTAAGGTTTCTTTTTTTTTTTAAAGAAGTGTGGGATCAGACACTGTATCAGAGTAGCTAGAACTATGAAGAAAAGTTCTGTTTCTGCTTAAACCTGGTAAATGAATAATTGTTATGCTTTAAATAAGAGAAAAAGCCATGGCATCTTATGGCATGGGTTGTTTCTTCCCATTTGAGATTGTGTGTTAATCCAGTGTATCCAAAGGAGTCAAGTATTACAAATAAAACTCCAGTGGAGATTCTGCCAAACACCCTTCTGCATGGCTACACTGCTGCCTCTGTTTTAACACTGGTCCTGCACCTATTACTGTATGTAAGTTCATTTTGAGACATACACTGACTTTTTTTGGGAAGTTTGGTAACTATCCCAATTTTTTTTAAACTCATAATTTGGGCTTCGTACTCCATGACTGCGTAAGGACAAAAAGCACGTGCTTTAYGGAGTATGAAGTGATTCCAGTGGAACTGTGTCTGGAATCAGATCTAACTGCCAGGGATCATTAACCTCCCCTGCCACCTCCCATTACTGCACTGGGCTTTAGATTGCACCTGTTGTGTCTGGTATTAACCAGACCCRTCAGTCTTTTCTGACACAAGCCCTGCCTTGGGTTCAAGACATTGAGAAGTTGAGCTCTAGGCACGCACATGCTCAACACAGAGTGCGTGTCCTTACTGTCCTTATGTAGAAATTTACCCTTAAGATATATTTCTTACACAAAAAACTGCCCTCCTGAAGGGCAGTAAGGTAACAGCTGGTACAAACCTGGGCAAGGCTCAGGCTGATGAAGACAGCGTGGCTGTGACTGGGCTGTCAGGTCTGTGACACCACTGCTTTCCATTGCTCTATCTCGTCTTTCTGGTTTTACTTTGCAAATGTTGTAAGCTTCGTATCTGGAGCCAGAGGCAACATTATAAAGCTTTTCTAATGTTTTGTAAGCCTTGCAAGCTAAGTTTACAGAGCTCCATCTCAAATGAAAAAGAAGTTTATGTAGTAAAGAATACATAAACCCACAACAGTACAGAAATATATTCTACATCCATGCCAAATTTGGTTATTGCTGGAATTATTAATCACGTAGTCAAGACAGAAAAAGAGAATTTAATTTTGTGCCAAAAACACCAACCACATATAGTCTTTCTTGTTCAACACTTTTAAAAAAAACTAGAATTTACTATTTATAGATCCTGCACTGACCCCAGGTGCCATATGGCAAACATACAAAAATAGCACATATCAAGATATTAAAGTTATTTCCCAATATAAAAAGCATCCTCTTATTGATAATTGTTTTATTCTTGAAAGCCTTGCTCATAGAAGAAAGTACACTACTGCTTCTCTTGATTTAAATACGTCTACTTCTATAAAGAAAAGTAAACTCTGTGACGAAAATTTAGAGGAGAGATTTCATTGTTCTTTGCCATTAAACAGCACTGTTATTTACAGTTTTTTGGAAAAAATCACTAAACAGTGATATTATTCAATTATACACCACAGGAAAATTAAAGTTATAAGATTGTGATTCAGTAAAGCTTTAAAGCAGCCTCATAACTTCACTGACAACAAGTCATATACTCACATTTTCTTTCTGGGGGAGTCATTCTCTCAACCACCTTTAGTTAGCTGGTGTAAATAAAATCCATGGAGGATGCCCCTAGGACTGTGCCAAGGTCCTCACTGCCCTCACCTCAGGGTAGACAGTAACTGACTCTGATATTTGCACATCCTTTTAGTTGAAGGTTGTTTGATATGTGCTGGTGACTCCTGTTTTCCGTACAGAAATCTGTAGCATGCTTTTACATAGCTTGGTATAAGTGCTTTGCCCAGGAAAGCTATGCTGCAATGAGTACAAATCTCTGCATCGTAACTGTCTCGAAGTCACTTGTTTTAAAAGGGTTGCAAGACAATGAGAAGCCACGTTTCCTCCTGTTACATCTGTACAATTTTTACTGCTTCATGCCTGGCAAATATCAGTAAATCTCTTGACTGTCAGGGGGTTCCAATTGTGGAATAATCAAAATTATGTGTCATAACAGAAACTCCTCKTATTAAAACTACTCTCACGATTTTTAAATAGACATTTCAAAAGTCCGGGCCTCACTCTTAGTTACATTAGAATAACCCCATCAACTTCAATTATGTTAAAATAATATGAAGATCAGAGACTTATCATTGTCCACTTGCTGCTATCTCTGTAATAGAACACTGTGGGCATCAGATTTAGCTTTTTTCTGTGGAAAATGATTTCTCTTTTATACTTTTAATAATGAGATCTAACATAGAATCAAAGTGACTTTTAAGAACTTCTTATTTGTTCCTTTTTGATTAATTTTCCTTCCTAATATACCCTAAAAACTTTAACCAAAATCTCCAATAATGAGATCAAAACAATTTAAATTAAAATACATCTCTAGACTATTGAGTTATGTCTCCTTCAATCATACTAAATAATACAAGCTGAAGAACTATAGCTTCCAGCCAAGCYTTTTATGCATTTGGAAAAGCTTTATCAAGCCTAAGTTAAAAAATGCATTAAACTACATGAAAGTTTTATTCCTGATGTGTATAACCAATGACAGCATTTCATCTGTAACCTTGCCCCGTTTCAGTTGTGGGTTGGATATGTGTGTGTCATCCCCAGTGGTGAAATTTGCCATCTCAGTGTGTCCTGGATCTTCAGTCTTTAGTGTAAGGATATATCATGTCACATGCTGGAAATTGTTTTCTCCTGATAATGGATGAGTTTGAGAAAACTCATAATCAAAGAAGGAGATACAAGAGTATCCAATTGTGCTAAAATTATTCAATAAATAAAGACTGCTGCATCTGGGAAATAGGCTGTTAGGTGAAACCAGTTACAGGCAGGTGTATCCAGACATCCACAACTCTAAGGAACTTGTGTCTTGGTGTTCCAAATTCTTGTGTTTAGTCTTACCTCTGGATAAATTCTTCTCCAGTATGTATTTTCACACAGTAAGGAAAAGGATTAGAGAATTTTCTTCCTAATGTCTTAATTTGTCTTTTTAATTTTTTTTTTCTTTTTTCATTTTCTTTTTTATTTTTTTTAATCTGAATAATCTTTACCCAGAATTTTTTGCTGTTTCTGTGTTTTCTTCAGGAAACCTGAATTGGATGAGCCTGGCCTAGCCATGACTCTGAATTTTAAATTTCTGGTTAAAACAGGGGAGCAAGTTATTTCATCTATGGATTCTGGAGATAAATATCTGTATATTGCCCTCTGGATAACTAGTTTTGTGCAGCCTTACTTAACAGAACTCAGAGATGAACTAAAGAGAAGGGAATTTTCAGAATAATGTAGTTAATGGATCCTAGCATCTGTATAATACAGAAATCTCATTTCAGAAAAAAACAGCCCAAAAARGAAACAGATTTGTTTTCAATTACAGGGTTTAAAGTCATAGTGAGGCTGACTTAACTGGAACATTTCTAATTTACCTCTGGTGACGATCTTGCCTAGTACCTCTAATTTAAAAATAATGTCGGATATAATGCAGATGATGTTGTAACATTTCTTAACTTTTCAAAGAGGTCCGTGTTTAATGAGTAAAGYTTTTTAGTCTCAGGTAAATTACATTATTCGTGCTAATGTGCTTCCACTTTTCAAATCTAGAACTACAATAAGTCSTCTCTTTTAGGCAAGTGTTTTAGAATATACAATTTAAATCTTTCTATTAAACTTCATAACACAGGATTTGCAAGAASACTCTCCAAAAATTCTTTGTGAGGACATATTTGTACCACCTTGATACCTACTTGAAAAATCTAATTTGTGCATGAAAAATATGCCTGTAAATTCCAACTAACTTATAACATCAACTAATTAGAGGATTTTTAAAAAATAAAATAGCTTTTTAAATGATTGCCAAAGGCAATCTCACCTGCCCAAGGAGAGAATTAATATGGTTAAAGTTTTCAGAGWAATTAGAAGAAAAACACATTTTAGTAGAATAGATGCATTAAGTTTAATAATGATTTTAAAGCTTATAGATGCCAGTCCCTCAAGATCTCATGTGAGTTATGAAATCCAATTTTATTCTCATAACTCCGTAATAAAGTTTTATAAATGTTATAAAAAAAGGTTTTTGCTAAGAGTGAACAGAAATCTGAACTGTCTGGCCAAGTAATAAAATTGCATTCCTTTGTCGCTAAGTGTCAGAGAAGAAGTTTTCCCTGAAAAATTGATTGGTAAATCTTCCTTTTCCAGAGAACTGCATTCATTTCTTCCTTCATAGGAAGAAATGCCTTCATAGGCTTTTTAGTGGGTTTTCCATTAACATCTAAGTCAACTGCTGGGCAAAGAAAAGGCAAACATAAGACAAAGTGAGGGAAATGGTCAGGAAAAAAGCTTTGCAATCATTGATTATATTACATTCCAGCTTTTCACTGTGCTCTGCTGTGCTCGGTTCTTACCCATTGCAATAAACAGTGTAACTCTAGGCTCCCTCCAGCAGCACAAAGCCAGAGCAGACTGACCATCCTTATGGCGGGCTAATCCCAAGTGCAAGATCTGGTATCACCTGCCATATGCACTTGGAAAGGATCCTGTGTTTCTAAGAAAATAGACTCGTGTGCGGTGTTCTGGCAGGAGCACTCAGAATGATGCCTGGGTACCCCCCCAAACACCTCTGTCCTGAAAAGATTACAGTAGAGTGCTGGAAGATGGAGCATTTGTCATACTTTCAATTGCTGCTTATTTTGGGTAGAAAAATCTGATTTTTAAAATGTTTTTAATAACATACACACTTTAGAGAATAATTGTTTTGAATAACGTACACACTTTAGAGAACAATTTTTGCTGCATTTGTTAGCTTTTGTTGCTGAACATCTCAAAAATCCTTTTTTCACCCTGAATATTGCTTTTGCAACTGCAGATCAATAATTGCTTTCTCACCACCATTGAAAAATAATGACATGACTGTATATTTGATCAGCTGCAAATTAAGCTCCAGCTGAAAAGCACCCCTTGGACGAGTGGGCCAGGATGGAGCAGGGAGATGATTTTGCTGTCAGACACAGCAGTGCAGGCACAACCCAGAGCACACCTTGTTGGTCTGGATGAGTATAAAGAGCATAACTGAGGAGATGACTGGAGCACTCGGAGTACGAGTTGTGTTCCCCTGTTTTGCTGGGCAGGGGTGGGCTGCTTTCTTCATGCTTACCTGCCCGACAGACAAGTGTGGCCATGTCACAGTGTCACAGTGTCACAGTGTCACAGTGTCACATTGTCATATTGTCCCCGTCACACCATGGGAATATTAAACACAGCCTGGAACTGTTAAAAGGTGTCCTCATTCTACCTCTTTAATTAAGAATGTTATTACAGTAATGCTTATAATTGCTTTCCTATGATGAGATTTAAAGAATGCCTAGATTCCATTTTCACTCCCCCACCAAAATTGTCTTGTATTTCTATTTATACGTGACTGATATGTGCATTATAATGAAATTATTCCGTATTTCTAAATTCTGTCATGATTTTCTTGGAGACAACTTGTTTTAAAAACATGTTTTAATTAGTGAGTGTCTTGGAAAAATATACTTTGTCTCATTGCTTCTTTTATTGCATAGGAAGCTGGAAAAACTCCAGTGATCACTGGTATTACTGTCTTATAAATTACTATAATATATTTCTCAAAATTTCACACAGTGCTGAATGGTTTTGGCAGTACAAAATGCATAATGTGAATTAAATTTAGTCTCTAACCTAATTTTCCGTAAATATGGAAACTCTGAAGAACCTCGATTTTCAAGCAGAAAACTCTTCTCATGCCTTATTCCTTGGAAATTATTTATTCTGAAAGGAACAACACGATGGCAAAAAAAAAAATAGAGGAGGAGAGAAACAGGAAATGAAAAAAAACATAATTACATTTTGTAGCACTTTGGTGAATAAAATACACATTTCAACTAAATCAATTAGATCCAACTTCATGTAATTATCCTGAATGCAAACCCAACTTGAATTTAACTTGCTACAGGAACTGTGCAGTTTTCCCATTTAAAAAGACAGATTTTATCACCAGCTAAAGGCACTTCAATTAAAATTGGAGGCTTAAGCACCCAGAAGCCTGCTGGCACTGCCTTGATGAGCTGTAATTCTAATTGGAAACTCTTTGCAGTCAGTGCACAGCAAAGAACCGTGGCTGTTTTTCCAGGGATGCCCATGTTCTCTGCAGGTGTTTCCTACGTAGCACATCTGGAAGGGGGTTCATGACGTGCTCCAGGGAAGGGGGGGAATGAAGAACAGGTTTGGATCCACCTGAACCACAAAGTTGGTTCATTCTCCTTTCATGAGAAGTCTTGATTTTTTTATTATTCTGTGTCCTCTAAAATACTTTTCCTTCACATATTTTAATTTCGTTATTTCTCTGGTGGAGTTAAAATCTCTTCTCCCCATCCCAGGAAAGGCCACAGGGATTGGTTATATGCTAGGACACTTTTCTGTGGAGCTGACCAGCTTGAAGCACCTTCAAATGAAAGCTGTAGGAATGGTAACTTGAGCATTATAATTGAATCTATTAATATGCTTTAGAGCTTATGATAACTGATTCAATGCATTTGTAGCTGACAGAGTCTGTAAGAAATATCATCAACACCATTATTAGTATTTGATTATTGTTAGATAATCTCTTTGTTCATCTGTGGTTTCTTCACTTAATGTTCCTAAGTTCTGTAGTTACATAGACCAAGAGTACCCTATTGCTTTTTGAGCTCTATTTCCTTAGCATATTCCAGCTACTGAATTCAGTGTAAAAAGCTCTTAAGCCCTTCTACTGGGCCAAATGTGTTGGGTTTTTTATTTTTTTTTTGCTTTGGTTAGTGGTTTTTTGGTTTGGGTTTGGTTTTTTTTTAAAGAAAAAATCCAGGATAGATAGTAACTAACACCACAGAGTTCCAATTTTAGGTGAAACAACATCATAAAACACTACTCTCGGTTCAATAACTGTGATACTTTAATAATTAGAAAGGACACAGGTGACAGTTTTATTTCCCTCTATATTATTTTTTGAGGTTTTGAGCAGATTTTTATGATACCACTTGTGATTGTGATAGCCTAAATAAATTTACTACTGTTAAGCAAATGGAAAGTCCAATATTCAGTACAGCTGCTTACTTTTTTTTTAAAATGACAGATTCTTGATCAAAAATCCCTTCCAAAAATTTTCTAAGAATTTCTCAAGGTTTCATTTTTTGCACAGTTTGAATATTTAATATGTAAATCAGTCACCACAATTGGTATAAAAATGGCCCATTTTTTGTGCATGGCGTTGACGGTGGTTTACTTTCATCTTTTTCATATATTCTTTCATGACTTCCATGGTTCCAGTAGTAGGCTCAGCCTCTGCTGACACAGCATTTCTGCAAGCAGAATTTCTCTGTTCACTGTTGGGACTTTCAGCTGAGAAAGGATTGAACCAGCTCGGAATGAAACAAGTGATCTAACAGGGCCACCAGGAATTGCACCATTGAAAGGTGGCAGAGATGGGAGAAATAACTGAGAAAGAAGGGAACATCATAGGATGGAAGAGGAGGAATATGGAAATGCACAGAGAAAGCCTTTCAAATTAAAGAGCTGTTTCAACTCTTAGTTGCAGATGAGACGTTATTTCTTTGAACTCGTTTGACTAAATCACCTTGAACATTTTCAGTAGGTTTTGGGACATTTGCCAGAAGTCAAAAGGTTAACTCTTCCACTATATTTTTTAAGCAGTTTTGCTGGTTTTAAGTCTACATTCATATCTCAAAAGATTTTTTTACATCAAAGGAAGAAAGACAAGTAAAAATTCTAACTCGTAACTTTTTAGTGTTACACCATTTTTTCTTATGGGTATGATCATGGTAACTTTTTCAATCTCACCTTTGAAGAAGAAACTACTGATGTATTTTAGGTCCTTTAAAGTAACCTAATGTAGTGTCTTTACTTTTTTTCAGGATCTAATAGTAATGAATAAGAGCAAGATTAATCCTTAAAGGGAATTCAAGTTTTCTTTTCTCCTTTCTGACGTCTGAAAATAGAATGTTCCTTGGAATCAATGTTTCCTTTACAAAAGAATACATTGCTAGGGTTTTTTGATTAAATGTGACTCTCAAACGAATCCTGCCCCCAATACTAGTACTACTGTTTGTTGATTTTCTACAGCAATGTCCCTCAGAAAAATAACGAGAATGCAAATAACAAGGATACTTAGAGACAGTTTACATCTCCATTCCCACGGTTGGTGCATAGATGTTTTAGCTATTTCTTTCCTTCCCAGTGTGTCACCTGCAGGTATTCACACCTCGCCCTTCTTACACTGCTGTGTCAGCAACAGCTGCATGGAGTGACTACACCTGACATCAGGTGAAACTCAGTACCTTGGAATGATTCCTACAGTGTACTCTCTCCCCTGAAAGCACTGTGTGTGGTGAGTTGAGTCATTCACACTGGTTTGTATCYGTTGTATTCTGGGAGAAAAGGTAGTAGCTACTGCGAGGCTCCTTTCACAAGGCAATGCAATAATGAGCGGGATGCTGATCCTCAAAATGTAGCTTTCCATGAGTCTGGAAATGCCAGGCTAATATTCCAGTGGGGACTGAGTGGTTAATATAAAACTCCAGCTCTGACAGGCAGGATCTCATTGTGATAAGGTGAGTTTCTAACTGAATTATCAAGCCTCATGTAGGCAGAGATCTGTCTTGGGGCAGCTGCTAACAACATCAACAACTGTGAGCTGCTTAACCATCATGGTACTGAAAAATAACATAAGCRGTTAAGATTAGGTTTTTATTCTCCAAGATTTGAAGATTTCCTTAATTTTAAGCAGAAAAGAGTCCCAGTGAAGACAGCTGGCATTTCAAGTTGGCTAAAGATATGGCTGTTTTTAATGGTTGCGTCATGATTTGACCCTGAGCATGACAAATTGTTTTAGCTAGAAAACAGAAATTGTAAAAGATTCTGCATTTGGGTGGTATTCACACTGCTTTCCAGTTTTCCTTCCATTGTAACAACTTTTTGATCCTGTGGTAGTGTACAGGAACATTCTCATCAACACGAAACAAACCAGTTAAAGACTTACGTGTCCCTCAATGCAAAATATTTTCTGAGGAAGTCCTATAGAATCATGGGCAGTTCTGGGATATATTCTATGGAGGGCAGCATTTCTCCAAAGATCTGTTCTGTAAACTATATACAAACCTCTTTTTTTCTACAGCTACTTAAGAATACTGATTTTAGTATTTTCCTTTTTTCCTGTGTGTAAAAAGACCCATTATTGTTGCCATTTTTTCTGCCATGCATTTTCTTCCTTGCTGGTGATAGGCTTAGGCTTCAGTTTAGCCAAGTGTGTGAGCTCAACTTCACTGTGGTGAACTGTACCTACATAACTTTCCTAGATAAGGCACCCAGCATGAGGAAATCCATTCTCAAGTTTGAACTTGCTTTATGTTTGCAGAGAAAGTCCTCTTTAACAATTATTCTGAGAACCAAGCCCTTGAGAATATGGGATCTTTCATGTTGCTATCGCTTACATGCTGTGGACAGTGTCATAGCTGTTAAATGTGTGATAATCACACCATTTCTGTTTCTGGCCAAACTTCTCAGAAATAGAGCTTCCAACCTGATACTAAGCTGGGTGAAATATCTGAAGACTTTATGCACAGGCTCAGAAAGACATTGATTGCTGGCTAATGACGTATTGAGCAATCTGTTCTTCAAGCAGAGATGGGCACTGCTAATAGGGCTTAGAAGTAAACCAGGAGTTTTGGCATTAGTAGAAAATTACAATGATCGTAACTGCATCACAATATTAACATTTTTTAAAATTCTTAAATTAGACATTGTTTAAGAAGTCAGCAGTTTGGAACGACATTGTTTAAGAAGTCAGCAGTTTGGAACAACATTGTTTTCTGAACTTCTTTCAGCATACATCGAAAAGCTAACATTTTATTATTAGAAAACCATCCCAAAACATTAATGATCTGTTAAGGAAACTGAACAGCCTCTGTCCGTATGTAAGAAATCAAATATTCTTCATAAAACAATCCAGAGAAAGAAGGCCATGGAATAAGGTTATCCAAAATGTGTAATGTCTATTTATATGTATAAATATGAAGTTATTCTGTCAGTAGAACTGTAAGCGTATAAATTCTATAGAGATAAGAGAAACAACAAACTCCTGAGCTGGATTTGCATATTTTGCAATTTTGCAATGTATATCTCTGCTTCTATAATAGATTTGAAGCTGCTACAGCAGYATTAAAGTGTCAGAGACTTCAATTTATATACCACTCTGCCCAAACCTATAGTCCAGTCATAGAAAGGGAGCTATTCCCAGTCACAGCGTGAGTTGTTCTTTATTTTGCTTGAAAACACCTTACAAATGAATGCTTTATGGTTCTCAAATCCTCATGTTACTTATGGATAGGAAAACTCTTTAGACAAGAAAAGCATGAGATGTGCAGACAAACACAGTTCTCTTGAGGATGCTGAGTGTGCACTATGGTCACTGACCTGTCACTGCTGATTTACCTTTGGATCACCTTAATGTTCCTGTAGCAGCAGGAAATATATCTTCCATGGGATGCTGTCAAGCTCAGAGATGTTGGTACCTTTCAAGTTTAATAACAACATGGCTTCTCATTCATCTGAAAATACTGGATTCTGATTTGTGGCTTTCAAATACCTGATGCAAATTTTCAAAAGCCTTTCAGGAATGACTGGGTTTGTTAAAAAATTATGGTACGTGGCAATCAGATCCAAAGGTCGCAGTTTAACCAAACAATCTATATAAGATTTAACCACAGRGAGTATTTCCACACTCAGAAAATGAAGTGTTTTTGAGGGAAAAATATGTAATTTAATTGACAAATTTTCACTTAAGAATGAAAACAAACGTGCCTTTAAATTTGTTTATTTGGTTATAGAAATCTCATTATTCAGACTTAATTTAAAACACCGTTTCGGTTAAATACTGAACTATGATAACACTTGTTTTTATTTGTAGTTGATAATATACTGGAGTTTTAGGTGGTTACCCTTCCCTTAACCATTGGGTTACTGTAGAACTGGACACAGCAAAGSTTTCCATTTCTTTTGCTCATTTCAGAGTATTAATAGGAAATTAAATGAAACTGAAGAAACTCAATGAGGAGAAGCAATGGATATTTCCTTGCAAGCTGTGATTTCTTTCTCACCATGCTAGGAGAAAAGGAAGAATTGTTTCCTATAGCTGGGATGATTTTTTTAACTTTAGAAATGAGAGATTTAGAAATGAGAGATGCCATTCTGGAGGAATTGCCACTGCTTATATCATGGGGAGCGAGAGGGAATCTGGGGATTCCATTTCCACTCCAAATGTTAGTCTAGTTCACCCACACTGGAAAACAGCCTTATGGAAAAATTTGTCTAGAGAAAGACAGTAGATGAGATTTGTGGGTGAGCGTTCTGGCAAAATGAGACCCTTCCAGCGGGCCTGCAATTTGCTTGCAGATGAGATGGAAAAATGAGGGAAAGGAACAGCAACAAACTAGTAACAGTCAGGTTTTGATTATTAATTCTAGCTCAATATGACTTCTTATTTGCATGTTTTTAAAATGGACTAAAGCATTAAAAGCAAGTTTCTCATCCATTTTAACTTTCTGAAAAACTAGATATCAGGCTTCTTTACTTATTTGGAGAATTTCTTTGGGTTTTGTATTCTATTTGTTTTGACAGTTTTATTGCTTGCTTTCTACTGAAGAGAAAGCAGCCTRTGCCACATTAAAAGGAAAATATTACAAGTCACAACAGCCCCTGGAAGTTACAGACACAAATTAGCTGACAAAGGTTCCTAGGACATGGACACAATTAATTTAATTCCAAAACAGTGTCACAGAAATTCCTTTTAGTTTCACTTGAATCTGTTGAAGAAATGAATGGATGTTGTCATGCATTTACTGATTTTAAAGCATCTGTTGCTCTCATAGAATGGAAAGCACATTTTTAATAAAATCAAATAGAAATCTTTGATTATCAGGAGTACTGTGTGTTTGTGTTAGTGGGAACTTCAAATATGTTAAATTCCTGCTTCTGAATTCTTGTGGGAATCAATTCTGTGTAAATTTGAAGTCAGAAGTTAGAGCAATGAACTGTGTAAAGCTACTACTGATGGGCCACTGTGAGGGAATTCGTAATTTCTAGTTTAAAAAAAGAAAACAGTAGCCACATACCTTTTCTAGATTGTATGCAAAATACCTCTATCAAAACACCTGGCTGTTACATTTCTCTGGAGGAGAAGGAACAGTATCTGTGGCAGCTGAATCTTGCTGTTTCCGGATGCTGAAATAGCAATTAAAATTAGTACATAAATAGAAATGTATAARCAGTTACATTTATTGTATGGAGTTAGTTTGTATTCTGTCCAAAAAACCACGCAGAACTAAATAAATAAAAATATAACCAGATGAAGGAAAATACCAAGTATACATATTATCACAAACTATCTGGCTTTAGCCTAAAGATTGCAGGGTAAAAGCTGCGATGAACTTAAAGGAAACAAATCAGAATCTAAGGGTGATAGTGTGTCTGTTGGTCAATTTACCATTAAACAATTTTATATTTTTTGGCAGCTGCCCACAAACAGAAAGAAGCTAATACATAAGAAGAAATAAATMACAGTAGAAAAGGAGATTAAAAAACCAGATTAGATTGGCTTTTGGAATTTCTAGGTTGCTGTATTCTCACACGTAAGGTTCCTGGAAAAGGAGGAAAAGGAGATACAGCTCTTGGTCCCAAATATCATTAGAAAGTAGTCCCAGTTTAGGAGGGAAGGCATTCAGTGGTGTTTGGCCCTACCCCAACCACACAGTGGAGCATCTCTTTCTTAAACCATCACTCACACCATTCCCAAAGACTAATCATTCCTGCAGAACAGTAACAACAGAAGGACCATCGGAGGTCCACATAGAAAATAACTTGGATTGCTGTTCAAACATTTGAGACTGCATGAAATCCCTTTCACATACTTTGTTCTAATTTTTTTTCAAAAATCTTGGGGACCTCTGATGGCACAGAACTCCAGTGGAATCCAAAGAAAGCTAGGATTATTGGTATTGCTCCTTCATCACCTCTCAAAAGAGGATCATCATTTCATCCCTTGCAGAAGTGGAAGGGATAATCAGGTTTTAGAATTCAAGCATTATTGGGATATTAGGTAGATTTAAGTTAGCATAAGGGGGATTGTAATACCATAAGCTATAGAGGTTGAAAAACCAAGGAGATATAAAGCTGTAAGCCTCCAGTTGCAGTATGAAGCAGTAAACCCAGAAAAGTGCTGACATCTGTAATTAATTAGGGATGTAAATGAATTCATTGTAACATAAAGGATAATTGGGAACTCTCACTGATAATTTAGGATGTCTGAAAATTTTAAAATTGTGCCTGAAGCACAGTGTGGAGCTCTCTGAAGTTTTTGGCTTCAGTAAAGGTTGGTCCATTTTCTTTACTGTTTCTGTGTGTTGCTACTGCATTGCCTGTGTTTCCTGGTATTCTTTCAGTTGTGTGTACAATCAGACTTGTAAGGTTCCTGCCTTGTAAGGTTCCTCATAAAAATTACCTTTCTGTCAATGTGCATGTCTTTTTATGTTAATGACTATATTAAAGGGTTTTCTCAATCACAGTGATTCAAAAGAACAAACGATAGCATTAAAGTCAGGTTTAAGGCAATCTTGTTTATCAGGTCCCRTTTTATTCACAGTATCCAAAATATTGTAAAGGACAAGTGAAAAGGCATTCACAGTATACACACTGCAACTGAAATGTTTGGTTACCAGCAGAATATCTTTTGGTCATCTTATTAAATCAATAATGTTTAGGATCTGAACGCCAAGCAGTTTATTTTCCACTGAAGTAAAACCTCATGGTAGAACTCAGATTAAAAATGGCCTAAAGAAAGGACTTAATCTGATTAGGAGATGACAGCTCCATCCCATATCAATTTACAGAAGTCAGAAGTGGTTAGTTATATCAGTTTTCCTTGGTTATTACGTTCAATCTTGAATAAATGAGGGGGAAAGTCTGTCTGTGCTCCTCACATGCAGTCATTTAATTCACTATTCTTTTCTGGCAAATCTCATTCATAGTGCTCCTTTGAAATATGATTGGTGATGCCAATTACCAGAGGCATATTGGCTGAACAGAATATATTTCATTTTATTAGASAAAAAGACATCAATGGAATCTGCTGTAATTTCTGTGTCCCTTGCTATTTAATTCCTATACAGTTTASTTTTTATTTTAGAGGATGAGCATGCATCCTCTGCTCCCACTCCATTTCTCGTTATTTCTCCATTAAGTCRAATTACAATATAATTCAAGAATATCCAAATTGATGAAAGATGGTATTGCTTTAGCTTTTAAAAGCTAAAGAGCCATAGAATAAGCAGCTTCCCTCATCTGTAATCTTAGTCTTATCAGATGCTCAATTCAATTGRAGACAATATAAATGTAGGAGTTTAGAAACCAACAAAACTGATACACTGCCTACAGTAAGGATATTTTATCATGCAAATGTCAATAATCTCAGAAATAAGCTTTAAAGGAGAACAGAAAATTCGAATTAAAACCAGGGAGTTCATTGACATAAGACAAATTATCATTAAAACTGAGTTAGTTAAAAGAAGAGAGTTTTATACTAAATTCTTACTGATATTTTAAATTTAGCCAAAGTCCTGGCTTCAAAAGAGTTTGGATTTTACCCACAGTGTACAGCTACATCCATTCTTTCTCAATAAYAGGCATTGGCAAYCTGGCAAGSGTTGGCAACCTGTTCAATTTTTGTGGGGTACATCTGATTAATTACCTTCTCTGCTCATGAACGGTTTTCCTGAGGAAACCAACAGAACTGTGCCACTCTCTGTCTCGTCCCAGGGCTTGTGCMCTTCATCCTGGAGCACAAAGAGCCTTTGCAGACTCTTGCACACTGAGCTGAGAGGGGCAGTTCTGTAGCAGATAAAATAAAGAACATATCAAGTTAATCATTGCGTGCTCTGCTACAGCAATTTAAAATAGAGCCTTAACTTAAACTCTCTAAGTGCTATAAATAAATAAAACTAAATCCTGGTGTATAATGCTAGAATGGAGCAGAGCAGTGATTTCAAGAGCAGCTGTATGTGGCTCCTGCCAACGTGGGTGACCCTGGGGCCCAGGCCTCAGATCTATGTGTTAAGTGCACTAATAACTCAGCCAAAACCAAAGATGGTGCTTCATTCTGATGCTCACACAAACCATTGACCTTTGCTGCTGCGCTTTTGTTATGTTTTGAAACACTCACACCACAAAGAGGGAGGTGAGCATTTCCCTTCAAAATTCCTAAGAAACAACAAAAAAAAAAAAGATGGAGTTTAACCATAAGGGAGTGTAAAAGATAGAGGTTGTCAAAATACCAGAAAAGATGACAAACTTGTGAAGTCCCTTGATTTACAAGGGAGGCCCAGAGCTACAAATACTTGTTCCACTTCATTGGACACAGCACAATCTGCTGGTCCAGGACAGATTTATCCTGCAGCCTCAGCCAGCCCAGTCACACTCACTTTCTAACACGACCTGTTGGGAACTMACCAGCACTTGAGAACTGTATCTGGATCTCATCTACCAGGTGGAAAAAGAATTCAGCTGCTTTGTTTTCTTTTATTTGCTTGCAGCAAGCAACTTCAATTTATCACAGCCTTATTTTATGCATCATGTGGATGAATCCTGCCTATAATATAAAATACTCAGAAAATGTTTACATTTTCTAAGTATTTGAAATATGATCTTGCTACTTAAGGGTCTTCTTTAACTTTTAATATAATATATAGCAGCAAATATATTTTAAAAAGTGTTTTACAACAACAAAAATAAATATGAATACACTATTACAGTTTGACTTAAAACTCCTCAAGCAGGATGGAAAGGTACAAGCCCTGGTATACAATATTTTTATGCTTAAATTAAATATAAATTTAAATATAACTTCAATATTAAAAAATATAATACCAATATAATAAAAAGCCATTAATATGCTTTGTAGAATYAGATGCTTTTGTCATAAGCAATAGAAGACCCTCACTTAACAAGAATTTCTGTGCAAATAGGAGCAATTTTCAGCTATAGGGAGAAATTTTGCTGGAGATACCTTAATGAAAGAATGAAGGGTAACAGAAAGCTGTAAAACTGACCAAGAAAGCAGCAAGAATGTATTAGACACAGTGATACAAATAGAATAACCCTGGAAAACATATATTGGCAAGAGAGTTTTGGAATATTGTCTAACCAAACCAGACTTCACAGTCTATACCTTACAGTCTGTATAGTTCACTTCACTGCGGATTCCAGGGACTGTGTGATTACTCTAGAAAAAGAAAATTAAATTTATTGCAAAATAAATCTATGTATGTGTCATTTCATACATACAGTGCATTATTCTTCATTCTCTTTCTGCATTGCATAGTTGATCTCTTCAGCAAAGGATTTTTAAAGTCATTTCTGTGCAGTATGTGAAGCTGATAGGTTGTACACATTAAATACGTATGAGATGTACACAAGATAAGTAGACAGCAATGAGAAAATCAGTTTTGACCATGTCTTCATTAATTACATGATAAACACATATACAATAAAATAGATTTTTAATATATATATATAAATATATTGTATAGACAATATATAGAGTGGCTCTTTATAAACAACACAGTTAGAAACTCTAGGTAAATCCTAAACAGCCTGACTGTGCTACAGGGGTCTGTGGAAATAGTCTAATAAAGAAATCAATCCTTGAATCTCCRTCTTTTTTTGCAGTGGGCTTTGGGTTGTGTTGAGCTGCTCGGTCGTACAATGCACATCTTTTGACAGTCAGGTCTCTTATTTAGCACCTCTACCCCTGCAATTGTTTTCCCCAAGGCATAAGTTCTCTGGCTGGGTTTATAAGCATTCAGATAAGCACAATTCTTTTGCAGCTGGTTGATCATACAAACATCTGTTTGGGTGATGATAGTTTAAGTAATAACGAAAAGTTTCTTTTGAGTTGTAACAATGAGCAATATGTCAATGTGGCAAAATATTGTAATGATATTATCACAAATTTCTCTCAGGATTTTAGATTTGGTAAATAAAAAAACCCAATTCCTTTTACTTCAGTATGTCTTTAAAAAAACCAGGGTAGGTGGGCTTAGCCAACTRTGTCTTCCTAAGTGAAGTTTGGTTCCAGAGTTGATTATGGCCAACAGATGGTCCAGATATTGCTTAATTGTAATTAAGATATTTTAGTTTTCATTTATATTTCATGGCTGGATCTTTACACATCTTATACTGGAGAAAAGAGCTATTTCTGCCCTAATGCTCAATTTAAAAATTGCTGGTTTTCCTGTGCATTCCGTGTTCAGAATAGAAATGTGTATTGTCCACAGTTTATGTTGTAAAACATATGCTTAGCTAATCTCTCCAGTCTGATTTTGAAGCATTACTTGTTATCTTATGTTGGGCCTTATTTCATGATGTCAACACCATCAACAAGCTGCATAACACGTCAACAAGCTACATAGTATTAAGGTTATTAGCACCAGTTGTCGTTTTGCGTTGTATAATCCATGTAATTTCAATACAGCTCYGAGGAAAATGTTTCCAAAGGCAAAATGAAAAGATCCTCTCCAGTTCTCCAGCATATATCCCAAGGTCTGATCCCATATTCTCTGCGTGGCCAGGTGCTGAAAGAGTAACTGTGTATCCATGTGAATGAAAATAAGCTTTTAAATTCTGAAGGCAAACAGTATCTCACTCCTTGCTCTTTTCACTCCTTGCTGGTTTGACAGTCACCCTAAGGAGTTATTAGCACTGAATCCAGGCCTGTTTTACTGTCCTGTACGTGAATGTTCATGCACATATCCATATGACTATTTTTTTGTCTCTGTGAAGATCATAGTTCTTGACTTCTAATCAGTCAAAATATATTTACATGTATATTCAAGTCTCATGTATAGATGTATACATGTATATTCAAGTTTCTTGTTAAGGCCTTCGTAGACAGTGTAATTAATCTGATCAGTATCCCACTGGGGTCTTTAAAAATCAGTCATTGATAAAGCTCTTGAATGAGATGAAAAATACTGAGTCGATCTTCTAGGACATAAAAAGTGTATTGAAATACCTCTGCATGCTCTGTATTTGCATTGAATTTGAGTTGGTCCTGAGTTTTTCAGTCCATCTGCCGTGAGTTTTCACTACCACTGGATGGGGCTCCTTGTCTGAGCCAGGGTAACTGGTTTAAAGGCTATTATTCACCTCCCTGAAATGGAAATAATGTATTTCAGGTTACTGAGCCTGAAATACTAAAGTTATTTCTAAGGCAAAAATTAAAAGAAGTATTCAGGAACACAAAGCTCTAGGAAATGCCAAGATATCATTCTCTTCAGAACAAGTAAAAGGAAGAAATAATCTGTTAGTTAATCTGATTTGTATCTGGATTAGTCCAAGGGTGCATATGTACAAAAAATTCGTTAAAGCAAAAACAACCTATGTAATTTTCTTTCCATATTGTGTTTAACTTCTGTTTAACAAGCGTTTTCCCACTGTTGAAAGACATACTTTTGGATAAGGGATTGCTTGAAAATAACCCAAATTTACTTTATGTTGGCTGTGCTTTCTATCTAGTACTCTCCTTGGAGAGCACCTGCTGCATGATGACAGCTCTGGTACACAGCAATAAACACTGCTGTATTTAACTCTATTTTTCAAACTGCTGGGATTTTCCACACTGAGGTTTTATCTACTACTCTTCAATATTAAGTGCCTTCCAGCTGCCTTGAGTTATGTTTGTGGATTTGTAAAAACTACAGTGAATTTTACTCTTTCGTTTTTCTGTGAGCATTACACCCCTTTTGTGAAACTGCACCCTTTAATTTGCTTTCTCATTTAGCTTGCTTCCTCAAAATAGACAATACTATTCTTCCAATGCCCCATGTCTGTATAGATTTTTTGCCAAAAATCTGTACAGACAGAGCTTCATATGGCACAAAAGTTTCTCTAGGTCAAGGGATATAAGTGCCCAAGTGCTAAATTGAGTGAATAAATTTGGAATTGCAAAAATACTTACAGCTCATAAAACCTTCCAAAAAACATACTAACTACACTCAAAACAGTGCATTGCAGGACACTTTATGACATCAATCTTGTAGCTTTCTCCTTCTGAGTTTTTTGGCATCTAGGTCAGTAAAAAATGTAGTATTTTCTAAATAAGTATCATCACCTTTTTTCCCCACATCTATCAAAATATACGTACAGTGCTCCCAGTTCATATAATGGTCCCATAAATAGATTCCTGTGGATTTGTACTAATCAGAGCTATTCTAGAAAGTACCTCTTGAAAAGGTGAAGAGTGAAAAATAACTAAGTGCCGTGAAGAAGCTCCAGAAATCAGGTGGATTTACAAAAATATTTGGAAGTGAAGAAAATTGTATTTATTTTCAATCGTCTTTTTACATTTACTTTTCCAGTATTGCACACTTCCAGCAGGCAGTGAAGATGGTATTGTGCCACCTTATTAACATGTACCCACTGCTTAAAACTCTTAGCCTTAAAAACGAGACCTATCAGGAAAACAGCCCCATTTCCAACAGAAGTAAGACCTGTGCAAGAGCAGGAGGTCTGCTCCTCTCTGTTGGCCGTCCCTGTAACACCTTTCAGGTCTGATGGCTGATTTCCAGCCAGCCTGACAGAAAAATAAAGGGCTTGGGTACATCACCTTCCGAAAAATGGCATTAAAATGGACGTAGGGTAGATGAGCCAACCTAGATTTTCCCCTGAGGAAAGGCAATCAGTGCTCCTGGCTTTGCTGCTCCCTGAGGCAAACACATTTAGCACAAGGGCAGGGCTCACCCCCTCTTGCCTTCCTCTGCTGTGGAGAGCGGGGAGGATGCTCAGCAAATACATCCAGCCCAAAGGATTTCTCTGTAGGAAACTCAGATCCCTCTGAGCTTTCTGAGGATGTACACAGACACACAAACAGCTATGAGGTTTAAACTGCTGGATTTATTGAGGATAAGGATGAATTTCTTTCCACTCTTATAATTTTTGCTTTTCTTGTATTTTCAGAGAAGCAAAGTTTCTAACATGCTAGGATAAAGAATTTATTCTGATCTTACTAGCTTAATTTAAGCTACCTACATTATTTCATTCATTTGTTCATATGCTGAACATTAATAAATCAAAATTTAATAAAAGGTTGAGTTATAATAGTTATATYACAGAAGGAGAAGATGACCGGGAAGAAAAATCTAATAAATATTATTTATTATAATAAAATAATAACCATAATCGCCATTAATATCACAGGAGTAGAAGGTCACGTTGCTGAATGGTCCATGAAGAAAAAACAGTAAGAYGTGTAAAAGGCCTCTCTGCCTTTGGATGTTTTAAAAGAAAAGTCTTTGTACTAAAACTGAGTTGGATATAGGGATGCAGATATTGTCAAGTCTGAACCATTACTGCTGGAAGACAAGGGAGGCACACCACTAACATCTTATAGGATTATAGAAGAAAATTTGGGTAAATAACCTTTGTGAGATTTTTACTGAAACCCATTTAAATTAAGCTTAAATCCAGAAAAATGAATTTTTGTATCCAGTATAGTTAAAATCTCGTTTTCTTGCTACAGTTTTATAGTTGTTCGGTTAATTACAGGAAAGAAAAAATTACTGCAATTCTTTGTATAGAAAAACTTTATAGTAGAAAAAAATTTTTTTAAAGATCAGGACTAGAACATAAGAGTGTCTTTTGATATATGCCTTCAGTAATGTTTTCTGAAACAACTGAGGGGCCTCAAGAATGGATTTTGTTTCGGTCATGAATCTTAGTTTTTTAGATGAAGATGATCTTTGACGAATCAGAAATTACTTTGGGAAGGACTAGGAAACCCAGGAAATTATTAAACCTGCCTAGGAAACTGCTGAAGAATGGACAAGTGTGAGGATCTTTAACAAAGGAAAAATACTACCTTTCCTTTTGTACTCTCCATAGGTCTATTCAGCCATTTTGGTCTTCATGTGTCTGAAGGGATTAAAGATGCTATTTCTCTGATATATGTCAACCCAAATGGTCATTATGAAGAGAACCTTTGTATTTACCTCCCCAAAATCACTTTATTGTCTGTCCATTTTGGTTATTCTGGTTTCTTATGTATAGAACAAAGGCAAGCATTTTCTGCAACGTGTTTGAATTCCATGTGGGCTGTGTCTGTTGTACAGTGTAAGAAAACTGTAGTGTAACCAATCCTTTAATTTCTGTGTTCTCTAGGTTTTGAAGATCCCTTTCCTTTCATCTGGATCAAATTTCACTTCTGACGTACACAGGAAGCCTAATTCAGACACAGTGCAGGGATTTGGGGCATTTACAGTAACAATTACTGGGGCTGCTACCTTACCATTCTGTTAAACAGATATGAGATGGGAACACAATGTGTGGTAATTCCCAGATGATCTTTTTTTTAGCAGAACATTTGATATTCTAATGCCAGGTAAACATTGCTTTAAAACCTTGGCTTTAACAACAGGGASGTTAGAAGGCTCGGGTTTATTCATCTGATACTTTTAGTGACAGCAGTCAGTTATCCATAGTATGAAGATCACAGCTTTTAAATCTAAAAGTTTTTTTGGCATTATAATTCTGAGTTAAGTTATGGCTCAACCTGTATGACACAGAATGGTATGTCCAAATGCAAAAGAATCAGATATCATAGTATTTTGTACTTCCATAAGTTTATAAAAGTCTAAAACCAGCACAGAAGCAGATTAAAAGGTGGAATTTCTCTGTACTTTGACAAGGGCTACCTTTTTGATACTTTGTATTGAATCATAGTATTTTTATTTTAAAAATTCATTTAGTGATAATGTCATACAAGCAATAAAATAGAAGATTTTAAATACAATAGAGGGATTAGGCATTAATTTCCTAAATCTGCTCTTTTTTCTCATAATGCTTATCACAAAGAAAACTAAAAAATATTTAGCTACACAAACTCATGGATTCAAACAGGTAACCACCATAATCATCCAAATTTGCATTACCTACAGGCAAAAGAAAAATTTTGGATCTTTTTCTTAGGTCAGTTCTGGAATTTGTGTTTTTAAACTGCAGCTTATGTAGCTCGGGTGGGATGTTTTAAGAGGAAGTCCTAGATAAGCCAGCAAGTCCCAATCTTAAACTCATACTCCTTATGCTGTAACAAGAGATGCAAAGAGCAGAGGGTCTTTCAAGTAACCAAGTCTCACGCTATCAATGCTAATGCAATGATTTAATCTGAAGTTGTAAACAACATCAGCACAGGAATTTGTGTCTAATTTATTTTAGAATTACCTAGAATTCAAAATTTAGTACTGCCCAATGTTAAGGAGTCTCCAAAGTTCTTTTGGGGGAGGGAGAAAATTTGCATATGAAGCACATGCAGAAGCATCTTCTCTGCTCCCAAATAGGTGGAATAATCCACTGCACAGGTACTTCTATTATCTGCAGTATCAGTCCATACACCGAATAACACTCACAGCACACAAGACATTAAAAGTGGAGTTTGAAAACYGCAGTGCTGTTTTTGTTTGAAGTGAGTAGTCCCAAATAGGGTTTACACTCATATTCTATAACACATCAATGCCAGACAAACTATTCAACATTCTACAATTAAAGAGAGACATTTCCCCCCAGGTTTTGAAGCATTTCTTCTGCTCTTCCTTTTTTTTTTTTTTTTTCTGGCTTTCCCTTTCTTGATTTCCCTCTTTTTTTGAATTTATTTTTGATACAGTGAATCACCATTCTTTCCAACATCATAGCTTTACAAAAGATGTGTCTGTTTAACTTCTCTCCCATCTATTAATCCTCCAAGCAGCGTGGCACTCATTAAAGTTAGCTGAAGTGTATACATTCTTAGCCCATTGATTCAGTTTTGCTAGCAAAAGCATAAAAAAGAAGTGACATTGGCAGTTTTTGAAGAAAGGATGATATGTCAGGAGTCCCTGCTGTTACTAGTTATACCTACAGAGTGATAACTACCACACAATCATCCTTTTATTATCACCTTTTATTGAACTTCATCATTTTTACGAGCGAGGTAAATGGTGTTGATTTTCAGAGGGTGAGAATACAGCTTCAACAAGGTAGCAGCTACCTAGGGATGGACAAAGTAGGAATGWACATTGGTTATGAACTGGAAGAAGAAATGAGGAAAATGAAAAAAAAAACTCAATTGAGTAGGCGTGGATATAATCACTATGAAGCAGAAATTGCTTGGAGGGTTAAAGTATGGCTTTTGGTGGATATTTTTGAAGGTACAAGAGGAATTGAGGCATGCAGCAGTCACTGCACTTCAACAGAAATATCAAGGCACTTGTTTTGGTGCATAAAAAAGGGGATGGAAGATGGAAGGCACTGAAACCAAGGAAGTCACCCACAAAACAAGAAAGTGATGCACTGTTCACTGAAGAGTACTTCACTCTTCAGGTCCTTTGTTTAATACAGTATCTTTCCAAGTGGTTTTTTTTTTCATAAGTCCCTCTACTTAGGTTTCTCTATGTGCATGGAAATAAGTTCCCCTCAGCTCTTGACATTATATCCAGTGTCCAGGTGGGTGACCCAGCAGGTCCGAGCAGCTCCAGGCTCTGGCTCTTCATGGGCAGGAATTGGAGGGGAGCACAAAAGAAACCAGCCACACTCCTTGTGCTCAAAAACAGGGTGGGTGCTATCCATCCCCTGTTTTTATGAGTTTAATTGTTGAAGCAGTCCCTGAAGAAGTCACGGGGCCTGATTATTTTTGTCCCACTCTCAGGAGCCTATTATAATACAAAATACAGCAGGGCTGGTCAGAAATCTCATCTCTCCATGAAACAGGTCATTATACTTTTAAAACTAATGAGGACAGAGACACAAACCCCAAAAAGAACTATTACCCTTGTGTGTAGCAGTTACATATTTAGCAAAGACAGAAAAACTTCATTTCTGGTCTTTCCTCTCCATTATTTTCTGTCCACATGCCTTAAGTGGAATTAATTCAGTGGTATTGTATGGAACCAGTTGCTGACTTCTGAGCCACCACTTCTGTGGTATCTAAGTCCTGGCATTGATTGCACAACTTCAATTTTAAAACTTTCAAAAAATGCAATGATGTTAGCGGATGGCAGTAATTCTGACCTCATCTGAATTTACAGGACTGATACCCATCTGATAACTAATGACCTAAAAATATAACTGTGAATTTAACAAGAAATTCCTTTCCATTTTTTGTATGTRTTGCTAATCCTTTAGCTCATCTCACATATTTGTTTCCATTTTATTACCCTTTCGGCTGACCAGCATATAAAATGGATTCATGATTCCAATAGGCCTAGAATCACAGAATATGCTGAGTTGGAGTCCAGCCCCTGGCCCTGCACAGGACACCCCAGGAGTCCCACCAAGAGCCCGAGAGCATTGTCCAAATGCTTCTTGGACTCGGGCAGGCTTGGTGCTGTGCCCACTTCCCTGGGGATCCTTCTTTCTCTTCCAATTATTTTAAAGGCACTAAGAGCAATCAATCTTTACATACTCACAGATCTATCAAGTAAGCAATAAAAATGATTAACAGTAATATCATAAAAATTCATCAGAAGCCTATTCTGAAATGTATATCATCTTGCATTCAATACTGATCAATTAATAATTTGTAAGTAGTCTGATATTTATTTAATATAACCTTTACACCAAATCTGATTTTCAGTAGCATTTAATTAACCTGTGCTATGACTGAAGTTGTGTACATAGATTAAAAAATTGTAAAAGTAATGGTCAGTTAGGCAGCAACTAGTACTATTTGTACATACAGTGACATTAATTATGCTTTCAAATTAGGCACATCATTGCTCTGGATGATGTAGAATTCTGGCCTTAAGTGTATTCCCTTCCACTTTTCACAAACGTTTCAAAGTAGTATCTATACATAGTGCAACTTGTTCTTAGTCCAAAGAGATCCTATTAAAATACAAAAATAAACAGTGTGTTTATTCAATGTTAATATCTTTTCTAATAGAGTTATTTTTTTCTGTCAGAAAATAAAAAATCAAGGTAAAGGGTTTCCACAGATAGTTTTAAGCATTTCTTTGGAAAGAATCTTCTTTTGACTCCGTAACAAAATAATATGAAAAACAATCTATATACAATTTGACACACAAAAAGAAGAGTTAACTGGAACTCTGAGATTGTCTTTTTCACCCACAGTGTCCATTGCAGTCACTCCTTCAACAGCACCACAATTTTAGTTTTACCTTCACACTTGTCTCCTGAAGGTGGCGGTTGTCCTTTCACAGCCTGTGACGTTTTCTTGGGCTACCACCAAAGAAGTAAACAGCAAATTTGTGTAGCACAAAGTAACTCAGCTAAAGAAGATCCCACCTGTTCAGATGAAATTTTTAAGGCAAAAACTCATTCTGGGTTCTGATTTTGTTAATCCTCTGTCACCAGGCTTTGATCCTCACTGCTGGACAATCTCAGGGGCAAAAATGAATGGTAACATGCAATTCTCTTTGAGTGCCTTTGGCAACAGAGATTGGTCCCCAAACAAACTCACATTTCTCTCTCTTCTGTCCTTTGGAGGGTAAATTAATGTAGGTAGAAGTCTGTTTTCCGGGTGTAAAATGAACATTTGCTGGTTTTGATCTGACTCAGAACTGTACAATGGTAGGAGTGGCTATTTTCTCTTTCAATGGTCAAGGGAATTTCTCAAATGCAGTTCTGGAATACCTCTAAATTTTCCCAATTCATTCTCAACTGAATAACCATTCCTGCTATTTCCTACAGTAAAAAATTCTGTTCATAAGAGAAAATTATAAAAATGTCAGTGTGTTAAAGTTAAAGAACCGGAAGGAGATACGTTTTTTGATGGAATAAAAAAACTTGAAAAGACAGTCAGTCCTAAAAAGTTTCTTGTTTGAGCCTTCCCCAGGAGGTCACAGGTTTTCAGTGTCTGGGATTTTCACAATTACCACATAGTAGCTATCTTTTCAGGCTGGGAGAGAAGGAAATATTTGTCATTAACTCTGTTCTCTGTATCATTTAGATGCATGTGATCCCTGCCCTGCACCACATCATATTACTACAGTGAAAAAACCCACAGCCCCTTGCTATTTTTCCTTGGTATTCCCAGTTGTTATTTTTAAAGGCATAATATTTTATACTGCAGTGGAAGGGTCTGCCTCTGCCATGGGAAGCATTCTTTGAGTGCCATACAATGACAGAAATTAAAGAAAATACTGGTCTATAGAATTACGCAGTTCACATTTCAAAATAACTTCAGACCCTCAGGGGGAGAAAAAGCCATTTGAACACCACCTTCATTTTGCCTGGCAGCTTGTTATATGAAATATGGACAGGTAATCACACGGAATTTAGGACTTTGCAAAACGCAGCCTGCTGCTTTAGGACTAAAATAGTAAAATAGAATAAAATAAAATAAAATAAAAATCACTAGGTCAAATTCAGAAGAAAATCTAGTGAGTCTAAAGGGATTTTAAGTTGGAGTGGCTTCTACTCTGCTGTACCACATCTGAAACATGTTGAAGTAGGTTGACCCCAGGCAGCAGTTAACCCCCACCCCACTGCTGACTCACCCACCCAGTGGGATGGGGAGAGAACAGCATGGACAAAAGTGAGAAAAGCCTCTTGAGTTGAGATAAGACACTGCTAAGTGAAAAAAACCCCAACAAACACAAAATCAAGTGATGCAAAAGCAATCACTCCCCATCTCCTACCAGCAGGCTGAGGCCCAGCCCGTGTCACCAAGGCTTTGAGAAGGTGGCATTGTTTCCATATTAACATGAGGAAAAGTACTTTCACCAGGTTAGCTCTTATTCCTTATATCCTTATACCAATTAAAGCTGCTTCTGCCTGAAGTGACCAAGAAAACATTTTCACATTTTTATTAATGTTATTCATTTGTTCCTGTATTTCTGTTAACATTCATTTCTACTTCCCTTACCTGTAAGAGCAATCTGACCACACTTTCTCAAACAGAGGCCACCAGAATAATAGTGAGTATAACAGCTGGACTTGATGATCTTTCCCAACACAAATGATTCCATGATCCTATAACACACTGGAAGCTTTCCTTGCTAAACACGAATTGCGTCCACAGTGTAACTGCAGCAGCAATTCTGCAGTGCTACAGTTCATGCAACACACACAGTTGTGGCCAGCTCAAAATGAGGTGTTTTTATAATAACAGCCACAGAGCATTGTCTCTGAAAAACAAAAGATTTGATGCAAAGAAAAAATGAYGTTGAATGCCACAGAAGAAAAATGTAAGAGAATGGGGTTCTTTCTTTTTGAGTATAAGAACCAAAAATGGATTGGGAAAGTGAAAATACTTTAATTAATCAGTGAGTATTAAATAAGTGAACTCTGTTGAGTTTTATTTGAATTTTAGTTTTTGCAAAATTGTTAAACAAGTTGAGATATAATGAAAAGTTGGTTTATCAGAAATGTGTACAAGAACTTGGAAATATAGTTGTGGGCATATAAATCCCCAGTACTATGGATTAGTTTTGATTTACAGGAGATGCAGAAAGAATGCTGCTGTTGGAGTCAGACACTTTTTTCTGTTCATGAAACCTACTTTGAATTTCTGTTGTTACTGCTGAAAGACAGAGTTTCTCTCTTCATGGGTTCACTGGCTGATTTAATATATCTTCTGTCATGCTGCTGCTGTGGATTTAATCTCTTAAGGGAAAAAAGGTAGAGAAAAAAGTATTAAACTGCACAGCAATCTATAAAACTATCGGCATTTCGGGCATTGTCAGTGTGTCTCTGATTAAAGGCAAATGGTGCATACATGCTGATGKTTTCTCTCTGTTTTTTGAAGGACATAATGTCTGGGTTCATTATAATAATACTAATCTGAGCCTCTATAACAATATCCTATTTTTGTTTGATGATATTGTGGCCCTAAGATCATTCCTCACGTTGGGAAAGCTTTAAAGCAGAGAGCACTTCCCATATCTACCCAGCAGTCCACTATTGAATGACTGTGATTCATTAGCGAGATGGGAAGAAAGTTCCTTGAGATCAGTCCTGAAAGCAATCTGTCATTAGAGCAGCACATTAGCTTTCTTCAAATTCATTTGTGAGACTCTTTGCAGGAAATAGTGCCTAATAAAGTAAGGAAATGACAGGAGAATATTGAAGACCTATTAAAGCATTAAACCCAATTCTTCCCCAAACACAATAAAGGCCAGCCAGACAACCATCTGTAATGCTGCATTAATTTTGTAAGAAATAGTGAGGAGTTTGTGTTCGTGACACCGGGCCTTTGAAACACGAGCCAGCGCAACACTTTGAGTTGTCGTTCTCTTTGCACGGCTGGGGTGGCTGCTGCAGTCTGRGGACTCCTCTGCTGCTGTAACCTCAGTCCTGACACCCAGGCCAGAATCCCCCACGCCCAAAACCAGAGCCTGGGAAGGCAGGGGTTGTGCTGCCCCCTGAACTCAAACCACTGCGTTGCACTTTTTAAAATCTTGCACAGAGCTTTGAGATCYGAATAAACGGCTAAATTTCATGTGGATAAAATGTTCTGTGAACTTGAAATATTGATTGCTTTATACAAACATTAGTCTTCAGAGTTCATACTTTTTACTCAAACTTCCTTAAACTCTATTAAAAAATAAGTATGATGCGATCTTGTGGACAAGGAGATAGAATTGGCGGCTTGTATTTAAAAATAAAAACAGAAAAAACAAAGGAAGAGAAACTGGATGGGAAAATATTCCAAAGAAAGGATAAGGCCATTGTTCTCTTGAGGTTTTTACCAGTTCATAATCTCAAATAATTCTTCATTCTTGCCTTTTAGGAATCCATCCTAACATCAATTTCACCAATGTGTTCTTGCCAAGTGTATTTGTGTATTAAAAAGCAGGGATTCACTTTATGTTTTGACTTGGCATGTGAATTGCTTGAGAAAATAAAACAGAAGTAAAACTATACTTTGTGCAAAATATGTTGTGGGGTGAACGCAGTCTGTGTCCTTCATCTAAGGATTAATTTTTATGTATATGTGTGTGTGTGTGTATACATTTTTTTCCTCCAGTACTGGTTTGTTAATACATGAATATTCTTTCCTAGAAAGCAGAGCCCAGGATACTTTCTGATGTGTAGGATATTGGCTGCGGAGCAGTTACAGTCCCACCTATGATTTACTGTCCTCCATGTCAGAGACAGGAGAAGCTCGCTTTTTGTTAATTTTAAATACTAGAGGAACACTGGCTCAGAGATTGATCTCGCAGTTGGTCTCCTTTATGGACAAGACAGCAGAAATTATGGCAACTCGCTTGGGCATGTCCCAGTGAGTGCTGGAGGGAGTCACGGTCTCCTGGCTTGCCGTGTGTTTCTCTGGACACTCCAGGTGGCAGCCAGCGCGAGCCCTTTCGTTTTGCTGAGAGCTGCTCCTCGCAYCCCCGTGCAAAGGCCAAGTACATGTGCAGTGCTGCACAGGGARTTCATGGAGTCTTTTTCAGCAAGCAGCTAAATTAGCCTCTCCACCCCCCACAGACCTGTGCACTGCATCTTTTCTAAACAGGTAAAATCTCTTATATTAGCAATGCTCCTTGGGAAGCGTCTTTGCCCTGGTACTCTTTCACATCATAGCATCTTCTGGGCTGAAGGGCCACGCAGTAATTAAACACAGAGAGTGACATTAGCAGGGAAAGGCTCTGGGATGTTTTTATGTTTAAGTTCTGGATATGCAAAAGGGGCATTTTTACACGGTAGTCTGCTCCTAAAACTGACATTTATCCGTAAGTGATGCACACACTGAGTTTCTGAGAAACTACTCTTCTGCTGGGTTTCAGTAAGTGTCAATATATGATTTATAATTGTTTTAAAGTGAGATGCCGTATCTAACTCTCCCAACACATAAGAAAATATCGCCATCTCTTGCTCCACGCAGGAACTGCAGCTGCYTTCTCCAGGGCCCCTTCGATTTTCATTGCCCTCTCCGTACCTCTGCTATTGCAGCAACTCAATTGTTTTCAGAAAAGCTGGGCTACTTCTGTTTCACACTAGAAASCTTAATTTCAATGAACTTGCATGGTAAAATGTTGACACTATCATGATGCTCTTATTTTGCAATGATGGGGTCGGTTAAAGATTAATGGGAATTATGTCATTGAGCATAGGGTGATTTCTTAAATTTTTAGAGGTTCAGTGTTGGAGTGGCTGCTGAGAAAAATACCAGTGCATTTGGTGCTGTCACTGTTACTTAAAAATCCTTGGCTCTTACCTGGATGCTGTGTCCTGAGGTGACTGTTGTGGAAACTGGAATTTGTAAGAGAGAAAAACATGGAAAGAATGATGGTCTTATTCCAGTCTTATTCCAGCATGTGCTCCTTCTAAACTTCTAATATGTACTATCTAAGAAAGGCTTTTAGATATTTATGGTTTGTTTTTCCTTTTTCTTCACACAGATACTTAGGATTACAATCATGTGATGGCCCCCAAAAAAATAACCAAAGCAAAAAATTCCACACAGAGCAAAAATTCTTCAACTCCAGATAAGAGTTATGGTGCCTATAGTCTTCTGCTTTATTCCCAGTTTGTTCCTATGGGCTTGAACATTTCTAATTTCTCAGGTCAAGTATTCTTGTTTCACAAATAAAAGTCACACACAAGAACTACRTCTCGTATAGAGGGCTAGAGAAGTTTGGTTGCATTTAGGAAGGCTGTTGGTCTTTCAAACTCAATCATCTATGTTTGAAACTGCTTTTGAATTCATGCAGACATGCATCTTGTGGGACAGGAGAAGGAGAAAACTAGTGTTCACCAGAGGAAGCAAAAATCTGTGATCAGTGCAAAAAGTACTCTCAAAAGTACTTCTTGCTTTTATTTTGGTTCTGACTTCCTGAATAAACATCTGCTTTAACTACCCCATCCTCATCTTTACCCTTCCTGTTTTTTCAGTCTTCTCATAGTTCCCAATTCGAAACCATATCTTCTTTCACTCTCACTAATTTTGATCTATAACCTCTTGAAAAACTTCCTGAAATTACGAATAGTTCAACATCGAAGCCAGCTTGTTCTTGTTATGTTTTGTTCATAATATATTGTTTCCAAAAGGGACAAGCCTTGCTCACAAATACGGGCAGCACGCTCTCATCACAGTGTCCACAAGGCTTTGATTTCCAAAGGCTGCATTTATGGATGCTCATCTACAACCAGAAGAACAGGCTTATCCATTAGGCTCTGAATTCCTGCAGTACCAATAGAGGCCGTGTAGGAGTGTTGGCCTCGTTTGGTTAAAGTTAGGGTTTGTGTCTATTGTGGTGCCTGTAGAAGTACCATGATAATATGTAACCAATACRTATCTGACTTTTATATGTCTGTATTTTATATATCTTTATTTCTTGTGCCAAAATCTATGGATCACAGATGAGAATGTGGAGTTCCAGACTTCTTACAAATAATATTCTATTGGTTTACTGTATTGTCATTTTTTTTGTCTTCTGTTTGCCCCTCCAGCTCCTTATTTAATTTTTTCTTCCTCAGAAGTAGAACTTCTGCTCACAGAAAGCCTGGCTGCAGCTGTATTTGCCTTGTACTTCTGCAACTACCTATGAATATGCAGCTATCACCGGATCCTTTTTTCTTACCATTGTAAAGGGTTAGCCACCAAATGTTGCTAGGGTATTGGCAAAAACTAACTTTTGCTGTGTAAAAATCAATAGAAGTCTTACTTCTTGTAGGCACTCTGATAATTTTGAGCATTTATCCCAAACTTACATTCTCCAGAATGCTCTCTGAACTTTTAAAATGTGGTTTTGACCGTACCTTTGTTACTCTCTATCCTGATTCTGAGACAGAGGCACCAGCAATATGACAGGATTATTCTGTGTGCATGTTGTGAAATCTGTATCTATTTTAGCCACCTCTCTGACGTATTTTCCTTCTTTTTTTTTTTTTTGCTGTGCCTCTACTCTGCTGATATCCCTACCTTCTCTCTTATTGATGCTATGGGGATTACACATGTGTTTAAAAGAAGGCTGCTCTTACACTGCCTGTTGCGCACAGTTTTCCACCATGACCTGAACACTTTTGTTCATTTGCAGAGGAACAGCTGTGAAACAAATGCCCATTCTGCAGCCAGGGTAAATAAGAGGAAGACATGTAATGTAAGACAGCACATCTGAGTTGTGACGGACATCAGTGACAAGTGATGTCCCTCAGGGACATAATACATACAGGGATGTAGTTATGGCTGTGTATGGTGGATGGATGAAGTGTTAATATCTTCATCAAGGACCTAGACAAAGGGGCTGAGTCTCCCTCAGAAAATTGGTATGTGACACCAAGCTGAGTGGTGCAGCTGACACTCCTGAAGGATGGGATGCCATCCAGAGGGACCCWGACAAGCTCAGGACATGGGCCCATGGGAACCTCACGTGGTTTAAGAAGACCAAGTGCTGGTGCTGCACCTGGGTCAGGACAGCCCCCGATATCAATCCAGGCTGGGGATGAGCAGATGGAGAGCAGCCCTGAGGAGATGGACTTGGGGTGCTGGTGGGTGAGARGCTGGACATGAGCCAGCAATGGGCACAGAAAGCAAATCCCATCCTGGGCTGCATCCAGAGCAGCGTGAGAGCAGGTGGAGGGAGGGGATTCTGACCCTCTGCTCGCTCTGGTGAGATCCCACCTGGAGCACTGCATCCAGCTCTGGGGTCCCAGCACAGGAAGGACACAGACCTGGTAGAGTGATTCCAGAGGAGACAACCAAGATTAGAGGGACGGGGCACCTCTCGTACAAGGAAAGGCTGAGAGAATCAGGATTGTTCAGCCTGGAAAAGAGAAGGCTTTGGGGTCACCTAATTGCAGCCTTACAGTTCCTGAAGGGAGCCTGCAAGAAAGATGGAGAGGGACTTTTTACAAGGGCCTGTAGTGACAGGACAAGGGAGAATGGACTCAAACTGAGAGAGGGTAGGTTTACATTAGATCTTACGAAGAAATTCTTCCCTGTGAGGGTGGTGAGGCCCTGGCACAGGTTGCCCAGAGAAGTTGTGGCTGCTCCATCCCTGGAAGTGTTCAAAGCCAGGCTGGATGGAGCTCTGAGCAACCTGTTCTACTGGGAGGTGTCCCTGCCCATGGCAAGGGAGTTGGAACTGGATGATCTTCAAGGTCYCTTCCAACCCAGGCCATTCTATGATTTGTACCATAGAAGTCAGTATTCTACTTTTCTGCTTTTATCAGATTATAAATAGGTTTTCTGAGAATATATGAGAGTGTTGATCTTTCATAAGCATTAAAAATTCCTTTTAGTAATTATTTTTCTTGCTTAGATGTTATGAAATGAAGATTTTCCTTATTCATAAGCTGAATTTTAACATTTACTTCAGAAGATTTATTTTTCTACAGTGAAGAAGGCCATGTTCTTTGGGCCAAAGTGTAAGATTTATTTTTCTTCCACTCATCAGTAAAGTTGCATGATTTATTTAAAGTTTTTTCACCCTTGAATGTAATGATTTATTGTCTTAGAAGTGACACACAAAGAATATTACTATTGACTTACTAATTTAATGAAGACACCGTTCATGACTTAACCTTTCAGTTCTCAACATCTTGCAAGGTTTTAGTCCAGTAACTAGTTAGTAATTTCACAAAAAATTAGGAACCCAGCCATACAGAGGTTGATATAAATACTTGGATAAGTCAGATTCAGGGACTTATGTTCAAAATGCAATTAAGCCTAGAAAACTCAAAAGACAGCAATTACGATCTATTTTTTCCGTTATCCCTCACCATCACTGCTGCAGGAAGGCAAACAGAGCATTTTCCTGACAGAAGATTTCAGGTCAGACACCCTGTGGCAACAATGTTTTTGGCCATTCTCAAACCCTTGCTTCTGCTGCCTTAGTGCTGCTGAGGTCACCAAGGAAGTTGATCGAGGAAAGTGACYCAACCTAAAATATGTAGATACAAAACAAACCAAAAACCATGCACACAGGCTAAAAACCCTCAAGCCAGCCAACCTCCCACGACAGGAAAATTTCACAGTTGTAGTTTAGAGAACAGTCCTACAACAGCTGGACCATTAAAAAATGGTCAGAAGTGCATGATGGCAGAGCAATGGGGGAATGACCTCAACAACATCCTTAAGCTTTGATCCTGCTTATGTTCTGTGAACTTCTTTTTCCCTTGACATGTAGGTGGATCCCGTGCCTGAAACAAATGTTAAAGTAACACAGGAGACAAGGAGGGATATTTTAAGTAACTTTACAAAAAAGAAAATTCAGCAACTTAACAAAGAAAATGACAAAAAAGTCAAATTACTCCAGAATCCTTCGAAGTCAGAGGTGCAGCAGCTAGAACAATTCATTAATGCTCTGTGCAGGAAGATGTGAATTATTTTAAGAGCACTGTATTTGCATTTTAGATATAGCAGAATGAACTAATTATGAAATGTATGCATCAAAGATTTCAATTTCAGGCTTGACTTTACTTTGGAGATTAATTTTTTACTTTATCATTTTTGCAGGCAGTTCAATGGACAGCCTTATTTGAATGTTACTCATTGTTCAGTGATGTATGAAGTGTATTTAATCAATGTGAAGAAAGTAATATTAAACTATTATCAGAAGCATCAAATGTTCCAAAAAATCTCAAAAGGAAGGTCAAAAGGTAACATTTCTGCTAACAATATGAGAAACAATATATTTAACTTATTCATTACATACAAGTTTTTCATGGCATATACATTATCCTTTTCACATAAAATTACAATGTAAAATGTGGAGGATTATCCCCTTGATTAAAAATATCGTATGTAGAGTTGACCAAATAATCTTCTGGTGTTTAGTAAAAGATATTTAAATAACTATTTCAGAGTTGATGTGCATTTTAAATGGTTTGCTGAAAAAACCTTTGACAGAACAGTTCTTGTGCTCATCATTAAATCATTTGTTAGGTACTACAGAAGAAGGTAATTGCCAACAAGGACAGTCATTTCAATAATTGCCACGTTTCTGCAAGGATTGCAAACACCTCTGTGTTAAGACCCAAACCTGGCCTTAATAAAGCCATCTGGTGAGACATGAGAAACTGTTTGTCCAAAAGCCATGAATGAAAAAAACATTTGTCTTGGAGTGACTCTATCATGTGTATCCCCTATCATGCTCTATGCCCAAAAAGTAATATTGTGCCTTTTCTGTGCCTTTAAACTGAGCTTGAGAAAAAAAAAACCAAACGAACTTTTCAAAACAGTTTCTCAAGGACACAGAGACACTCCTCTGCATTCTCTGGCTGCAGGAGCACCCTGCTTGCTTTCTTCAGCCAGCGATTTCGGGGTTTTTTTGTCTTCTCTTCCCGGCGTGAGACGGAAAGCTGAATTTTGTTTCCTGGGACTTTGGTTTTTCCCTTCTTCTCTTCTGGACTGTTCAACAACATCAGAACACATCGGGAGAATTTTTCCCCGAGACCCGGGGGTGGGCCCTCGCCGACCCAGCTCCGAGGAGGAGAGAGACCACACCTACAGAAGGACTCTGAAATCTTCCCAGGTTTCTCTCTATAGCGAGAGGTTTCATTTCATTATTTAGCATTATTATCCTTTTCCTGTGTGCTTGCTAAATAAATAGTTMTTATCGCATTCACTTTCCTTCGAGAAAAATATTCTTTTTTCCCCGAACCCCGTGGGGAGAAAGGTGGTTGTAACCTGGTTTTCTCTCAGAAGATATATTGCTAAATTTTAGCCAAACCGGCACAACATTCCTTTCGGAGCCAGCAGTTCCAACCCCGCTGGCCAGCATTGCTCCAGATGGGATTTCAGTCCCTGCCCAACCTTCTACAAGCATTTCCACTGTGGRTGCCATAGGTAAAATCCGGTACTTTTAAAGGCAAAGCTCTCTCAGTGCTGCTGCAGGCGCATCCTCTGTGGGTTAGCTTAGTGTGGAAGGCACACTAAGCCAGCTGGAAAAGTGGCTGCTCAGAGGAACCAGAGCTGTGCCTTCAACTTGGACTGGAAGCATTTACTTTCCATATTCACTGCCTCACACTCATGGATCACGTAAACAATAATGGTGTAAGAAATATTTAAAAAAATAAAACTCCTCCCAAGTCTCTATGGCTTGCACTTTCTATGTCAAGGAAGACTTCAGCTCTACGTCAGAAGTCCAGAAGTTCCTTCTGAAATGAGCAGAAGGGATTTGAAGGAAGACATGGTAAGATATGATCAAAGGGTAATTTTCAATGTCTGTTTGAATTCAGAAATGAATTCATCACATACTGAAAAAGTGGTGACCTGCACYGTGGTTTTTTGGAGTAAGCTACTCATTAAATTATGGATAACTGATTTTTTTTTCTAGTTTAAGATATACTCAAACTTAACTGTGTTCAAAGAAATTAATTTTATACTACTACTGAAATGAATTACTGTGTCCTTACTCTCTTTTTACCATGCTTGTGACATCTTTTCCAGTAATAGCTGATAGCTTTGCTTTTGTTTCTCCTCTGTGACATCAGCCTTGCATTTTCAGAGGCGTAAAGCAATGACTTGTTGACTGGGGTCTTCTCTAGGCAATGGGCTATTAAGAATGAGCAGTACTTCAAGTGGCCAGTAAAAGTGCTTTCAGTGAAAGAGCAAAACATTACTGTAATGTGATAGATTTGCTTCAACAAACCCTCTCAGTTTCTGCTTTGTCTTATCAGCATCTTGCAGAGATGTGTATATTTAAAGTTAACCTCACACAAGTATATTGGAAAAGTTTATAGAGAGCAACAGCATCTCCTATGCAAGAGCATGAAGGAAAACATTTCCAGCTTCTCAACCTTGAAAGCAATGAACATGCAAGACCATCTGAAGTTTCAAAATAAGTATTGCACAGGACCTGTTCCATCTTATGTGTGACCTTCATTCTGCAAACGCAGCAAACGCCTTTTAAACATCACGACCATTATGATGGTTCCCTTGGCTTGCAGAAATCAAGCATGACTAAGTCTTTCCAGGAGTAGGATTTTACTGTCTTGCAGAATACTTTGCCTTCTAATTTTATGATCAGAGGTGACTGTACAACATCCCTGGTGGAAAGCACTACTAGAAATGCACCCGGCTATTTGAAACAGTTTTTGGTGCGACTGGCATTGTCCCTCCTCTTCAATGACTGTTGAGCACACATAAATTAGTACTGTCCCCTTTTCTTCCCCTCATGTAGTTTTTTAATCTCTGTTTCAATAGATGTATTGGCAAGTGAAAACTGCACAGCCTGACAGATAACAGTCACTTACTGAAGCAGACAACTTTTGCTTCAATTCTTGATTAATTATTATATTGAGCAAGGTTAATCTATCAAGCTTAGGTTTAATACAGTTGTAAAGTTTTATAATTTAAAGTCCAGTTATGTCACCCTAAGGCACTCCAAGTTGTAATTACCTGTTATCAATTGCAACAAGTATGTTCGTGTGATTAAGAATGGAGCTATATTCTTCAAAGGCAATAAAACCATTGTTGCTGTAATTTAAGATTATTGGGTATATTAAAGAAGCCCAACGCATAAAGCTGTTAAATGCAAATAAGCACTACAGATATGAAAGGATATCTGTGGGCCAAGCTGATCCTGTGCCAAGAAAGTACCTCTTTTTTTTTACTTTATGTGATTTACAGGTGAACATTGATGAAATAAGCAATGGGAAAAAAGCTCCTCTAAAAAGCTAAACTCTCAGCACCATGCTGTCATGGAAATAGCAGCCTCTGAAGCTTGGTCTTTCAGCATTAAAGGTCAACAGAGCAAATTTTAAAGCTTCATTTTATTTCCTGTGATTTTTCATAACCAAAGAATTCTTTCATTTATTCCTTTTCAAATGGCAGACTTCACACAATCTGTCTGTACAGCAAATTAAACCTGCTCTGCTTTGTTAGATTTAGCATAAATGAAACAAACTACCATAAATGCTACTTTTGTGATGCACTTACTTCACTGAATTTTCCATTTGGAAGTACGAACAGCATGCATGTTACCTTGTTCCACAAGGGATTTTCTGCTTTGGAATGTGTATGCTGGCCAGGCTTCATTGTCCCTTCATGCTTGTCCCTTCACAGCCATGTGAAAATATGGGTAAGTCTTAGAAAATGACAATGGGAGATGATTATTAAGTGATAAAGTAAAATTTCTTCCATTCTTTCACCAGACGCATTGTGAAACTACAGKTCTGGACGATGAAGATCAAATGCTGAAGCTTGAAATCTGCATTGTGTGCTGAAGGAGATGTTCAGATGCAGTTTCCACAGATGGAGAACACAACCTGAGCTGTATCAACACCCTGATTCCACAGCTGATCACATGCACTTGAACTTGCAAGAGCACGTGCCACGTTTTGATCCATGTCTACGTTTCAAGCTTTGATCTTTGAGCTTCACTTTAAGGAGCTACTTGACTTTATTGCCCACCTAGATGGGAAAATACTCAATATATTAAAAGAAATGTTACTGTGTTGCATAGCAAATGTTAAAGTAAGTGTTAAATAGTAAATATTGTCATGTATAGTAAATAAAATGATCAACCAGTATCTGTTATCAGTTAGCAGTACCACCAATCACAACTTAAAAATACCATAATGTACTTCAATTGTAGAACCTATTTAAAAGAGCCCCCCATTTTCTCAGATGCACAAAGGTAGAACTGATCTCTTCAGGAAAGCCAACTAAATTTCATGCATGTGACTAAACTTTTATTTGATTTATTACTTAAATTACTTAATATATTGTTCCACCAGTGTTGTCTCAGCTATACTGTCCACTTACACACAGATTCAGCAGATTCAACTTTCACTTCAGATTCTTCACGATACAGAGCTCAGGTTCATAAAAGTTCATTGAGTGCTAGATGTCCATTACTCATCCTGGATCATCTTGAAATCCTGGAATCAGAGCTCAAGTTGAGGCATATTTTCCTTTGAGATGTGTGCCTGATTCATAAGGGTTCCTTGTCTTCTATAAGTTTTTCTGAAATTCTACAGGTTTGAAGAGCCTCTCTTTTCCTTTCGGAAATATAATTTAGATATATAAATCATCTAAATCCTCAGAAATTATAAGGTTTTCAAATAGAATATATTTTATCTGTAACACCAGACAATTTTTTTAAAGAAAGTATTAGAAAGATGTAGAGGAATAAACAGAGTGATAGTCAAAATAGCAGGTTAATGTAACATCTCATGTTTCAAAAAAACCCCAAACTGTACCAAGGGATCTTAAGGAAACATCAATTAAAATACTTTCCGTGAATGAATATCAAAGAAGAAGTAAAGACAATCCCATAGAATTGCTGTGGCACTTACATGGGATGGAGGAGTCAAGAAATGTTCTCAGAATAAAAGAACATTGCAGCAGTGCAGATCAAACAGAGCAGTTGTCAGGTGCTGCACTCTGCTAAGGAGCAGCTACAGCTTTTGTGCAAATTAGGTATAAAAAAGAAGTAGAATTTGGTGGATATATTTTATTTCTTTACTTTTGCCTTAGCAAATGTGAGATTTCATTTTGCATTGTTTTCTGTTTTTTAACTTCACCCTTGGCTGTAGGTCAGAGTAACACAACTAGGACAACTTTACTCATAGAGAAGAAATCTGTTGTGGAAGCAGAAAGAAATAATTGGGAAAATATTAATTTAGTTATCCTATTCATTCTTAATTCAATGTGATCAAATATCTTTGCAAAATTCAAATCAAGAGATTTGCTACTTTGGCAAGAAATGAAAGTCAGCAATTGAAATAAACATAAAATCTAGCCCTCAGAAAAAAACCACTAAAGTGGTAAAAAAGAATACTACAGATACTAAAGAATTAAATAAATTTGCATGTGACTGTAGTTCCGTTCTCTTCAGCAGTTTGAATATTGCTAACATTGGAGCCGAATAAACATGAACTATGTAAAAATAAAGTTTTGCAGCAACAGAAAAAAATCTGTCTGCAGAAGGACAACTGAACTACAGCCCTTCAGGGGTTTTTTTGTGTATACTGGATATATTCAGCCCTGTTTGAGGTATCTGGTGGTTCTTGATAGCAATATATGGAGTGCACATCATCATGCTGCAGGCTCTAGTCTGATGGGCAAGAAACTGACCCACGTGATGTTATGAATACTGACCTTTATCATGTGGATTTAGTGCTTCAGTTCATTGATTTAGTGCTTGGCTTTTAAAGAATAGTCCTTTGAAATCAATGAAAATTAGATATAAAAACATCTTTTAAAAAACCAGTCCATGGTCCTGCCTGCAGCATCCTGCTGAGCGTCTTAGTTTTGATGTAGATGGTCAAGATGAGGCCCCAGATCACCAAATGCRGTATTAAATAATTTTCTCTTTCTCTCTAGAGGGGAGTCCTTTCATGGAGATGTGATTTAGGAAGCTGTTTGAAACACTCCTTGAAGTTTTCTTAGAATCTGTCCTTGCCTGTGCCGTTGCCAGTCCCTGGTATGACAAAGTGCTGACACATAACTCTATATAATTCATTCCTATTTCCCTTACACACCTGCACTACAGCAGCTAGAGGCTGCAACTTTTGGTCTAGGCATACTTGAGAACTTTGGTGACAAAGTGCAAAGGAAGGAGGTGTTTATATGGGATTCAGTTRTTCAGTGACTGTCTGAGGTGACAGAAATGAAAGGCCTTGCCTGCCTTCTGTCAGGGGATTTCAATGTATGTACCTCAGTTCCAGTATACCAAAACAGAGAGAGAGAGGCTTTAGAGAGCTGGGTTGCTGGAGACTGCCCAAGCTGTGATGTTGGAGATGTTCCCTATAGGAAGCAACAGTCACAAACATGGTTAGCAGACAGTCCTGTGATTATTGTCTCAAACACACTGTGGAAAATAAGTGACATTTATGTTCACATCCCTGAAAGGGGAAGGTAAGGGGCTCTGACCCAGCTGTTTCATTTCAGGAGACTGGCGCGAACTGCAGCAGGATTAAACAGCTGCCTGCTCTGCTCAGACAAAATGAAGACTAATCCATGGATCATTTCCTGACGGTCTTAGAGAAATCCAAAAGTCTACGTGACAGCACAGTGAAACTCAGATATTTAAATGAACCTTGCAAGTTATTTGAACCGTCTGAAGCTATTACAACAATTTTTATTTTATGCTCAACTTGATAGCTAATTGTTTTTATTTATTTTTCTGTGTAGAAGATATAGGAAAGTACCAAATACAGCACTTCGCTTTTATATCATAACCAATAAAATTAGATCCAAACAATGCTCAAAGTCTGAACTAAATGAGAAAAAAATAGTTAAGTACTATTCTTATCCTGACTTATTTAACCCATTATAATTCATAGCAAATATTTATAATCTTAATCTTGATTTAAGTTGTTAATATCTGAATTTATAAGATGTCCTACAAAGCTGGTGAGATGTGACTATCTTATTTGGGCAAGATTCGATAAATTAGCTACAGCTCATAAACAGAAAACAGCATGGTTTAAAAATTATCCAAAGAGATAAAAGTGGGTGAGATAAAAATTACAATTATGATGGTGGTTGTAACTTTCACAATTAAAAAAAAAAATTAAAATTATTATATACCCACCAAAAAGATCATGAGAAACTTAGTCTGGTTTTGAGTCCTTTAAAGCACTATAACATCATAGAAAAGGTTCCACTCGTCTCCTGCACTAAAAAACAGGGTCTGATGGGGTGTGTCTCRATGCACAGAAATTCACACAACTCCATAACTCACAATTCTATTAATCATCTCTAATTCCTTGAAAAGGGACAAGCTAATTACTTGTGCTGGTTCAGTATATTGAAACAAGACAGAAATTTGTGGTGAGAATTTATAGCAAGTGTTTAAAAGCATAAAATGTGTTGCAGATTGAAGTCACTGCTTGTCTTTGTATTTCTGTTTCTGGAATTAYTGCAAAATACTATTTCCTGAGCTCGGAAGTTATGCTTTACAGATGCTTTATTCATAGGAATGAATACTATTTCACAGTAATTYTCTTCCAGATTTGAGGAGGTAACGTAAACAGCACTGAATTTGCAATTRTTTTTTAACTTGGTATTGGAGCAAAAGATGTAAAAAAAGAGATTGTACTYATTTCATTGTTAGAAAGCTGTTGTAGTATAGTCCTGTCACTTTTAATTCCTTTAATAAAGTTATGCATTGCCCCCCTTTCTCCTGTCTCAGAGCACTGCCTGTAATGTATCAGCCACTCACTGATTTACAGGCTTGGTCAATTGGAAATTAATCTTTGACCCAGACATTAAATAGCCATGAGGGTACTCCATGGTTCAGTGAAGTTTCTGCCAAGTTTTCTGTGCTGTTATTGATGAACATATTAATTAATAATAATGAACATATTAATGATTGTGTACCGAAAGGTCTTTGCAGAAAACCCTGAGAGTGCCAAATGTCAGCATCTAGTGAGCTTTTATAGCCAATTTATAAAGTTTGCGTGTTACAAATGAAATGCTGACATATTTCAAAGTATAACGAATTAATGACTGCAATAGTACCTGTTTATACAAGAAATAATTTTATATGATTACAGAGTCTCTTATGTTTGCAGTTGCCCCTACCACGGAGGGTTTAGCAGCCCAATTCCTTGCGGGCAGCGCTAGGTGGAGATAGTGACTCACACAAMGCTTCCTGACAGACGCTTCTCTCTCTGCTGAACCCGTCACTGCCAGAGAGCAAGGTTTCTTTTGGTGTATTCAGTTTATTACAGATTGCAGTGTTACAGTTGTTTGGCTTTATTTATTTTTTTTTTTTAGTAGTCATTACAAAAAAAAGTGAAATAAAATTATTCATGCTTTGAGTAGCTGGCAGATCTCCCTGAATCTCTTTCACACACACGTATGTATATGCAAATCACAAAACTCCAGGCAAACTAAARACAAAGTACCAGAATTTTATTTCCAGGTGTCACCTATGTGAAATTTATTTAGCAAAAGTAACTCCGATCATGTATTTACTTGACCCATAAGAAAAATCCCTACTCCTGCTTTGTAACTGAGTGCTCCTTTGAAATTCCTGGAAATAAAGGAAACAAAAAACAAACAAAAAAATCCATACATGCTAGTTTACTTTCCCCACATAAAGTCAATGTATTGATCTTACCACGGTGTATTTAATTGTCCTTAGCACAGAACAGCCTCCCAATTAGCAGCTGGACAGAGCTCTCATGTGCCAGTCAGGAACAGGGATGGATATCACACATCCCATCACTTTTTTTTGATTTTCCATKAACTAGTTTTGGATAGATAAGTGATGGTAAAAGAGAAAAGTCAACAGGGAAAGATAATTGCATGTAACTAAACAACTCCAAGAGACTACTGTGCAGATATTTTGGGTTAAATTTTCAGAAGTGGCTAGTGATTTAAGAAGGTATATGGCATCAGTGTGAGACAACATGTGATTAGCAGAAAGTAACTACACAGTACAGCCTGCAAATCTGACATGTTTGAATTATGAAAAAGTTAAAAGTCAGATGTAGAGTGAGTCCTTTTATTTAGGCTGCTGTTTAAGACAAAAGCAGCTGGAATTCCTGTGCTGGTGCACAATCTCCCAATTGTCTGAAAGATGGGACCTCCTGGCAGTGACATTGTTTTGACTTAAAAATCATTTAAACACGCTGAACTGGAGTGTGAGCTAATTTCCCAATGGCAATCAAACTTCAAATTCCGAATTTGGCTGAACCTAGCTGTAGCTCACTGCAGTCTCTGCAGCCACGCTGGAACAGTGCATCCAAAATGATCCTCTTGCAAACATCTGCTCCAGTTAGCTGAGCCCTGGTAGGCGCTTGGCAAATTGCAGTAGCAGGCTGCTGATGTCGATCACAAACTGCCTAGAATTAATACAGCCTGGGCTGATTTATTTGGATTTGTTTGCACTATTGCACCTCTCAAAGGGAAAAAGAAGGGAAGTATTAATATTGTAGGGTTCTGCACTTCTACTGTGCTGGTGGAAACKGTTCTGACTTTTGTCCAACGGGAGAAAGATGAATTGGCTTCACCTGAGAGCCTTTTGAGGTGCCCAGATCTCTCTAAGAAGTAAATGTACTAAAATTTGCTGATTGGTATGACAGAGAGCACATCCAAACTAAGAAAACACAGGATTGTTTCTCAAAGCAAGGAGGTCAGTTCTCAGAGAGCCTGGTGCTGTGTTGTGCAGCTGTCCTACAGCTTTTTTTGTSTATTGAAAGGGGAAAAAGAGCTGCTTGGTCAGGCTGCTTGAGAGTCAGAAAGTCAGTGACTGAGGTTAGTCAATACACTTTGTACTCCCTGATAACCATTCACCAAAATTAATATCATTTACAGCTGGAAGTAAGGAACTTCTGTAATTCATATGGTCTCCCACCTCGATCCGTCTAAGTATTCATGATTTAACCAGGATTATGAGTTTTTCTGCTATTTYGGAAATGAGATGGCTCCTGCCAGTTTCAATGTAGTTTTTGTTCTTGTTGTCTTTAACACATGTTATCACTATTGACATCTAATCAGGAAAACAAATACCTAAGCATACCTGATTATGTGAAAGGGACCAAAGAAGCCTTCTGAAGGTCCTATTCAGTCCATGGAGAATTTGTGTTTATAGTTTGTGAGGCATAAAGGAAAAAAATCCAAAATATCCTTCCAGAGTCTTTTACTACCAGTTTATTTCAATCTTCAGTTTCTGACAAATGAACAACAACAACCACAAAGTAATAGCTAGGTTTTTCTCTTAGTTCCATTTTTTTTCAATGGCTCATTCATTTTTTATGTAATTATATTACTTATCACTAAAAAAGTAGTTGCAGACTGAGTAGTTTGGGAGAACCAAATAGATAACCTATGTTCAGCTACCCACTTGCACTGAGTGGTTTCTCATAGTCAAGCAGCTACAGTGTATTTATAATTCTCAGTGATTTTGCATTACCAGAGTCCCTTGTTAGAGCAGGTTGTTTGTGTTTGTAATTTTTTTTAGCTTTTTTTCTGAATTCCTGATGCGCTCACAGTAGCTTCCTTCACTTCCTTTCCCAAGAGGAGGGGGTAATTACATGCAATCTGTCTTCCTGGTAATAATAAACTTCCACAAGCCATGCTGGCTATGTTGTATATTCACAACAAGCAGAGGAAAGGGGGGATAAAAGATTCCATGGTAGGATGTGAAGAGTATCAGGGTAGCCATGTGCTTTGGACTTGATTTTGCTGACAGTAGAATGTATTTCAGAGCATCATTTTTCCCCTTGGTAATTTGAGTTTAAGCACTCTGAGTAAGACATAGATACAACTTTCTGGTAGGATGAACTCTTAAACCCAGCTATGAAATAACTACTTTTAAAAAAGCCCTGCTTTTCTTCCCTGTTTTCTAAGAAGGCTCCACTTACATAGGGACAGTACCATGAATTTCATCTTGTGTGGAGAGTCAAACATGAAAGAAAGGACTAAATCTTAWGGTATAAAAAGGGACCCTTCCATCTTCTATAAAAAAACCAACTATATTCTTTCTAGCAGCGCAAGATGCRGTGCAGGATATCATTTGAATATGATACTGTATATAATAATTATTTTGGTGAACTCAAAGCAGCCCAATCAGCCTGTCTTTAATAAACACATCTGAAAGGTTTAACAGATTAGGACTTGCTATTTGCAAGGACTATTGCTTTTCTCCAGTTGCTCAGTTTGCACATGGCAATACACTTTTTTTCTTTGTCTTTAGATTCTTTGTGTTTAATGCAGACTAAAGTTTTCAAACCTTGGCATTTAAAATTGCACTCTGAATTCTGTAAGAGAAGAATAATCAGATTTTCAAGACTCTTTAGCGAGGAGACTAGAAGTCAGCAGAATTATAGGTGCTCTGGAAAATCCAGTCCCTTTTTGTATTAGGCTTGAAAAGATAGACTTTATCCTAAGAAAAATAAATTAAATAAAACCAATTTGTTGAAATTATCTCTGTTATGTTTAATATTTATAAAAATAGCAATTTCATGAAATCTGATGGAAAATAACGCTTCTCTTCCRTTTGCAAGCCACAGTATTTTCCACATATCTGGTGTTATGCTCTTCATAAATGTTTCTCCAAGTAAGGTAATCTGGACTCTATGTGCAGGGGTTAAGGGAGAAGGAAAGAAAAAAAATCCTTTACCTTTTACACATAAAGAAAATACTTAGGAAAAGTCATCTGAGATTTTCCTTATATGTCTTGCCATAGGAGTTAACCTTCACTGGAGAAGTCCATGAGAGCTGAGGGAGAGATGCAGCCTTAGGTGGCAGATCTGCAGGGGATCCCTGGCATCCAGAACAGTGCCCTGAACAGCACAGTTCCATAAATGTCTGCTGGGGATCACAGGGCAGCCCTGGCTCACTGTGCAAGGCAGAAAAGCCTCGTGTGGGACTCCTGTTTCCCGTTTATAAGGTCGGGGTGGGGAGGCCGCTCAAAGAGGTGATGATGAACCCACTTCTGCAAGGCTGCAAGGAGGTACCAGTGAGAGCTGAGAGAGTTTGGAACACAAACCCAGTACCATGCTGCAGAGAGTTTAATCTGGTTTTGCTTGCAGATTATCTCCAGGTTACACATGTAACCAGCTTCTGATACCAATCAATGCATAAGAGTTAAATGTAGTGGGGAATGTAGAGTGGGACAGGAGCATGGTCGGGCAGTGTGCAGGAACGAGGTCAAAGGAAGGTGGCTCTTGCACAGTGGGGTAGAAGAGAAGGATCTGCATGTCCAAGGGACCAGCAGGGACACAAACAGTCCAAGGGCTCAAATGAAATACACGAGAAACAAGGACACAACAGCAGCGCCAACACCAGCAGCTATAAACATGAACGAAGTAAAGGATTGCAATCCTAAAAAATCCCCAGTCCTCCAGTTAGGAATTAAATTCTCATCCATACAATGCCTGCAAACCCTTCAAACAACCCCCAAAGGCACTGTCCACATTCTCACCTGTGCTATCAGATACTCTCCAAGCCTTCTTCATCAACCATATATTCACTGTACAGTGTCCTTTACAGTATATAAATACAATTACTCACATGCAAAACTGCAACTACCCTACATTTTCAGAAGGTAAATAATATATATTCTTACTGAAACATTTGCTGAGCTGAAAAAACTGACAAAATTGTCCTTGGTTTCAGTRCAGACAGAATTTGAAACATGGACTTTAATAAAAAAAAGGAAAAAAATTATAAAATATATTATTCTAGATATAAGTAGAACCACTGCTCTGCATTTAAAACACTTGCAAATAATCAGATGTAGTTCTGTGAAATGATGATAAGGTGGTTCTTTTAATTTGTATAATATACAATTCTTAATATACTGGCACAGTAAATAAAAGGCATGTGAATGAMAATTGGGCCATGTCTCTGATAAATCACATAAGAAACTACTGCCAGATCCCCCTAAATAAAAAAAAAATGTAAAGAGAAAAAAATTTTAGCCTATACTATTTATTATACTAATATTCAAAGCTCTCCAATTCAGACCTAATAAATGGCTTTTAAAATTTATCCTCTCAGCTCAGGCTCAGGCTGCATTGCTGAAACACTGCATTCCAGCCCCTGAAGATCTAATGCACTGATCTAATGCACTGTGGCCGACCTATTACAGATGATTATAAATTACACAAGTCCTTGTCTTGCTATAATTTTCTAGAGATTGCTTCTTAAAGGCAGAAGGTGCAAAAAAGAAAGAAAACCAAAAAAAGTGTAAACTACCATTTCTTCTCTCTGTGCTGGATTTAGCTCAATTAGAAATAGAAATTTGGAGCCATAACCACTGCAAACCATTTATTTACTCTCTTATTTGAAATTTACACCATGAGGAAGCAGAAGCAAGTTTAGTTCTTTAATATAAAATTACAAGAGGGGGTGGATCCTGTGCTGTCTCCTCTTGGGGGCTTTGGCAATTTTTCTGCAGTATCTATATCCCAGTTACACATGTATGAAATGAAGAAAATTATTCCCTTCCTTTAAAAAGATGAGAAATTCATTAAGGATTATGAGATACCATTATATGACAGCAATGTCACGCCAATATGCAGTTTAGAAAAATAAAAAACCTACCAAATTTGTATTCTGAATTGTTACTTACTTTATTTTTGTTGGGTAAATTATTCGCAGGTTTAGAATGCRTTTGAAAATTAATAGCGACGTTCTTTTGTGTCATTTTATGCAGTTCTAGAGACYAAAGGAGCCTCGGGAATTAATTGCAGCCTTCTAATAAACACAATGATGTAATGACGTATTTAACATTACTGGTTTTTGTTTGATTCCAAATAAATTGCCGATTTTTTTTTCTGCTGTGATACTAAAACAATTACCATTTTGAAAAAGGATAATTAATCTACAATTTTTTCACATTAGATCATATATCTCTAAAGAGTGCCCACAGATTTGATGGTCTTCAGCTGCTGTGTATTTATTTTTCATTTTTTCTGGTGCTGTACCGCCCCATCAGTGCTGACATTTAAATGAGTGAGTATTCAACACAAATGTGATCGTTTGTGTAGCATCCAACGTGGCACCATACTGAGATGATTGCTTCTGGGAGCCATCCATGGGTTCCCGAATAGGGGGGAAAAGCCAGGCAAAATTTTATCAATTTACATTTTTCTGTGATTAATTTTTATGCAAATAAGGGCCCGACCGTGCTCCCATCTCACCTGAATCATGCGGATCATCAAAGACAAATTGAGCATCACTTATTTAAAAAATAGGCTTTAAACTACTCTACAGCTGTGTTGGAAAATGCTAAGAGCAGGGCATGAACTTTTCTAATGTAACAGGAATAGATAAGAAAATGCTTCTCTTTGCATTTTTGTCCACACTGTGATAAACATGAGTCTTAACAAAATCCTAAAAATTGYCTTTGTTTTATATTCCTTATGCCCTTGTAAACATTTGACTATGGGAATGCTACATAAGGGGATTCTTCCAATTTCAGAATAAAAACAAATGGGCTTGCAAAAATACATTGCTTAGTGATGAAAAAAAAATTATATTGKTTAGCATGCTCAAAGTACAGATTTTTATTTCCTTTTTTAGGTACCATACAAGAAATCATCTAGTGGTATACTGCAGTGGTAAAGGCCTTACATAAATGATCCTCTAATGTTAAAGCTGTTAAGACACACAAATAGGTACGTTCTGTTTACAAATGAGCCCGTTCTGCCTTATTGTACATGTCTGTGTATATGTATCTACAGATTAAAATTGCATAAAATTGGGTATTTAGACTTCGTTAAACAACAGGCTTTGAAAAGAAATTTAGGGTGGGAAGGTTACACTGACGGGCATTTTATAATTATTGATAGTAAGATTGAAATGTGTAAGTGTGAAGAGCTATTCTTATTTACTTTTTAAAAAATTATATTTCTCTCCTTTTAGGAAAGGGACAAAAGTGTTTCTTTATGGCATTAAGGAATAAGGAAATACTGTCAGCCACAACTGCAATTTTGACAGCTGTAAGAGAGCTAACACTGAGGAATATGAACACTTGTGCCTCTAATTTTCACTAGAAATTTGTATCCAGGTGTAAGAACGTGTTCTCACGWAAAGCATTCTCTTATAAAGAAGCTGAATTTCGAAAAGGCAGATTTCTCTTCAGAGCTGTGTTCTGAAAATTGTAATATGCAATGTCAGTTCAGAGAGTCGTTTTACAAGTCTTTCCACAGATCCATATYCCTAAAGCTAATCTCAGAGGAGTAAATGTGATGTGTAATGGAGAAAAGACAGTCTTTATCAGCGAGAGTTGGAAAAGCAGAGGCGCGAGTACCGGACGATCTTGTGGCATTGGAGCAAAGATGTCCCCTTATGAATTACACACATTAAAGCTGTGATTTTACAGGTTTGATTAACCCACAGCTTAATGAGGTACTTTTCATTAAGCTGCACAGCTGACTGTATATTGCTGCACACCCAAACAGAATGTATGTTTGCAGACGTGACCAATTTCATGCTCAGCCCTTCCCCTGGAATCCTGCGAGTCTCACGTCACCTGTTAAACCAAAACACGTGAGGTCATAGCTGCAGCAAAGCCAACAAGGACCCCCATACTGGTCTCAACAAGCCCAGACCTCCGTCTGGTCTCCAGCCTGCAGCCAAGACCTGCTGCTCCTAAATATCTCAGACAGATGTGACTCATTGGGTTTGATGTCTATAAATTCATTCCTCATCTCCCCCAGTTATGATTTTTGAGAACAGCTGTACTGTGGCAAGTTTGGGGATACCTGACAGCTTGAATACATAAATGATACAATTCATCTATTCAGAAAAAGAATTGTGAAACCTAAAGTTTGAGGAGTGAAGACAGTTAATTATAAAAAAAAAACCAACCTGACATTTCCCTGAAAAAATGGTGTTGAAGAAAATCAATTTACAAAGAGAGCAAAACATGTTTAAAATATTACTAGATCAATTGACTTATTTAGAGCCCTCCTAAATGGAACCAAGTTTAAAATAGTTACTATTCACCGTCTTTCAGTGAGGTTTACCATGTTCTGCAGAAAATACCCTCTATGATTGCATTAATACAGAAATACAATAAGAGATCTATCAAGCCCTCCTTCTCTATGTGACAGGTTTCTGTCTATTACTCTGTCACAGATATCCATATAATTTCCCGTAAGCTGTAGTCATCATGCCCTCCTGGAATAGTTCTGCTATTATAATAAGTAATATCTAAAAAACTACTGTGTAATAGCTGACARTGAGGATTCTGAATCAGCTGAAAATGTTGAAAGTGATATCCTGGTGTTTAATTTCAAATACTTACCACAATAATCTTATGGGATATGAGAAGCATAAAGAGATTATTTTATGAGCCATGGGCTCGTCTCATCTGARGATGGAAAATATCTGTTGTTTAACAGCACATGGTCACACAGGACATGTTTTAGGGCAAGGAATGAATGATTTAGAAAACACAGTGTATGCGCATCACCCCTCCTCAAAGACCATGAGCTGGTACTTCCCCTGCCATACGAAGGCAAACAGTGCTAAAACCAACCAAAAATTAGCATTTGTRAAAAAATAAATGCCTGTATTTGCAGTTACGATAAAATGCAGAGAACAGGAGGAGGCAAAAATCTTGTCAGACTAATGATTTCAGCCTTAAAAAGAAGTACATATGTGTCCCTTAAATTGAAAATTTAAAACAAGCAAGACACATATGTAGAAAAGATACTATACATGCATATATATATATAAACACCCATATACATAATTCCTATGCAAACACATTGGCTCACAAGGTCCCTTTTTCAGCAATCTAGGAAGCAGGCAAGGGGCTGCTAAAAGGTGCTTTAAGGCACCCCCAGAGCTGCYAGCTGAGGTGATTTCAATGTGTTCAGCTGCAGCTCAAAGTCGGTTTCCCCTCTAAGGTAGCTCGTCCCTCACAGAGGCAAACTGGCCCCCCTAGACTCAGAGTGATGCTCTCAGCTGCAGAATGGACATGAGGGGGTGGCTGGAGCCCAGCTTTGAAAAACACACACATTTTCTGAAAGTGCAAGGCAGAGGTACTACCAAAAGTAATTAAAAAGAGCAAAAGAAAAGGAAATGATCAAGGCTACGCTGATGCTGTGACACATCCCTCCTTCCAGAAGTCAGGTGGCAAGTTGCTCCATTTTTGCTGCTGAGGTACCAACCTTTGGCATTAGGCCCATGTTCTGAAACCACAATGCTCAGAGGGAAACACTGCATGGAAGGCAACAACAGACTTTGCTTTCTGGGTATGAGCGTAGTGACCCAGAAGCAGAGAATTGAACTTAAATGTCCTTAAAATATCTTTACTGTGGTGAATGTGCAGAAAAGTATATTTTACTGAGGTTTCATGTGCAGAAAATAAAATCGGGCATCACAAAAATGAAAGATTTTGAAACTAAGGTACAATATTTGTTGGAAAAAAACAGAAATAATTTGGAAATGCAATGATACAAATCAGGACAAAAAAAAAATATTTGCATGTAATTCTCAGTGAGGTATATATTTGGTGACACTGTTTCTCCCTTTACATATTTTCCTGAACYCTCCTTCTGTTACCTGGAATCTTAAATGTTTATTTTCATGGAGTTCCTAATATTTGTCAGATATTGTATGTACAGATATTACCATAGGCTCAGCCAAGCAAGAGCCATGAAAATAGTGACAGATGGCTGCTGTTGACAGAACAAACTTGTCGAAGTTCTTTTGTACTGTCCAAATGACTTTTTGTTTAGTACTCACATTGCACAATTATGAAAGAAATCATCATGCTTTCATTCCTAATTTTCTAATGAACTGGAGGAAAGTTTACTTTGAAACATTCTATATCTCCATAAATTAAATCAGATATGTTTAGTTACAAAGAAAGAGCTCAAAGATTGCTCTATGTGGCTTAGCTCTTTCAGTGATTACCTGCACAGGGATTCTTGCAGCAGAAGATAAACAGTGACGTACTGCTATTGGAGTTTTACCGTGGTCAGGGATAACGCAAAGTTTGGGGCATAAACACAGGAATGTTGTGGCGGGACACCTGGCAAGGGGATCTGTGAGGGACCCAATGCTGCTCTGGCTCTGTAGCCAGAAGCCCACAGGATACCTTAAATCTACCTGGAACAACACTGGATTCCCACCTTTGGGCGTTGTTATTATTCCTGCAGTGCCAAGCTGGAACAGAGAGACACACAGCCTATTCCTCATCCTACCATGGATCCTCACTTAGCTTACACCTTGCATCTTCTGTGTGAGGATGGTGTATCAACACTGCTGGGGAGTAGAGCAAAGAGAGCATGAATACTGAAAATAAAACTTATGTTGGTAGCCTCTGTTTGTATAACAAGATTATTTACACGTTGTCTCAATTATCTTGTCATGACAGTGACATATCCTGAACTCCCTGAACCTTATGGAGATCTGTTATTGAAAGGTACCCAAATGGATGCAGTGAGCGCGTTGCAAAGACCAGGACACACCCTACCATAAGCTAAAACACAATTTTCAGATATGTCTAGAATGCAGTTCAGATTCTTGAGTTACCTGCACTTGATCTGAACAGACCTTTGCACTCCTGATGCAGTGCTTCCACAATCCCCTCCRTGATGGTGTTTTGTCAAGTTCTCTAGATTCTGCAGATGCAGACTCACAGTTCAAGCTCAAAGGGATATTATTTAACACATTCGTCACTTTCTTTACCTTCAGTTAGAATGGAAATATTTTAAAGGACAACAAAGTGTTCTTATCCCACCAGAGATGTGTCCAGAGAGGGGCAASRAGGCCCACGAAKGGTCTAGAAAACAAGTCCTATGAGGAGAGGCTGAGGGAGCTGGATTTGTTCAGTCTGGAGAAGAGGAGGCTCAGGGGGACCACGTCACTCTCTACAGCTGCCTGACAGATCTCTTCTGCCGTGCCCACAGTGAGAGGACCCGAGGAAATGGCCTTAGGCTGAGGCAGGGGAGATTCAGATTTGGAATGAGAAAAAAGTTTTCACTGTCAGGGTGGTCAGGCACTGGAACAGGCTGCCCAGGGACATGGTGGAGTCTCCACCCCAGAGGTGTTCAGGAGGCATCTGGACCTGGTGCTGGGCGATGTGGTTTGGGGGTTGGAGTGGCAGGGCTGGGTGGATGGCTGGACTGGGTAATCCTCTCTTCAACCAAGATCTCTTCCAACCTTGATGATTCTGTGATTCTATGAACGATACCACACCAAAAGGGAATAGATTCAAGAATAAAAAAGAGAGACAGAAGATAACATGAAAATTTTTTTACTGATGAAACATTTGTTGATAACTGAGAAGAAATATCTTTTTCTTCATTTCTTTACAATTTTCTTTAAAGAAATCACAGAATGACAGAATGTCTGAGGTTGGGAGGGACCTCTGGGTGTCATCTTGTCCAACTCCCCTGCTCGAGCACCCAGAACCTGCTGCCCAGGATTGTGTCCAGATGGCGTCAGAATATATCCAAGGGTGGAGAATCCAAGTTAAGAAATATGTTTCTTTGTTTCTCGCTAGCCTTTGATGAATCATTTAAAATATCATTGTTTCAGGTTTCCCCTCTGTAAGAGCAAAGTACTACCTTGATTTGTAAAGTCCTCTGCAGTTGCAGAGAGAAAAGTTCTGTTGAAATCTAAATGTTACTGTCAAAATATCAGGAAGATAAAATTAATATTAATAATATGACAGAAATATTTTCTTTGAAATGAAGGAGACAGCTATCAATAAGTAGAAGAGAGCTCTGTGCCTATATTTAAAAATTGAGTGATACTGAGAAGCAATGTCAGAGGAAGTAGACATTTATATTTTTCTGCATATTGACTTCTAACTATAGTTCATATTTAATAATTTTGCCCAGAAATTACGTATTATAAAATATTGGTGCAGTAGATCTCTAAGGAAAGTCACATTAAGGGGAAAAAAATAAAAAGTGGGAGAATCATTTAATTAGTCCAGAGTAAACCACATCAAACTGAGTTTTAATATTTCCTCTTTTTCCATTTAGCAAGCCTAAGGGATGTCCCTGCTACTGACACAGCACCCTTGAAGAGTAAGCTGCTGTGGAGAACGGTACAGAGTATTGCAGGAATTATATATGAATTGGGTTGGTTTTTAAATTGTTGATTATTTTCCCTGGGTTTGTTGTTGTTGTTGTTGTTGTTTTTTGGGGTTTTTAAAATATTATCTCCCTGTATTCATCTTCTGCTTTGTCTGGTCTTAGATGTGCTTTTTCACTCGCTTTGACTTTCAGTTCTGTTATCTCTACCCTTCTTTTACTCAGTTCTTGCTAATTGATTCTAAGTTCAGGATGAACTTGTGAAACTTCTGAACCCGTTGCGGTTGAGCTTCTTAGAAACAAGTTATTCTAGAGGCAAGATCCGGAGAGGGAAATGTACTTGTTACAGCCTGGCTGCTTGGAATCTTATTTCTCCAGTCACAAACCACACCCGTCACACCGCTCTGCTGCCAGTGGCACGAGTCAGAACACAGTAAGAAATCAGTACAGATTAAAAGTCTCCCAAGTTTCCCACTGACTTAAGGTGAGYCTTAGCTCCCACATGGCTAAGGCACCTTTCGAAAACACTCCTTGAGTCCTAAGGAACTTACAAACATCACCCTGAAAGGAAATCTAACTTTTTCATTTTATGATCCTTCTGTAATTAATTTAATCTGATACCTACACAGCACCATCTAGAGATCTGTTTGTCTTCACTGCTGCACATCCGAACACTCAATCACCTTGAAATATTAAGTGAAAAGGCTAATTCAGCTCAGCTCTCAAATACAAAAATTAACACTGAATAATAAAGTTAGAGATATTTTTATGACACTTTAATCTGAGGAGCTGATTTTTAAAATAATGCAGTTGCTCTGATATTATTGTGCAAACCCAGTGGCATTTTGTTCATTCAAATAAGAATGAAAAAAAGGAAAAGTACCCAAATGATGGGTCATGTAGGATTACTCTGAAAAAGGGAGGCAGTGGAGTACGGAAGAAATGTGATTTTTCTTTTTCATGTCATAAACCTCATTGCTATTAATGATGAGGATAAGGCTTTTGAAATTCTGATATTTAAAGACTACCATAGCAGCATTTCCATCCATCAAGTCCCACTGCTGATGGTGGCTGCTGCAGAAGAAATTCAGCTACAAGCAACTAGAGAATGGTTTTCCTCTCCATAAAATTTGCTGCCATCTTTATTAGTTAGGGGTGGTCTACACCTTGACTGATGATTTAGGTGTGTTACGTCAACCTCCTGCTCACCGGTTTTATAAATTTTAAGTATTATCACAATGGACAGCTTTTTTTCTTGATAGACTTTTACATTAAAAAAATATGGTGCTGCAAGAAATTCAAATCTATAGCAACAGATCAAATCCTGCTAACAATCCAAAGCATGTCTCCTGCCCTCCCACCAAACTACCACGAGCAACTCTGTTAATTGTGACACTGCATGAAAATCAAAATAAATCCCAGGGATACTCACACATGCTTTCTAAATTTATACAGCTGGTGTCTTAACATGTTAAGAAGGCATTCAAATATTCAAAGCTGTCTTTTCTTCTAGTTAGTTTTTTTTTTGAAGTTTGGTCCAAGAAGGCCTCTCTGARTAGCATTCAGGGTCGAGAGCATGTGGTGGGTGCTTAAAGGATGCAAATTGCCAGGCTGCTGGCAAAGCACACATGGGGCAAATAATCACCAGGGCAGGAGTCTCAGGAAGCATAATCACCAATTCTCTCCCATGAATGTGGGCTCCATCAGACGTAAGAGCAGAAATATTGGCTATTCAGATTTCATATAGGGGTTAACTCTCCCAAAAACCTATGTCCTTGGTATAATTTGAAAAAAGGACGTCAACACTTTATTCTCAGTAGCTAAAAAGCTATTTCCTCTTGAAAAAGAAGAACGACAAACACCAGCAAACTCTTTTGCAGTTTAAAAGCTCCTGTCTGTGCACATTACTCTTTCACAGAAAAAAAAATAATAAAAAAATATATATATAAAAAAAAATCTCTGTTTTTCTCTGTACACAAGGCTGCAACTAATTACAAGAAGAGACAGATGCTGAGTAGCCTTAAGGCTTTCCCTGCCACYACAGTGAGTCTGTGCGCTAGTCAACAAGCAGGTAGTGAGTGAACTCAAATGTTATCTGACAAGGCAGCAGATCCCATCACCTAGGGTTAGAATACAGACAAGCAACTCCGTGTTCAAAAGTAGAGACAGAAAAATTTCAAGCAGATTGTTTCTGACAGAAATCATATCACAGCCGCGCTTTCTGACAAAGTCTCCGCGAATGAAACTATACACTTTCTGTTTTCCATCTTCCCCTTTAAGAAACAGCCAGGATTTCAAAGGTACATCGAAGGTGACAGCTCAGTGCACAGTGCTTAGCAAGTGCTTCTCTGCTTGTTTTGTCTTTGGAAGTATTAGGGGACCTCTACCGCTTATCTGTGGGGGAGCAGAGGAGTGCCCCACTTTTTCCAACCTCATTCTTTGTTTCCCAAACACCTCCAGCTTGCTCACAGATGTCAAATGTCAGTTTCACAACATAAAATCCTGGCATGAAAAAACTTCCCATGACTACCTGGAAGCTTTAAAGAAGTTGCACTACCCTAAAAAGGAAAGTTAACAAAAGAATAAAACCTGAATATAATTGCCAATACTGTTTGCCCTGAAAGACAAACAAAATCTCCTAGCTGAATCCTAGCAAAGAATTGCTTATTAGCTCTGAAACAGAATTTTTTGCCCTTCCTTCACAATAAACATGGTCTCCATACATTTTTGAGTGTTACAAATCTCTGCAAAGTAACAGATTTGAACAGTTTTCTTGCTTTCCACCCAGAAAGGATTGAGTTCATCTAGATTGATTTGGCTGTTTCACTGTGAGTAATGTCAAAACAAGACAGGAGAAATACAGTGTTCAATGGAGCACAGCAGATTTTATGTACATARGTTCTAGCAGTGCTGTGGATTTTGACCTGCAAGCTGGGCATTTGCTCCCAATGGCCCGTGAAAACCCCCAGGGAAGTTTTTGGGCTCTCCTGACTAGCATGACAAATACCACTTTCTTTTGCTGAAGACRAGTATTTTCCAACCTTAAAAATTAAACATAGAATGTGAGGCACGCTTGCTTACCCTGTGGTATCATTAAGACACTGAAGGTGAGTGAGGCATTTATTTCTAAATATTCCYTTCAGCAGAATGGGATGGGGTATACACACTGCTAATTACCCAAGGTGAGGGACAGAGGACTGTGAGCAGAAGCAAGTAAAGAAGTACCAAACATTACAGATAGAGCGCAGTCACTGTGTTAAAGTTATTTTGGACTCCAGATTTCTCTTGCAATTCCATTCCTCCCACCGACATTTTTAGGAAAGACATTAAGGATTGTTTAATACTGTGAATTTGCAGCACTGATCTCTTCCTTTACATTACTAAAATGAGTATGGCAGCATATTTCACTTGAGATTATACTAGAAATCTAGTGGCATGGAGTACAGAAAACATGTCTTGTTTGGTTCAGTCAATTTTATAATCAGTGCAGCACAATGATTTCTGTGGAAGATATTGGCTTTAGCCATAATTAAATTTACATGGCTTGGGATGACACCTTCCACAGTGGGACAATATGTAACTGACATAATCTAAGTGACTCAAGTTTTGAGCAGTCTCTGATAGATATTTCTAGGCATKAGAGCTAACAGACTTACATTACCTGCAGTAGTTCCCAATTATATAGTACTACATTAAATTTGRTTTATTAAGTCTTCATACCTCATCAGAGAATTTTTATCGTTGGAGTGTTTTTCTGTCTTAAAATAAAGTATTTTATAGAAAATCAAATTCTTTTCTAGCAGTAATAATCTGTCCTTACAAGTCTAGTTAGCAACACAGTGCTTACTCTGTGGAGGTTTATCCTACCAGGGCTGCTTTAGTCAGCTCCTTGCAAGGTAACACCTCTGCTCACTGGTACAGTAACAGCAGTGTCACACAGTTTATGAACAATTTAAAAGCCCTTAGACTTTGTGGCCAGTCATGCACATCGTGTGTGGATTTGGGTGTCCTGCCTGAGGTTATGAAAGACCTACAGTCCACTTCTCTTTAAAAGAAGTCTGAAAAACCAAAACAAGAGAAAAAGCATAATTCGCAACAGCAGTGTATTCTACCAGCTTATTTCCCCATTTCCTCTGACAAACTCTTTGGATCTCTGCTAGGGAAATCAACAAGCAACCTTGAGTTGTCTTTAAAAGGGATTGGGAAGAATAAAAACTTGACAGCTTTTGTAGTWGTAGAAAATGAACAAGAAAAATCAGACCTAAAAAAATTAACCAACACATTGATGGTTCCAGACCCCTGGTACCTCAAAACTGATATACAGTTTAAGTCATCCAGGCAGACCCTGGACTTGAGAGCACTTAGGCTTTGGACCTTACTGCTTCAATGAATGGTTGAATGGCAGTAATAATAATAATAATAATAATAATAATAATCTTTCTCTAATCAAATGAGCTGCCTGGTCTCTGTGAAATCATTGTATCATGAGTGCCTGATCATCATGAGTTCTCCTTGATTAATGTGACCAGCTAGGAAGTCAATGTTCACAGAAGGGTGAAAATTACAAGAAGTGAAAATTACAAAGTGATTACTAAAGAAAATGACTAATATAACCYAGTGACTCAGTTACTCTGAGTTTGCTCCAGACTTACAGTAGGATGAAAAGAAATTATTTCAAGCATTAGCTCTTTTTCCACTTTTTMATCCTGCTCCATGGAACAAAAGCTGTTAGTTCCTGCCTCCCCAGACACAGGACCAGYTGTTTTAAGAAGCACTGGGGAGCTGCACACGGAGAAGTCCTGATGTACTGGGATATGGTCTCAGGTTTGGGAAATGCTTTTAAAATTCTTCAGAAATTGTAGCCTCATCACCACTGTATCTGCTTTGTGCCTGCATAAAATTCCGGCTGCTTCAAGCACATTTTTATAGTAATGCTCCTTTACTTTCATCATCTTTTGTCTRTTCTGATGTCCCAAAAGGGCTAAAAATCCTAAAAGAAACTTTTTGGAATCTGTCGATACTAAATTATGTAGGTTTTCCAAAAATAGCCACATATAAAATTAAATTAAATCAATAAAATTAATTAAAACATCTGATGAAACAAGTGTGCACTGCAGAATCAATAAGAAAGCATCGGGCAGAATGGTAGATACCTTCTATTAATAAATTATGGCTACTTTATGAAAATGATAAAGGAAATGATTTAAAAACAATCTGTAAGCATGCAGAAAAAGCTGTGTGTAGATTTTGGAGCATGACCTCGGTGTTCCTGGGGGACTCCCTAGAAGCTGCCATTGCTGCGTGCCACCACTGCAGCAGGAGGGCTTTGCTGTGGCTGTCGCATGACTCCACACGAAGRGGACACTGCACATCACTCAGTGCCCCACTCTGAAGTTAACACCCCTCTGGTGCTTTGAAAAAACCCCACACTTTACTTCTAAAGTTAGAAATACTAACCTTAACAATCTGAGCTGCTGAACAACTGACGGGGGAATTCTGAGGAAACAGACCCTGTTGACAGTGAATTAAGGATAAGCAGCTGCCTGAATTCTCTCCCTGGATTGCCTAAGGGTCCAGAAGTCAYGTTGTCACACAAGCTATAAAGCAACAAGAGCAGCAGAGGTACTCAGGAGAGTCTAAAATAAAATTTAAAAGTGTATATGTACTCCAAGTGCATATCTGTGCATTGAGAATTTATTTAAGGATGGCATGTGCCTTCTCAGAAATTATTCACTCAGGGTGTTGTCTCTGCAGATGAAAACATACCTGAATTGTCTCTTAATTTGGTGATRAAGCCTTGTTGCAAGGCACAGAATGGCCAATTTAATGTGCAGCCTACATATGGAATTTTAATTATCCTAATTTGTGGAAAAAACAACCAAACCTGCACAATGGCAAAGAGGATCTTTTTGTCCTGCTACAGATACCTAACTACTAGTGAAATGACGTGTTATTTTAGTGTAGCTAATGAAAGAAACCAAGGAGATTTTCTTTGTTTCTCTCTGCTGTTTCCAGGTAGCTGTTGCTAGTTAGTTCATACAGTTAAATGATTTTCTGTGCATCAGGTGCTTACAAGGGCAGGAACTTTGCTTTGGTACACGTTTGTAAAGTGCTATGGGTACTTCTGGTCCTTTAAAGAATAAACAACACTAGTATGCTTCATTTAACATGTCTAAAAATATTTTTCCCCCAGGAACAGCATGCAGGCACTCTGTAACTGGCCACAAGGCCAATAAAGGGTGATGCACAGAGACATTGAGGGTTGTCTCTCTACATCTCACTGTCCATTGCTATGATCTCTGGCTCCTGCTCAAAGCCCTACCACACTGGGAACTGGCTATTCCAATAGTTAATAATCAGGGTTAGACTGKCACTGTACACATCTTGACAAGGCAGTGCTCATTTTGACATAAAATAGCTACTGAACTTGGCTTTTTTCCTCACTGAGGTCCTTTGCTAAAACRAAACAAACAAACAAAAATTGCTTTTTAGCCCTCAAGCTGGTAAATTAAAAAAAAATACAATTTTGTATAGAAAAGGCAAAAAAATCATGCAGAAGGGTATTCTGCGTATAAAGGTGAGTGCTTTTACACCTTTCTGACCCAGCACATACCAAAAAGCAGAATTGTTAAGCCACATCTTCCCCGGTCCCCTTTGTTTTCCCAGCACTGACACGATTTGCTGCTGCTGCTGCCCGTGGTCTCCTCGGGGCACCCTCCACTGGCAGAGGCCGGCTGTTCCTTTCATGGACACACGATTCCCTCACTGGCCGCCCCTGCAGGACGTTTGATCATCATTGACAGTCGCCCTGCTGCTCTCAGAAACGCCAGGAGGGAGAGCTGAGGGGCAGAAGACTTCCAGATGCAAAGCCATTTCCATAAACGAGGGCCACAAACCCTGCCTCTGCAGAAACCCACGGGCAGTGCAGCATCTACAGAACTAACAGAGCTCCCGTGTGAGGAAACCAACATGTGCTTGTTTATCAGCAATTTTGCATCTCAATTGCTTTTGCTAGAAATTCGGTTTACCTGGTCACTGCTTTTGGTTGGGCATTTTTGGTTTTGTTTGGTTGTTTTTATTTTTTTCTTTTTTTTTCTTTTTTTTCTTTTTTTTAACACACATTTTGTGAGAGTTCTCCCTATGGAAACCGCATGTTTTCTAGAAGAAATCTTCCTGCCAGTCAGACAGCACCTAGTCAGGTATTTGTAACGACTCAGGTCCCCTTAATTCTTCAGGAAACACTCTGAAAGAAAAATCCAACATATCTAAGATAATGAATAGGGCTGCATAAAGATCTTTTGGTTATACAAGGTGCATCCCACCCCCCTGAGCTGTACTTAGACCTCATAATTATTTTTAAAGAGAGAATAGGACAGAAAAATTTGGGTTGGTTTTGTCGTGGGGTTTTTCCTTTATTTCTTAGAGATCAAATGAGAAGGAATGTCAGGAGGCTTCCCTGACAGATCTTCAAAGCTGGATTCTCCATGAGGAGCCGCTCCGCGGGAAATAGCAGGAAGTGTCTGCTTTGGATATCTTGGAGTAGATCAGACACGCTGAACCCTATTGCTACATTTGTTTCAACTAATTTCTGATGGAATGGAGCTTCTTTGCAATCTTGCCCTTAAAGAAGGCAAATCTCAAAGAAGGCACAGTCTCAGAGCAGCAGCCAGTGGTGTGGAGGACAGGAGAGAGAAGTGGAATTAAGAGTGATTTTACCAGGCTCTGGTAGTGGTGTTAGTCAGGCTACTGGATATTTATGGTAGCACAAAGGAGCCAGAGGTAAACCATAACCCTGTGATGCACGTCCTGCAGGGTCAAACACGGATCTGCCTTGCCTTCCTCAGGATTCTTTGGAACAAGGAAAAAGTCAGTCATGTTACAGATCCTATGGCCAATGCTTTTAGGTAATATTTCCTGAGCTCAATTATTAATTCTTAAAAATATACCTAAATTATTCTATTAAGATGYATATTGACTGAATCACTATCCAGGAGCATTCTGGGGGCAATCTCTCCCATACACTAAGATTATTTGTTCACTGCTGTTTGTTTTCCAGTATTACCAATAATTACCCATCAAACAGCAGATAAATATAAACATTTGTTTGAAATAAATATTATTTAAATTTTACACAGCTTAACAGGAAGAAAGTACAGGATTAAAACTATTTTAACTAACCTCCAAGAAGAGAAGTTCAAGGCTTTTGGGTGTCTAATGAATTAAGCCTTGGATTGTTGTTAAACATGATTTTTTTAGCCACACTGAAAATTGTTTCTTGGTAATAACAGGTTTTGAACAAAATGTGCTTTTTTTTTCTTTTCTGCCTCTCATCAACTGTTATTTTGTTTCTCTTTTTCTCCCCAGCTGCTCATGTTATTACTTGCTTAATTTTTCCTGTTTCTCTTTCGATCTTCCCTTCCTCCAGGTGTTTCAATGCTAGATTTCAACTATTCTATTTGTAGTAGATTTCTCTAGGAGGGATTTGTTTCAGTTGTATTGCTAGGTTTTATGTACTTATTGTTACTGTTTCAAATTAAAACAATCTTATCRAATAATGATTATTCCTGTTAGAGTAATTTTTGGTTGGGTTTTTTTTTGGAAAAATATACWTTAGATTAAAGTGTGGCTGAACACAGCTTCATTTTACAGTATAATATCTTTCTATTTATTGATTACCACCTCAAGTAAACATACCATCAGCTCACCAAAATCAATATACAATTGGAATTTTTATTTGAGAAGAATTGCCTGGTGGCAAATAATTTTTCTCTCTGTGTACATGTAAGTTGCAGACGATCTACAGACTGGAAACCATATTCAAGTTAAGTGTCGGAATAAAAACTGCACAAGGAACATGACAAAGCTTCTTTCTATAAAACTTATTTCCTTCTGTAGCAGTAGGAAAATCCATTCAGTGACCAACCCCAGTGGTCTAGCAGAGCTTCTTTTACTGGAACAGTTCCACAAGCGAAGTCAGACATGGACTAAAATGAAACAATCTGCAATTGCCGTCACAATTATACGAATAACTATTTCCCATGCCAAATGTACTCTCTCAGATGCATCAATCACCAACTGTTTCTGTAGAAATAATCTGATTTTCTGTTATGCTTCCACTGTATTTTGCCACATTCTTGTGATGACATATTCACTGAAGAACCACTAGAACTTAACATATTTCAGTGGCTAAAATATCATCTTAGGGTATTTTGACATCAGTGAGAACAAYAGGCACAAAACTCTGAACCTATTTTGACTCTTTGTATAGATAGATTGGGGAGCTACACAGGGATGGAGAAAAAACCTGAGCAGCACTAAATTTGCCTCCTTATCCTGATTTTATATTTGTACTGTAGCAAATAAAATTTCACCAAAGTAAAAATGTAGCTGAGATTTAAGTTTGCTCTACGTYGGTTGTCTTTGTAGGCATTACTAAGAAAACTGATGAGCTTCCAGGACCATAAAATTTTATCAATATCAGCCTGATAACTTCTCCATAAGGTTTTTCAGCTCTTTTTATTGAGTTCCTGTGCCAACACAGAGAAAGAACAGTCTGTGAAAAGTTAGTCCCAAAAGTAGTCTTTAGTTAGAGCTCCTTAAATTGACTAAAGATACAGTAGATATCTGCTGCAGCCAGACTACATGAATCTTTAAAACTGCATTAAATGTTACGTGTCTACACACCAGTTCTACCCATCATTTCTTAGTGCAGAGGGATTCACACGGACTCACACAGCAACAGAAACAGTAGGAAAACTGCCTGAAAAACCCAGCTTCAGTAGAGGAATCGCCTCGTGGTCTGCCATGGGGCTTCCTCCTCTGGGGAAACAAACTGCCATTATCCTACCTGGGATTCAAATCAAAATCAGATTACACGCTCGCTGTATGCAATGCTCAATCTTTTCCCCTCTGCAAGCATTTATAAGACACAGGGTATCCTTTACCAAAGAAGAGAACATGTAATGATAACATATTTATGAAACTTAAGTGGTTCAATTMTTTTCATCCCAGTAGCTTTATGGGAGAAGTAGAAGTATGAAACTCCACGAAATGATATAACTCAGAGGAATTATTACAATGCTTGTGCATTACTACTAATTCCACCCTATTAGATGATACTATATCTTTCCATAATGAAGATTAAATGCAGCAGAAACCATATAATGGCAGAACTGCTGTAGATCAAACTGAGTCTACCATAAGAAAAATGATCACTGATCCCAAGACGTTATGGAATAGTAAACTTAAATTGTGCCGCTTTTCAAGTTTATGTGACTATGATTATTTAATTTTCCTTTGTGCGTGCTCAAGTATAGCTGTTATGCGACTACACATGAGAGAACCTGAAATTAATTTGTCTGTATAAGATCAGTGACTGTACAAATTCTTATGAAAACTAACATGCCATGACAATAGTAATTTTGATAAAATTACAGCAAGAACTGCAATTCTCTGCCATCTGGCTGTCTCATCATAACTACTTTGATGTGCTTTTTATTACTTATTTACTTACTTCAACTACTTTAGCAGTTGTTTCAGAGCTTAGAAACGTTGACTGCAGAACAATGTTAAAGAAACAGCTTTGCCAAAGCTTAACATTAATTCCTTACGGAAGTCGAAAACAATCTACAATCATCTTTAATTAAAGCCCTAAAAATAATAGATCTACTCTATAATAGATCTAATTTATGAAGCAGACACATTTTCTATTTCATATTTTAAAATTCAAATATGTATCAGTTTTCAGACTAGTCTGATTAGTTTATGCAAAAGTCTGAATGAACTGCCAGACCCCTTTCATCTTCCAAAATAAAACCTTTCAATTGCTCCTGGAATTGAGTTACATATTTACTTAATATATGAACATAATTAACAGACTAAAAGAGAAGTATATCTAGGTACATTTATAAATAAGGAGCCCATTTACTTGAGGTCAGGGTATCAGTACTGTGCATTTCTAATTCAATCATATTTATTCCAAGGCAAATCATCTCTTTGGTGACTTCTTATGAATACTAACTAGCCACCATGATTTATTTCCTTTATAAGGGGTGGAGAATGGTGGAGAAGGTCAAATATTGCCCTTATGTTACCACAGCAAATTTGTTTGCTTGGTAAATGTCCTGATCTGAAAGCACAGAACTTTTGTAATTTTATGCTGTAATCTTTCAGATTCAGATTTCTGAGATAAACCCTAGCGTGTCCAAAGCTCAAAGAATCTTTGCTTTTTTCCAGGAGATATGGATATTTTCCATATCCCTCAGAGAATTATTGGATCACAGTATGCAATATGGCTCCAAATGTGTGCACACAAGGTACCACCTACTTACGTGATAATTCAGCACACGTGGATTTTATAGAAATGTTGAACTTCTGAAGCCCAAGGCTAAAAAAAGCTGTTATAGAGTACACAACTACCAAGAGTCACACCATGTGCCCGAGAGAGATATCCCAACGCTCCTTGAGCTCTGGCAGGCTTGGAGCCATGGCCACTTTCCTGGGGAGACTGTTCTGGGCTGTGAGGGGTGAAATCCTGCCCCCACAAAAGCCACCTCGGGCTAACCCACACTGGTCTGGTTTGGCTTTCACCCATGAACCCGTAAAGGCCACTTCCASTTTGAAGGGGTGGCCAAACCCTCTCCTGGTGTAAAGTGCCAGCTCACTGAATTAATTGAGCTCAGTGAAACTGCAGGAATTAATGCCATGTTAGAGTTCGAGTCTGTATCTTGGGGTCAGGGCAAGGAATGGGAGTGGTGGAACTCTGCTAACGATGCTGTATTCCACCTTCTGTGGGCTCTAAACTCACAGGGAATTAAATTTAAAAAAGAAAAAGAAAAAACAACAAAACCACCAAGCACAACAGATAGAGCTGCCATCAGAAACTCCTTGCAGATGGCATAAAATAGCTTAACTACAATTCACTGGGAGTTAATTTCAGTCATTGCTAATACATGCTGGGTAGAAAATTAGTGTCAAACAACAAAATGGCATGATTTTTTAAAAGCATTTGGATTCAAATTTCAAATAATCTCTATTAACCAGCATTCAAGTTTCCAGATTCAAATCTCCCCCACAGAATTACACAGTACCAGCTATTCTTTCTGTTTTAACAAAAAATACAGAGGATGTTGAACATTATTGTTAGATTGTAATAATTAGAGCAGTGAAACATATGGCTATATAATACAGCCAGATATTTATGTAGTGACTGGACAGATACAACATTTTGCTAATTGTTTCCTTATCCGAGTTGCTTTTCTCTGCTGAACAGAGTGGAATGCTTCTGCACAGAGGTTTTCCTTTTATTCTGTATTTGATCCCTCCATACATTTATTAGCAGAGACCTGCCTGAACAGGCCATGCTACCAAAATTATGGAGACAGAACATGATATTCAGATTTGTTTCCCTGGGTCTCTTTACTTATTTTTGTAAAAAGCTTTTTTACTTTTTACTCCAAAGACCTAAAAATGAAAAGGCTATCGATTGCACCATAAATGRGTATATCAGACAATCTGCAGATTTATCTTGGAGACAAAAAAACCAGACTCATTGCAAAAATACTTCTCAAAAGCACCGGAGCTACTGCTTTGGTAACATCACGTACGAAGATTTAAGCAACACACCTGGATTATATTTTTATTGTGCTTTCAAACATCACAGATTAATAAAAAGTTGAAAGAGGCAGTAATGGAGGTAGTCTGTACGTCTAAGATGTTAAACCACAGGTTGCATCTGTATAGAGTTAAGACTGCAATACTGTTAATTCTACAGGGTTTCCAAAAGTTGAGAATTTTTTTTTTTTAATTAGAAGGTGAATAGTTTCTGGAAAGAATAATGGATTTATTTTTAAAAACGTGTAGGTACTGGTAAGAGTCAAGCAGTTGGTTGTATAAAACTGGAGATAAGTATTTGACATTAAAAAAGAAAAAAAACCCAAAATATTTTTGCTTTCTCTTACTGTAAAATTAGAGAGCTTTCCTAAACTTGACCTGTGTTTGTAACAGCCAGAATACATAACATGTACAGAAAAAAATGCAGAGGCCAGTTAAAGGAACTAACAACAATTTAATCTGTAACTTTTTAATACCTTTTGAATATAATATGTTCTACATTAATCTCCAATGCCAGTATTGTTATTCCAATTAAAAGAGCATTCTCAAGTCCATGGTTTAAGTGAAATCYCTACTGGGCTTTATATTTTCTTCCAAGCAAACTGCAGAAGGATAAGTGCTTGTTAGTTAGAAAGCCAAAAATGTTCTAACTCTAAATAAAATTATTTGTAAAGTGAGTTTTTGCTATGAAAATAATAATTACATGGCAAAACCATCCAAACAATTACGCTGGGACAAAACTATGACTTGGGAGATAATGGATAGAGCCAGCAGGGACTAAAATGTGCAGCATTTCCTGGTCATTTATTCTCTGGAAGATTTGAAAATCAGTTTATTCATGGGAGAAAAATAACCTATTGCCACCAGTCCTTGATCATAAAACACATAGAACTTTAAACTCTCAGGGCAATATTGAAAGGAAATAAATGTGCATCTAATCAGCTTTGCCCTTCATAGCAGGTATCACTTTGGCAATCAGGAGCACACTGTGGATAGCAAAAATAATGGGAAGACAATATTCTGAGTGGGGAAAAAAAAAGCCTACACGCTTTGCAAAATACACAGAAAGACTGTAACCACAGGTGGCTATTTTTGCTGACCTAAAACAATTCCCTAAAACGGTGGCTGTGATGCAGCCAGAACACKAAGGGCACGTTTTCATTTTAACTTATGCATTCTTCTGGAATCCTGAGGTCTGAGTAAACTGCACCATCCCAAATAACCCTTCAGGATGCAAAGGCAAGCTCACACTGACAATCCKCAAAGAGGGCGCATGAAATGACTGCCTCTTAGTACTGAAATCCCAAAGAACCATTTCTCTTTACACGTCTATATCAGGAATTTTATTCACTTCCACTTGAGAGAAACCTGACAAAATGAAGCAACCTTAGTGAACAGAATGGTAATTTTCATAAAATGCTCAGTCAAACTGGTAAAGGCAAAATCATCTAAATTCTCCAATTTTTACTTCAATTTGAAATAAAATAATGTGAAATACAGTCATTGTGGGTTTCTTATAATAAGCCACATTTTACAGGTACTAACACCAATAAGTAATGTATATGAATTTGCTGGCAATTCTGAGCTGCTTGTCTTTCATAGGATTTCTTATGGCTATTTACATTTTCACTCAGTGAAAATCAATTACCTTCCTGCAATAAGCCTCATTTGCTACCTTTGAGTATAATAGAAACACCATTAGGATGATGACATTACCCAAAAGAAGGGCACCACACAGTTGGTAGACATAAATTAAGGACCCTTTCACATATGCATTAGAAATACTGCTGTGACTGAAATATGCATAAAATCCGTATCTATTAGAGCTATTAGCGTGCGCCGGTGATGATTTTGAAGGAGGAGGGGGAGACCGTGATCTACTACTTCGACAAAATCATGTATTTCCTTTTTTTTTTTTTTTTTTTTTTTTTTTTTTTTCTCGGGATGTGCCGCTGATGCAATAAGCAGGGGCCCCCAGCTGAGCTGCATTTGGAAATGCCACTGAGCATGGCGTGCGCGCTTCACTTGGCTTCGCCGGAGCCGGGCTCTGTCAGGGGCGCAGCGAGCGCGGGCGCGCCCGGCCGCTCCTCCTCCCGCCCTGACCTCCGCTGCTCCGCGGATGTACGCCTGGCTGCGGGCCGCGCTCATGCGGAAAACAGCTCCCGCGGATCAATTCATGGGATTTAGGGACATTTAACTTCCATCAGGGCCGCAGCGTCTTATTGATATGTGGGGACTAACTTATTACCGAGCGTTAATGGGACTAACGCAAAGGGYTTTGTGTTTGCTTGGGGGGAAGAAACTAATTTAGAGATTCCTCCCTTGGAGTCTGTTAAGCAGAGGAAGCTACTTCTGAACGCAGTTATTTTTACCTGGGTTCTTATGAGCTTAAGCAAAACAAAATTATAACACAGTATGATGATGTATTATGTTAAAATGCAATTCCCTCCTTCCTACTTCCATACTCTTTTGACATACCAATGAGCCCACTAGGAACAAGGGAAATATTGGGACGCTGTTTCTCTTACAGAAGGATTGCTGATCATACTTGTTGTGTGGTTTTTAACAGGAAAGCTTGTTTCTCTTGTAGACATATCAAAAACTATTTAGGTCTACCAGTACTCAGGAGAAAGGCAGGTTTTAAGATTGCTCTCGCAACTCAAAAGTCAGGATAATCTCAGTCCTACAGCAGGCATTCTGCTGAGAGTGCTATGAATAGAGAGTTAAATCCACCAAACACCCAACACAAAAGTATGAAAACTTGCCTAACTACCAAAGACAGAGGTATTTAATATGCAGAAGGGTGATCCAGGACTTTGACATTCCATAATGAAAAACCACATCAGCCATAYAACATGGGCAAAGGCAAATGAAGGAGAGAGGAATCAGATCTGGGCACCTCTCTCTGCAGTTTCAAGTTCCCTGTTTTTGAGCCTCCTTCTCCACTGCACTTCTGCACCCTCACAGATCCTACACAGAGTGCTTGGTGCTGAGCAAATGGGTTTCATCAAACAAAGTCTCCCTAAAAACCAAACATTAGTGCCTTTTGCTTAGCCAGTTGCACAAAGGTTTTACTATATTTGAAAAAATCTGTGCTGACAATCTTGCAAGGTAAAGCCCATAGATCAATAGTAGAGTTAGTAAGATTTTTCAGATTGCTARTAGTAAAAAAATGATTCTCCTAGAATCCAACCTATTTATACTATTATTTTCATAAAATTGCCATTAAATTCTGACCACACCGAAATAAAACAAACATGGAATATTTCCTAGTTAATTTCCCTTCTAATTTATTTCATTTTTCTCTTAGGCACAAAAATGATATCCATATATGTTTGCTACATGTTCTTTCCAAATAAGCTTGACAAGAATAACGTGTAACTGAGTTCTTAAGGAAAATGCAGTAAAGAACTAACCTTTTCTATTTTTTTTTTCCTAGGGAAAAAAGACTAAATGGATGAAAAAATAACCTTGCATTGCCTACTTACAATGTTGTCTATTTACATTAAAAATTCTGATTGGCAGAGGAATGCTTATATCTTTTTGGGCATTTCTATTGYTACAACGTACAGTAGAAAATATGCAGAATGGATGTGCCTTCAGATTAATCAGTTAGACACTATACGTTTCATAAGGATAAAGGTCATAACAGCTGAGCAAATAATTTCCATCAACATTTTAAATAAGATTATAGGATACATAGAATTTTCATTCAAACTAGCTGGGCAGAATCTGTGCAAGGTATTGTGGCATTGCAGGAAATTACCTCTCTGAATGAAGAAAACACTACAGTGGAGAATACAGAAGTTCTTTAAATAATAAGCAAACAAAATCACCCACTTAAACATTAGATGCTTTTTCCATTATCTTGAGTAGAGGTAGTTCTAAAGACCTGGTTCATTTTAAGGACACATACAAGTGTTACATCTATTCAAACCCTAACTGAGTGTTTTGAACKTATTTGATCTTTTCTTAAAACATATCTATAGAGTCCTTTAGAAAGGATATTTAAGCAAAATGTGAAAGGAATGTCTTCTCAGAAGTCAATGTAAGAAATTACTATGAATATGGAATTCCAATAAAATTTACTATGTATTACAAATTTATGTATCTAAGTTAAAAACTGCCAAGAGCACTAAATATATTTCTTTTCTTCCTCAGATAATTACATTGTTCTGATCTTTATTATGTAAATATATGTGAAGAGAAACATCTTGTTTTCTGCCTAAGGTGTCCTTTTGCATCTAATTATTAGCAATGCTTAATAAAGTATTTGATAAATGCCTTAATCAAATAAATTAAATCTCAGCCTTGAAATTACATAATCTAGCTTGTAATTATCATTTTTCTTGTGAAAATTTATCTCTATATTGGAAACCAGGACCTGGTGAAAATGATGCATTTCCTTCCCTGCTTCTCCTTCATCCCAACCTCCCATTCCCTAAAGWAGGGGAGAATGAGTAAAAATTCAGGCAGATTATGAAATAAACATTCTAAGGAAACACCTGTTCTGTCACAAATATATTGCAAAGACCCAAATAAGTGTGCTTGATACTAAAATCAGGGAATAAGGCAGGAAAAGCCCCAGGAATTTAGTCTTTCCAAAGAATTTGGAAGAAGAAAATATGTCTTATTACACTTACCCTAATTTAAAGCTATTGGAAGTGTTTAAGTGTCTGGCATTATTTGAGTGTTTAGTGTCACTTCCTGCGGAATGGGAGACAAAGAGAACAGAAAATGGAAAGGGACTCATCCTTCTCCACCTCACTGCCACTTTTCAGTTTCAATCAGGAGCTGTGCCCATCCCTTTGAGCTCAGCCAAACTACCCCACAGAACAAAGGCAAAATGCAAAAGCAGTCTTGATGCAAGCATCCAGTGTTCCAGCAATGTTGGGATCCCCCAAGAACCAAATTCACCACCTTCACAACTGCTCTGCAGTGCCAGACAAGTTTAGAGCACAAAGAAAAAGACTGAGGTCGCAGGGCTTGATTTTATAAGGATAACACTAAATTCCTGCAATGTCCATAAGCTGATGTAAAATGTCATCTACAACCTATGAAAAATGCATATTTTGGAAAATAAAACTGCACAATTAAAGTTAACTAAGGAAAATAAGGCTGAATGTGAATTCCAACCTTCAGCGCCTTTGTTTTACACAAGGGATGTTCACCTTACTCATTTGTACTAAGAAAAATTCTTCCCAGTGATTTAAAAGTCACCAGTGATAAGTTTAGTCTAGATACTTTGATAACTTAAATGTTGCTTCTTTAATTGATGTTTTATTATTTTTCTGGCACTTTGGATGTGCTGGAAGATTCGGATTCCAGGAAGTTGCCCTGATGGTCCTGTAAATCTGCAACCGCTCAATTTGACTGAAGTGTTTCCAAACCCCAGCATTGCAGCAGTCTCTTTGAGAGGCATAAAGTAGAAAGGAGTGCTTTCTGCAATGTCTCATACTACCCCTCTCCTAGCTTCCCTTGCACACCTCTGCGTATCACAGCCATCAGTTTTAGTTTAGCTAGATGGTGCAGAAATACTTCTGCAACGTTTACCAAACTTCATCCTTATTAGACCGAATCTTCATACATAAAGGGGAAAAACCTCCCAAAAAAAAGTTCTTTGCTGAGGCTTATGCTTCTTTAGAATACTACATTACTGTGTTTTCTACAGCTTTTGTAACTATTTAACTCCTCTTGCCTGCTGAAAAACCAGATATTGCAATAAAAGAAGGTCCCATGGTAGTCTCACCTTCACAGTGGATCAGTGCCAGGACAGCAGATCATAGTTTAGGTATTTTTAGAAAAGAAGCACTGAACAAAATTGAAAACATCCCTATGCCACTAAATCCATGAACAGAAGCAGTTCTGGTTGTTGCCACATGAAAAAAAATGTAGAGGCAAACTAGAAGTGCAAAGAGACACAAGAGGTGTGCAGTGCTTTCTTAAGAAACTGAGTGGAGTATAATTCTTCAGTTTGGAATGAGAAAACAGGGAGGATGATGGCGGTGGATGAGCATGGAGAAGGGACTAAGGGATGACTGCCTGGCTGTTCACTGTGTATTTCAACTCAAGAAGTAGCAGCTCATCAGATGGAGCAAGCTGTTACAGGTTTCAGAACAAAGAAAGGAACAAGTGCCTAATTAACCTGTGGAATAACTTGGCATATAACGCTGCAGCTACTAAAGGATTACAATTTTTGAATAAAGTCATAGTAGGCTTTTAAMTTTCTTATGCTAATAAACCCTTGTAATGTTTCATTTCAACAATATGAAGCCAATTGAAATATGTATGTTCCAACACACACAACTGCGGTAGYCCTTTAAAATATTTCTGTTGTGGATTCACTATGCGTTAAGCAAAATGTTTTTTAAAAATTCTTTTTAATGGACTGGAATAATCATAATTGTCACCATGAAGAGACACCACCACCCCCCTCAAAAATCCAAACACATTATCTTCATCTGCCTCAAAACATATGTATACACTGTAGTTCAAGACACTGTCATGGTACGGTTATCTCACATTCAGGGTACTAATAGGATGATGGTACTTGTTCCTGGGTCAGTGAACAAGCCAAAGCTGCCTAAAGTCAGACTCGAGCTTCGAGAGAAAAGRAAGAGGGGTTTGCCTTTTTTTTTTTTCCTAGCAGAGGAAAATATAGAGAACTGGTTAGATTTTGCTGGTTCCAGACCGTTTCATCTTTGCRTGCGCTCTGCCTTCTGCCCCAGCGTAGCTGTGCTGGTAATATTCTTGCCTTCAGGCCAGAAGGTCAGGGGTTGAAGGACAGCATAAAAACTTAGGCTCTAATTCAGTGATGACACAGAGGCACAGTGCTCGTAGGGGAAGAGCAACCGCGCTGTCAAAGGTGCCTTCTTTGGATGAAACGCTGAACAGAGGTCCCTACTGGCAAAGTCAAATGAAAAAGGAATAAAAGCTCCACTGCCAAAAATGTATTTTAAAAATGACTGCCATGGAGTTCAAAAAGAAAGCTAAAGTTCTGATAGTTTTCTTATTTAGCTAACAATTTTTTCTACATCCTTTTTTCAATATTTATGGAGGTTTGGCAAAATAAAATATTTCTGTTTTATATTTCTTTTCATTATCAACTCATRTTAGTGTAATTAGACTATAAAATGTCTATCTTATTTAAATTGATGTGGCTTTGATTAATAAAATTTAAGGCATATAACAGAGTAAAAAGCAATTTCTATGGTTTTTTTGGAAACAGATTTGAATGGAGTCTTAGTTGTCCCATTTTAAAATTTTTCATCTACCATCTTCATGTTGGCAGTGGGTTATTACTGCCAAGTGTTTCTGCTGGTAAGAAAATGAATCAACCATTTTCAAAGTGTGATGAAAAGAATAAAGAAATAGATAATTCAGTGAGAACTAAACAAGGAACAAACCTTTATCTGAAAGCAAACAGCTGGAATTATTTTGAAGCTCATAATACTAAGCTGAAAGAAGAAAAAAAGGGGTGAAATAAATGAGGCAGAAAATGCACCAGTGACCATTCTTGCTCTATATTTTGGGAAAGACATGCAGTAGACACAAGAAGGAGAAGCACTTTACAGTTSAAGGGGAACTTCAATAGTTGGATGTAGAAGACAAAACATGAACAGGAAAAAAGTCAGAATAAAAATTAATCTGATCACCAGAAACAGTGAGACATGTGCCCCTTACAGGGGATAACTCTTCTAAAACTTGAATCTGAATTTTCTGTTTCCTGGAAAGTTTACAGACCTCTTCAGGTGCCGTACCGATATTTTGGAAACGCCCCACTGCTGCTGTCTTTAATGAGATATTTCAGGGGTTCCAAAGTCATGAATAGAAGTTACATCCTATTAAATGTTCGCTTCCCCATATATACCAGAAAACCTTGGAAGTGAGTGACCAGATTGAAAAGTCTGGATTAGACRACTGTAAATCCATAAATCCTTGCTTGCTTACAAAGGTGTGTGCATTTGCAGAGGCACTTCCCTGTGGTAGAGACTTGTAAGATCTGGTCCCCGTGCTATTGGCCTAGAAGTGCCAACACACAGGGGATCAGCAGCTGCTTCTGCAGCATTCTGAGCACTTCCAGGGAGGCTCCTGCTTGTGGAGTTTTTTGTTCATTTGGTTCTCCCCTGATTAGGCCAACTACGTACAGGCTTGGCACTTTATGTATGGCTTTCACCCATACACTCAGAAATGCCAACACCTATACACACTTATTTATTTTGATGGCCAACTTTGTAAATGGGTGAATTCTTTGGGCTTTTGGACTATTTTATTTCTAAAAATACCACACAAAATTTTAAATAAAACTCCATACTCTAGCAAACAAATAAAAGTGCATCTGGAAGCGCAGTTTAATACATTTATGAACAGCTGTAATGATATTGGTCAACAACAACAATAAAAAAGAAATGTTGAAATCCCTGAAGTTGGGGAAAACCTGATATTATTTTTTAGAAGAGAAAGAAACTCACATTTTTATTCTTTAACTTCATTCCATGTAGCTGTGGCAAATTCTTAAAGATCAGAAAGTAAAGTTATCAAAAAAAAATTAAATCTACCCACTGACTTTCTAATTTCTGCGTAGTTTTGTGTGGAAAGCTGTTCTGTGCAACACTGTGACTCAACATGTGGTTACCACCAGACAATGCTACGTAGAGCTCTCCACCTGCTGTAGCACAAACAGTGACCCCTGTGAGCTGCAAGACCATGTCTGAACTCTAGAGTTCTGCTGGCAGAGTCAGCCACTCGAAATTAAAGAAAGCAGACCTCTGATAGACAGACCAGCACTGAAATTAAAGCAGAAATTATGCTTTCATCAGTGTAATTTTTTTCTTGAGTGTGGAGGGAAATAAAAAAAGGACTTTTATGCTGGCACAAACCTTAAGTGAGTTGTAATAAATGTGTTTGCACTCGGAACACTCTCCTAGTAGGTACAGTTCTCTCATAGGAAGTAATAGACAGAAAAACTAGATGTGCTAAGGCCAAGGTTTATGTTAACAGAAAAAAAATCCAGTTAATCTAAAGGTGTTATTGAATGGCATTAAAACAATAAAATATCGGCTCAGGCCTGCAGTGTTTTCAATAAGAGGTGGTACAAGTATTTACCAGTCCTTTCCATTTACCATTCACTTTGCACGTCATACAAATGTTTAAGACCCTATCTTGTCCTGTGGAAAACTCATTAAAGCTGCTCATGGGAGTGTTGACACCACTTCAGAGTGCTGAATTTTGGATCCTACATGTTCCAAGCATGTTTGGAAACCCGAGATAAGCTTAATAAAAGAAAAAACTTTCTGTTAAAGCTCTTAAATRTCAGAATCACTTCTCAAACAAACTTACAGTGTAAAAGAAAAAGAAAAGTGAGTTGGAGTGCAAAAAAAAGCAGGCTGGAGTATTTCAGAACACAAACTTTTTCCTGGTAAGCACCCTTGGAATGAAGTGCAAGAATCCCCTGGAACTGAGGTGAGCCAAGGTAATGCAAGGAATTTAGAAAGAGGCTTTCCTCATTAAACAGGCTTGCAAAGTAACCATGTACAACTAAACTAAGCTTCACCATTGCATCGAGTGGGATAAATTCCTATCAAAAATATGGGAAAGGTGCAAACCTATGTAAAACAAAGGGAGAGATGGGAGTAAATTGAGCAGACAGTATTTTTTGGCTGAATGTCAGAAAAAATATTCCTGACAGAGAAGATGACTATTATACTGCAGAAAAGACWCCCCCAAGGGAAGTGATGGAAGTCTCATTCCTTCAGTGCTTTACAAAGGAATTAGGTAATGCAGAAGATACTGTAGAAAACAGTCCTGTGCTTTTTAAAAGATTTTTTTAATATGACGGTTACATCTTTCTCATCTCTAATTTCTGTCATTTTAAGAATATGACTGGAGGAGCACAGACCACACGTAGCAAGGAGGGAAATCTCAGCCTGCCACTGGTTTCCCTCCCTGCTCACCTCCCTGTTTCTTGCCATTCACACTCTTTTCCATCATCTACAGATGGCTGGAGGAGCAGGGGGCAATTACAAATTACATRATTACAAATTAATCTCTATTTTTGTTGCAGAAGCTTTGAGTTGTGCTCCAACAGCACAGAACTAATTTTCTTGTCTTTAGGAGTGGGAAGATTGGTTGTACATTTGTCAGTTTTGTCTTTGTCAGGGTGTTTGTGGGGGTTATGCTCAGTACAACGAGATAAGTGAGTGAAACAGCATTTCTCAATTTTAATATCCCAAGCCTTTTCACTGACATGAGGATTACCAGCACAAAGCCTTCTTATAAAATTCTTTTGTCACGTACTGCATTACAAACTTATCAGATTCTCTCCATTTCAGTCACTGACACATTTTCTAACCTTTTTTCACTTTAAGTCTCAGAATTTTCACATACCACCAAAAAAAAAGGAAGAAAACACCCACCAAAAAACCAAAGCTGACCGCATTCCATCTGTTGCGTTTAAAAGCTTTATCTCAAAAGAGATTCAGCCCAGTTCCTCAGACACAGTTTCACTGTCACTTCCACATGCACATACTTTTAGCAAGAAACAAGGGTGATGTAACTCTTGTTCAAGATAATATCGACTACTTTTCCCTGTCATTTTGGATAAATTCTCATCTTTTACCTTCATCAATTAAATCATATTTTGATAATGAGATATGATTACTTCAATATATAAGCTGAGAATAAACACACTTCTCTTTCTCTCTTCTATCGCTTTACCCAGAAATAAAATGTTATTTTGAAAAATAAAACCAAACCCAAACACAGAGAAAACACCCCAAATGACACAAATCCAAAAAAGAGCTCACAAAAAACCAGAAACTTAGGAAAAAACCCCTCAGGAGAGTGTTCGTGCCCTGCTAAGTTTATTTATTATTTGGTTATTTTGTATTCTGTACATCCCATCCTTCTTCATAATTAAATCCCTTCAGTATTTTCTATGCCCTCTCTATATCTTTGGGTGAGGTTGTGTTGTTTTAGGGGGTTTTTAATCGAAAAGAAGACTTCCTTTAAATGCAAGTAAATAACTTGGTGTTGCTGTTCCTGGGTAATGAAGTGTCACAAATCCCAGAACGGGGTGAGGATAGAAACCCCAATCCTGAAACCTGACTGGCACGGGCTGAGAGGGTGCAACTCACCTCAGACAAGAGCATGGTGAGATTGTTTGTGAGCATAATTCTCTTCCACAGCCACCAAAGCAAAACTAGCACATCCCTTTCAATTCTGACAGATCTGTAGGGATTCAGCAGTGCCCTGGTTTATACCTGACTGGGAAACCCTTTTTTTTCCCCGTCTGTCTCCTATTCCAACATGTTAAGCATTAAAAAAGCAGCAACCTTTGCCGACCATAGTTCTGTTGTCAGTGACTCAGGTCCTGCTGTGGTCTTGCTTATTCAAGTTCATGAACTCATTCAGTTTGTTTTCATTATCAGCTGATAATAAACCCTTGATAAATAGAGGAACCTGGGTGAAGATAGGTCTACGTTTTTAAGCACGATTTACCTATAAAAACTGACTTTTCAAAAAGAATTTGCCTATTTGAAGCTAATTTGAAAGGAGAGTATTTCATACAATTTAAGGAAATTACCTCTGAACTAGCAATTGTGAACATGACTGGACTTTGTACAGAACTTTGATGAAAAATAGCTTGAAGGTTGAAAAATATTTGGAGGTTAAAAAAATTGGATGGCTACTTAATCAAGTCATATTTTAGTTCATGTAGACTTACACACTTATCTGTGGAGGAATTATATCCTGTAAAAATATAAAAAAGTTCCATTGAAAGACATTTCACCTTGTGAAATTTATGAAATTTTTATGGGACCTCAGATTCTATCTTCATAATTTTTTAATGCAGGAAATGTTTGAAGTTAGCATTTTAGATGAAAAAATAAATTTGTACATAATGCAGAAACATGCCCAATTGTTGTGAAAAAATAAGTGTCATAAATTTTTCATTGAAGATTTTCATCATCTTTTTATCCCTCAAAATTGACTGATCAAAGAGGCTCTTGTTGCACTTTCTCAGGAATTGAAGACTGATTTACACTTTTCAAACAGCTGATATTTTATAACTGGTGGTTAATTATGATTGTTATGCTAAGACAGTGATTGCAAAAAACTCAATTTCTATAAGCAAGTGTCCAACCAGCAAATAAAAGTTGCATTTTCCCTTCAAATGCATTATCTATATAACTGTTGTTATAATTGTTTCCATAATTCCATTTGACCTGCAACTCAAATGAATATTAAAAATCTCTGAAAAAGAAGGGATATGGTTTCCAAACAAAACTGCCAAAATGTGTAAAAGTTGAGGCCTACAGTCTCTGCAACTTTTCAATATGTATGAATACACAATTATTATTTTTTGAGTAGTAGTTTAGCAAGAAAAACAATGCCTTTAACCTAGCATAGCTGTCTTAAATGCATACAGATACGTGTAAATAAATATGATAGGAGGGCAATTTCTCTGCAAACAATAAGCAAGTTCTGAAATCTGATGGATGTTTCTCAGCAACTCCATGGCTTCAACCAGCATCTTTGGCATTAACCCCTCTTAAGAGGAATAACAGATTTCAGAGAGATTGAAAAAAAGCTTTTAGTGCCAGAKCTCTCATTTGCTTCCACCAGAAATAATAATGTGTCATTTCACACTTTTGACAACACATTCTCCTTCCTCTCATGAATGTTTGTAGAGCTGAACAGCTCAAAGCAGGTCTGTGGAACTGATGAATTGTTTCATACACTATAGAGAGATGCCAGAAGCTGGAAGGCACCTGCCATGCTTCCCTGAACTATGTGTGATGTATTAGAGAATTGTGCTGTACTTGCACACCTCCTGTTCACCACAAGCCTTCACACCACTTTTAAATAGGAAAGGACACAGGATTGCACTGGTGATAAGCAAAAACRAAGCAAGAGGAACCATTGTTTGTGTGTATCCAATGGCTCCACCACCTCATAATTAGGCAAGAGACTGTGACCTGTATTCTGGAGCAGGTTGCATCCAGTTCTACAGCCCCCAAAGGAACCCATTCAGAAATCTGTGTCCTCAGAGGTAAATTATAAGTTTCTTTTTCCCTGCATGTGACCACTATCGAGGACAGCTCGAACTTAGGACATGAATCAGCTAAAGAGAATAAGAAAAAAATGTGTAAATACAAAAAGATGACCTAAACTCCCCCAAACCTGCAGCAGTAAAAAACAATTAGTACTCAAAAGATTTCAGTTCCAGCACAACATACTTTCAGTCTAGTGAGGGCAGTCTTGAACATTCAGCTCCTGCAAAGTAATTTGTACCAACCTACTCCAGGCATATTAGAACTTAAAAGCAATAAGATATAGCAACCATTCCAAAAACTTAGACTTTTTTGTAACAGCTGTACACTTTTAAAGTAATTTTTTAGTCATTCATTTTTCAAAAGTCATGATTTCATGTTGTTCTTAACAATCATCATTCACAGATCTGCTAAGAATCCCTTTATGAGAGCAAGGATGCCTGTATTTAACAGTCTCCTGGCTGAAAATGCTCATAATGTGAGCAAAGTTTCCCAAGATTTAGCACTGCTGTACCACAAAAGACCTGCAGCTTTWGGTCAGTCTGCAACAGTAATTGTTTCCTTTGACAGTAAATGAGTGGGCAAGGTTGCTTGTTTGTTTTGTAATATATCATGTAGCCATGAAAAGCTGCCTAGTTTCATTATACACTGGATTATAGTAAATGTTATTACCATAAAACTCAATATGTCACTCAGAATACTGAAGTATGGCAAAACATTAGGATGGAGGGGTATCAACAGACACTGAACACTGCTGCAAGTTATGCAGATAAGACAGAGTGATTATAGGAATACTGGTAACAGGTCTTATATGGATATAGAGAATATTTTCATTTACAATAACCGAATGTTGTGTTTTAATTTAATTTCTCGTCTTTAATAATATAAATGCCAAGCAAACCATTAAAAGAAATGTCAGCTCTATCAGTGGCAGCTGCTGTTACTACTGAAAAAGGAGGGGAAGTGTAGGAGCAGGGCAGCCAGCAAACCCCACAGCGGTCTGCAAAGTCACTAGTGGGAAAACAACAAAGGCCTTTCCATGCAACTAACACAGATGTGCCCATAGCCAAACTGTCAGAAGCAGTTAGGATGACAGCTACTCACAGTTCATTATTTCCTTCTCACAGGTCACTGGGTGACAAGCTGGGTCACCATGCTTTGTCGGCTGCTACAAACTTCCCCACACCCCTCAGCCCCCCAGTCCTGATGCCAGTTAAATAAAGGTAAGCTGCTCAAATTAGTACACTCATGTAAACAAATATCTTCAAGTGCTTTTTGAAAATGGGAATGTAATGTTTATTATACCTTCATTCTCAGATGGATATATGACATTTCCTCTCAATAATGCGCAGGGAACTGGGTTTGTATCTGGAGCAGATGCAGCTATTAGAATAATTTTGTCAGGATGTGACTAAAGCAGATAATGAAAGCTAATTTGTCACCAATTTGAAGTTTTAACCTTTAAAACACTTGCATGGCAGATACATGATGAATAATCATTGCAACTCAGTGAAAAGATGCTTTTCTCCGAGAGGATTTTCCTCAAATAGAAATCTGAGGGGGTACTTAAAATAAATGCAGACTTCTAAAATGCAGAAAATACAGTCTAAAGCATGTTCTCTTTTTTTGGTGGAATGTGTATAAATAGATTTTTTAAATACACCAGTAATTAATTAATGTTTCTAACACATTCYTATCTGTCTTCATGAAGTAATCAATTTACAATACAGATGTAGATGATGACTTTTACCTATGTTTTGCCCATGTGGAATTTAAAATGAATGAACAGAGTATCAAGAATCAAGGTCAAGCATTTGCTTAGCTGTAACAATGGAAGTGTGAGAACATTTCCATTTCCTTGGGGCTATTCCTTAGTCACTTTCTCTACACTAGCAAGTCTTACAAAAATGTAACAACTGAATTTGTCCAAGTGATTCAGAAAAATTAAAATGAAACCAAGTGCCCCAGATGGATCTGTCCTAGTATTAAATATGACAAGGTCATCAACATTCTGACTCTGATCCAAGAGTGCTTGTACCTAGGATGTACTTAACTCGGAGCATACTTGAATGCAGGTCTGGATTAGAGACCGAGTATCCAGAAACTTGTGAAATCAAGCTTACTTGCAGAAACAAAGTGATCCAATGAGGCCTGAAACCAAAACTGCACTCAAACTGGTGATTCATTTTAGAAAGGTGACCAGTACCTTTTAAAGGGACAWTTCCCAAATTGAATGTATTGTTAGAAGAGCACAAATCTTTTGCAGTTTATACAAGAGCACTTTCTTACTTTCCTAGTTGCCCTCAACATGTAATATCATAACRATGAGAGAAGTAATTTAAAACACTGCCAGAAGTTACAGGGCTTACATTTCCACAACACTCAAAAGAGGAAGTCATTATTTTGACCCAGCAAAGATAATAATACRTCTTTTTTTTTATAAAAGTGTCCATTCCAAACTATTTTTGAGTGAAAAGGRGCAATGGATTAGCCATTTCCCACACACAGAGAGTGAGAATGAGAATAAGGAGGATGGCAATTGAATCAGTGGTCATTAGTTACTTAGTTAAGTCATTAGTTCTTGTGCACTGAGGGAAGTACATAAATCACAGTCACACAGCTCAATGCTCTACTCAACCTTATCCTAAAAGCCAAGTTGTCTCAGCAGCTCGGATCCTCCATGTCTAGCAACTACCTTGTGTTGGATATTGGTCTGTTTGGGGCAGTACTTGTCACTTTTTCCTCAATGATATTTGCCGGAATGGAAATGTTTTCACCTTTCACACGGAAACTCAGGKATTCCATCAGGTAAGTCAGAGATGASGTTCACGTTTTTCTATCTTGTRGGCATCACATACCATGCAAAGTGTTAAAAGTGTGAGATGCATTAAGTAAACAACATTGGAAAGAAYACTCAGTAAGATGTCTGCAAAGATATTAAGGACTTGCTAAGACCACTAAGATAAGACACACAAAAAACCCCCCCAAAACAAAGCAACTTCATTTCATTGTTATCTTTACACGTCTTTATACATTGTTACCTTGACACATACTGAAGGAAAATGTGTAACTTGCTGAACAATGTGCAGGTAAGAAAGGGACTGACTGCAGCCTTCAACCAGCAAAAATAAATAAGGAAAGAAAATCTGTAAGTATGAAAATTATGCAAACAGCCTTGCAATCTAATTAACTATATTCTTCGAAACTTAACCCTATTCATAGTGCTCTCTCTATCTCATCCTGTAGAAAAATGTTTTCTTCGGCTGTTGTGGCTCGCTGTGAAAGTTTGACTGTTCCTCAGAAACCAAATCAAACACTAAGAATGACATCCCTGAAATGCATATTCTTACAAAACTAAGCTGGAAAACAAAACATTTAGGGCAGGACTCAATGGCTTAAAGGGAGACACTGGCTTGTATCTGAGACTGTCAGTGTGCCCAAAGGATCTGCATAGCTGCCACAAATCCATCCCAGTACTGGCAGGAGATTTGCAGCATTCCAAAGCAGCTGGATGCCTGACGATACACCATTTAACACCTCAAAATTACTCGAAACACCTGTGTGTGGGCAGCTGAGTCTCCTTCCCTCCCTCTCAGCATGCCAGAGTTCTGCTAAAATCTACAAACCTGTTGAGCAGGGCCATTAAYCAAAAGAGGTTCACAAGAACCAGTTGAACTTTGGGGGAACAGTGATCATAATCTTCACTTTATCAACTCGTGTGGCTGGACCARCTGAAGCAGTTCCAGAACACAGATGTATTTCCCTCTGCCACACAGTTCATACCTCATTTGTGCTCATGACGGTTTTTCATGCTATTTTGTAAAGGAAGGCAGAATTCTTTGCTCTTTGGAAATTGAACATCTTTTCAAATCACAGAAGATAAAACCCTGTCTCCTTATCTTACATCACCTTTCAGTCACTGAAAGGATTCTACAAACTACAGAGTGGGATGTGGCAGCTGTTTAAGAGAATACATTAGTACTTATCACAGTCTAGTGGAAAATTGCAGTAAAGAGAATTTAAATCACTTAGTGCCTTCCATAGCAGAGGTAACTGCAGAAGTTTTGAATTAGTTATAATTGCTATTTAATGCCAAATATTTCTGACAGAAAAATAATGTTATTTTGGTATTAAAATATAATTTTCTATATTTACTTCAAGTTCAAGAACATGCTCCAGGCTGCAGAAGTCCTCTTTTGGAAGATCTTGACTGCAGATAGCTTTCTAAATCAAATGTGTTTGTTCTGCAAGAGGAGATTTTTAGCTTAATATTTATATGCTGTTATCTGAGGCTAAAAGCATAGACATTTAGTTGAAAATTCATTTATTCCATTGTACTTAAATGAAATTAAATAGTTTTTAGTGACCCTGACATCACATGACACATTCATACTCAAAGCACAGAGGAGCAAATGATGGTGGTTAAATCCTCACATTACTTTGCAGATGGCATCTTTTGAAAAAGCCAATACAGTCAATATCAGCATTAGTGCTTGAGTTTACATTTTAAACATATAAGATTATTCAGTAGTAGTTTAATCATTTATTTTTAACAAAGCTTTAGAGTTATTTGATTCATCAAATAAAAATAAAACTACCCAAATTCCAGGTAAGCTACCTCTACCTATGCAGTTCCCCAAAAGCTCCTGAGAGCCAACACTTTCAAATACCTCAGTCACGTCATAGTCTTTGGGCACATTTTGAAAAACATTTCAGATCCAAAAGGACTTAATATTTGTAAAATAATATTATAAAGGGAACACCTGAAATTGTAGTCCTCGAAGGAGGAGCAGAGGAGCGAATCTGTGGGTTCTCTAAGGGGAATTCTTCCAAGGGAAGAGGTGCAGTAACTTAGAGGAACCAAATCCTCTTGTTGCTTGAATCAGCTGCAAGTTACTGTCATGAGCTCATTGCCAGTAGTAACAAAAACATCAGAAATTCAACTTTGTTCCTAATAGCAACTGATGTCTTGTGGTCTTTCATCTGAATGGGAGCCCATTTTTAATACGTTTTGCTTTAAAAATACCCCAAACCTCAAAGATAACTAGCCAAATACCATTTGTAAAAGACAGTTTCAGTTACCTAAAGAAAGACAAAATCTTCTACCTGCTGTAAGTAGAAGCAATTAAGAACACTACTCTTTATCTTTTATTGAAATTAAAATACAGTCCTACATTGAAAGTGACTGTCACTTGGTATTTTGGCTCAGCATGACTTTCAGGGTTCTAACAAAACCTTTACTGTTTAAATTTAAGTCTTGTGGCACAAAATATGTCACAATATTGATACAAGTCCTATTTCTTTATGTAATTTGCACGATGTGAGGTTTGTAGATAAAAAATTCAAGAGTAAACTTGCGATTACTACCGAATATCATCCACACCAATCTTCAAAATAATAAAAAAAAAAAGAAAAGAAAAGAAGCACATAAATGTCACCCCTTTTCATTAATTTTGGTCAAAATCTCTGTTTGCTTATCAGCCAGAGGGTTTCTGAGATATTTCAATAATATCCAGGAAATCAATCTTACATGAAACTGAAGGAAAACATCTAATGTCATTGAACAATAAATATCAGTTCTGTCAGTGGCTTACCTTTGAGCTGAGGCCTTAGGATGTTTCTCTTCTAGTTTCCTCACCAGTGCCACTGTCAGCTGTGTAGTCTCCCCCAGGGGATCTGCGGGCATTAAATGGGCGTCCAAAGGTCCTGAAAGTTGTTTCTGATTGGGGTTGCTGACATTTTTTTGCAGAACCTAAGAGATGAAAGTACAACCATGTAATTTATATATCGCTAATTAAAATAATGTGTGTCTACTTTTTCAAGCAAGGCTGTTGATTAGCAGAAAATGTCAGAAATACAAATAGCTATGTCAAGATGCATCAAGAAGCACAAATCTAGAGAACTAGTGGGGTGGTTTTTTTTGTTTCTCTTCCTTCCTTGAGTTTTTCTACATAGAAAATAAGAAATTTCAGAAATTTGTCCTACATGGGCTATAAAATAACCTGTTCTGAGACACAAATACATGTAATTTTTGCTCCTTTATAATCCCATATATAACTTCTATTTGCCTAATATAGAAATACCTTATTAAATTAGAAAATCAAATAGGTTTTTTTTTAAGGAAATAAGCTGACTTCCACACTGATATTTCTCTTTTCAAAATGTGTTTTTGAAAGGACTGTCTCTGACCTGCCTCTGGCTTAATACTGTGACCTCTTCTGCTGAGCTGCTGTCTGTCTCCTGATGAGCAGCAGACCAGGCCCCATGGTGAATACGGTTTTCTGTCTGGGTCACCTCCTCTCTTTCATTTAGTTCCTCTAGGTAGGTCAGGACAAACTCAGGGTAAGCCTGTAGGAAAGGACAAAGGCAGAGGAATAATGAAGAAAAACATCAGCTACATCAGCAGAATCACAACAGTCTAAACACCAGAGAACAATGGGAAAAGTGGCTGTTGATGTGCCAATGTCACAGGAGCTCCTGCATGGACACGACTTTGTGTTTCACAAACTTTTCAAAGTCAGGGTTAAATAATGACCTTTTCATATGTGCTAAAAGGAAAAACCAAAAATATTTGAATATTATATATATATATCAGTTTAAAAATAAAGACCAACAGTTCTCAAAATGAAAATTCTTATAAATCCAAAGAAACAAAATGTTGCATCCCTGTCTTTTGGTAATATATAATTAGTAGAAGTGACATTTTGGTACATTTCCATGTATTACATTAAAATAATTTAAAATGGCATATTCTGAAATCAAGACACATCACGTACAGAAAAAGCCTTCCTGATGGTTTTGAAACCTGAGTAAGTTGTACTGGTTTAATTCCTCAATTGAGTTAATTTGCCTTCTGAATACTCTTTTCATCCTTGGTTATGTGGCAAAGTGTCCCAAATAAAAAAATAGACAATCAGAAATTACAATCTGTTGAATTTGAGGCATTAACATCTCATCTACTTAGCCTTGTAAAATCCAGATTTTGGACCATGGAAATGTGTTCAATGTCATTTCTTTAGCTCAGTCCATGAAAAGGCACCACGGCAATTTCTCAGGTGCTACTTCAATTCAAGCAGTGCTCAGTCCACTGTCCTCATGATGAAATGGGCAGAACCTTTACTTACAGAAAATATTTCTTATTTATAATGAAAATTTTAGTTTAAGGTTCTGTGAGCACCTACACTATTTTTTAACAGAAAATGTATAGGTATTAGCTAGACGAAATTAGACCAAAACCAGAAGCTATGAAAATGACACGTAACACTTTAACAAATTGAAATAATTAATCTGCTAAAACCTTGTGGTCACAGAATGAAATGTCTCACAAGTACAAGAAAAGCCATATTTTTCTGTTCCATCACTCACTAGTGAATAACCATAGGTAATTTCATTTATAGGGCAGGTAATGCCACAGTAATTAAACACTCAAGCACATTTTCCAAAGCCAATTCTGAATGGGCAACCCACAGATTCAGTGAAACTTCTAAGCTCAAGTGGAAAGCAAAAAACCAAAACTTTGAGTTCTGAGAAGACTTCTTTGCTTGTATCTTAACAATGCTTAGTAATACTAAAATATTTAGTTGTTTTGATCTTGATTTGTACTGGAAACGCCCAACAATACAGTCCTGGTTTTAGCTTCAGTTCCATGAGGTTTCTTGAGCCTTCTCTCAGACTTTTCCCGTGAGCGCAGTTATTTTCAATTTAGGACAACTTATATTTTACTTTAAATCCCTTCAATAGCAAGAATACAATAAACTGTGGGGTGCTTTTATTCCTTAAGGAAAAAAGTCCTTCACTGACCAATAACAGTAACTATCCTGCTGTTTATCAGCTTGTATAGACATTATATTTTGAAACCTTTATCTCCTGCTTCATTGTTCTATCCACATTTTAATTCTGAGTAAACAAACTCAGATTTATAGTATACTTTTCAGACTTGTCTGTATGAATGGTGTTGCAAGATTGCATTTCTTTAAACAAATTCTTCCTCTACAAGCACTTCACACTCCCTTTACCACCAGTGCTGCTAAGGAAAGTGATTCTGGGTGGTTTCCCCACCCCTTTTCAYCTTTTCTGCCTGAGCCTGTGCCATCACCGCTCATGTGACAGAAGAAAGCGTTTGGCAGCCATGCAATGAATGCAAACAGAACACGAGTTAAAATTAACACAGTGAAATTATAGTTATTACCCATATTTGTACTCAGATCCGGTTCCCTGTGTGGCGCACCTGTGCCGGAATGCCAGCAGCACGGAAGCTGGGCTGGGAATCCCTGCCTGCCTGGCACAGGACCATACGTCTGCCTTCCCTTTATGCTGCACAGCTCCCACAGGTATTCCAGGGAAACTCTCTTCTCCAGGAAAGCGAAGAAACAAAGCAAACTCCCAGTGCAGAATGCAACAAAAGCCTCAAACCTTCCAGGATAAGAAAACTCATTTCTCAGCTAGTTAAACCCTTAAGCAAACACTATATTTTGGAAATTTTTTCTTTCTAGTCCAAAATATATTCCACCAGGTCTAGCATATATTTTTCTTTCACTGCACACCCTTATGATGTAATTTATTGTGAAATACATGTTCAAAATTCAGAGCATGTTAAAGAGCTTGATTAGCTTATCTTGCTTGCTTTCTAGAATTGATAATTGACTTATACTTTTATTTATTTATAGTTTGATATTTACTTTTTATTGACTTGTGTCTTATTTAAGTTGTCCCTAAGGTTTACCTGAATAAGAGTACATAACATGACCTTCCACAAATACGTATAACATTAAATATTCATCTATTAACTAAAATGCAAGCGAAAATATCAAGATTACTTTGTTGTTTCTGTGTAAGAATAGTTTGTGAATAAGGAAAAACCATCAGGATTGAATTACGAATCAACATCTCAAAAAGGCTTGATGATTTTACTGGCTTTTTTGCAAAACAAGCCAGTATTTTGTGAGGTAAATAAAGCATACGTTGATTGCCTAGGGGAGGGGGAGTGTATGCATAGAGGAGGGTGTGTTAATGGTAAACACAGTAAGTGGTGGATATGAGTTGCAAGAAAGCGAGTTTCCTTCTCAATCTGGATGTGTCACATATCATTACCCTGCATTGTGCTGCTTTCCTTCATGTCAGTTTTTGTTGGCCTACATATGCTGCAACTTAAAATAACATGACACTACAGATAAAGTGAATGTGAAATATATGGAGAAATACACCATTTTCCAAAGAGTTCTGCTATTAACTATTAGCATTTTTTCCTGCTAAAAAGAAACACAGGCAAGAACCAAACCGTGTTATAGTTATTAACTCTCAGAAACTTCAGAAATGTCTCTCCTTGCGATATGCAAACTACAATATTTTTTGTATAAATAACAACCTGTGCATAGAGAAATAAAGAATTGTGCAGCTGTCAGCTTAATTTTTATTTACTAATCTGGATCATTCTGGCATAATTCCAGATAACAGGCAAAACAATGAGAACATGGTCACCATTTCTTCAGATGGTTGGAGTTGTGTGAGTAACAGAATCTGATCTGGTTTCCAGGTGAAGGGACGAGGGTTGGTGGCAGAGGGGCTCCCTGCTGGACAGTGGATCTCTGCAGTCTCCTCCAGGCTGAGAATATACAATGCTGCAGATAGCCCCAGCACGTCTGCGAATGTCATCAAAATGTTCCAGTGCTCAAAAAAAAGGAACAATTCAAAGAATCTTCAGATGCTCGAATCACTGGATATAACCCACTGCTATGCTAATGCAAAACCACTGGATATTTATTTATTTATTTGGAGATAACAAGGCTACAAAAGCACACTTCTGCCACCCTTCCATCGGTGCCCACGGATTCCTGACAGTCCCTTGCATGAACCAGCTGTGCTGCAAACACCCAAATTCAAAGCCTCTGCTGCCAGATGCCAGGCCAGGACAAACACCAACAAAGGACAGCCTCTGCCAGCGCTGTGCACTGCAGATCGTTGTCCTCTCACCCTTCACATTTTTGTTGCCATTTAAACACTCAATCTGACAAAACGCACCAGAAATTTATTTTTTCCAGGAAAATATTTTTTTTTAAACCAACTATCYATTTTAAAAGGATTGTTTTCTTCAACTGTGAAAGAGCAAGGACAAAGAACATTTCACAATTTACTAAAGTTTTGCCATATTTGTTCAATAAATGAATTCTTTGCATTTTGTGCTTGTTAACTGCTAATAGAAGGTGTTAGTAACATATCCAGCTTAAGCTCAATGGTCTTAATTTCTATCCCAGTATGTGTTTTAAGCTTCTGTTAACCATCACATACAAAAGCTGGAAAGCAAAAAACTCATTTTTAATGCCAGTCACTMTTTAGATTTTTTTAGAGTGTCCTCACTTCTAAACGCTGACTCTTAGTCATCACAGGTCACTATACAGACTAAAGAATAAGGCCCATGTTTGCTACATAACTGAAGTAAATAAATAAGAAAAGCACTGCAATTCAAGAAACAAAGCATTAAAACCAAAATAAAACCAAAAATTCTCAATTAAATTTATGAACAGGTTCTGTTCAATTTATTTTTTTTAATAAAACACAGTATGTTTCTATTTATTTATTAAATGGAAAATATTTATGAAAATAATATGAACAACAAATAATGTAGTGACATCACAACATTAAAATAGCAATTTATTGAAAGCTTCATTTAGAAAAAGGGAACACAAAAACAAGCAAAAAAACCCCCACAAGAATCCATTACTTGGCAAATGGAAGTGTAATGTAATGTTATACTGTTACTTATACTACCCTTATACTGTTTCCAAAACCCACATTTTACCAAAGCTCAAAAATAAATTAGCAGATAAAACAGTATTTATACTTCAAATAGCATGATTTCACCAGGAAAGAACACTTGATTTCTGAAGCTAACATGATAAATAAGCATCTGAGCAGTAAATAAAAATGTAGAGAAGAATTAAGTCCTCTGCAGCTTGTTCTATTGAATAAAAGAATTGGGAAATGAGTCATACCTTAGGACTTTCTGGAGTGAAAATGGACTAATGTTAATAATAGTGTAAATTAAGTCAGAAAAACTACCYCAACCAGAACAATTTTCCAGCTCTATATGATACTGACAACACTGGAAGTTTTAAATCATGTTCAAAATTATTATATTTCCCATTACTCTTTTACAGCATTTGAACCCAAACCACACTCATTAAGAGAGAACAGATTTCTGAAAATATTATTTTCTAAATATTATTGTCTAAACCAGCCTGGTTCTGTTGGAAATGATCCACAATGCTCCTCTAGTGCAACTCCCATACCACTTCTGGGCTGACCAAAAGTGAAAGCATACAATGAAGGGCATTRTTCAAATGCCTCTAAACCATGACAAGCCTGAGGCATCACCTACCTGTCTCAGAAGCTGTTCCAGCATTTGACCACCTCTTCATAAAGAAATGCCTCCTAATATCCAGTCTGAACTTACCCCAGCACAGCTTTGAACCATTTCTACTCATCACTGGGTCCCCRGGAGAAGAGATTGCCATCCTCTCCTCTTACCCTCCCCAGGAAACTGTGGAGAGCAATGAGGTCACTCCTCAGCCTCCTTTTCTCCAAACTAGACCAGCCCAAAATCCTTGGGGCTCCTCAYAGGACATCCTTTCCAAGCCTTTCACCAGCTTTGTTGCTCTTCTCTGGATGCGTTCAAGGACCTTCACATCCAAACCGTGGGGCCCAGAACTGCACACAGCACCGGAGRTGAGGCCTCACCAAGGCTGGACTCAGCAGGATAATCACCTTCTGATTGATAATCACCTCCTGTGCTCGGCTGGCTGAGCTGTGTTTGAGGCCCCCCRGGATGGAGTTTGACCTCCAGGCTGCCAGGGCACACTGCTGGCTTCTRGTGGGCTGCTGCTGACAGGCACCCCCAGATCCCTGTCTGCAGAGCTGCTCTCCAGACCYTCCTCTCCCAATTTATGCCTGTGTCTGGCGTTACTCCATCCCAGATGCAGAATCCAGCATTTGGACTTGTTAAATTCCACCACGCTGATATTTGTTCAGTTCTCCAGTCTATCTGGATCTCTCTGCAAGGTGTGTCATCTTTCAAGAGAGTCAACAGCACATCCCAGTTTGGCACCAGCAGAAACTTGCTAGYGGTGCATTCAAATCCTGCATTTGGGTCACTGACAACGATATGGAACTGAAGTGGCGTTAGAACTGCACCCTCAGGAGCACCACTGGTGGCTGCTCAGCAGCCTGATGTAGCCTCATTCATTTTCTCAACATATATAGGTAAATACTTGTGAGTCCAAAGGTAAATATGTGTATATACACATGTTGCATTTTATTTCACTATCTGTGTTAGTGAGATACTCAGTAAATACATCAGAAAGTAATAAATTTCCCTAGGATAATAATATCAACCTGATTTTCAACCTCAGAATTGCCTCTGTTTCTGAAGGTTTACAAATAATATTACAGAGCTTTGAAAACCTAACATATTGGAATGCAAAGCCTTTCTAGTAAGGTTCTTGAAACCAGTGCAACTTAATGTTTTTATATGTTAAAGAAAAGGTGAAAAACAGCTCATGAGTCAAACTATACAAAAGGAATAAATTGTCCCTGACTAGTTTCTTCTGGTCACTTCTTCACTACAACCAGTCTTTATATATCAAAAGAGAGACAAAACTTTTTATCTTGGGAACAAGACAKGTTAAGAAGGAGAGGCAAAGTAGGTATTCCTGACAGTAAGGTAAAACTGAAAATCTCCCTGTCGGTCTGACAAGCTCTACAACACTAGATAAGTTTTAAACTATTTTATCTATATCAGCTGAACAAAAAATCAGATAGTCACAAAACTTAATTTYCACAGGCAGATCTGCTTAATTTGTTTGATGTAAAGATAACTTTACCTTCAGGTTTTTGAATGGAAAAACAGCTTCAAGAAATCAAAAGGCACTGCACACATATAGTGATAACTATGATCCTCATGTTTAAAGTACAGTTTATATTCCTACTTTCTCTGAGATCTAACCTATGTAACATAATTTTTTCTMGAGCCTTGGGTGAAAAAAATCTGTGTAAAAAAATCCTTTAAAACCCCTGGCAAATTCAAAAGTCCAAATTTCAAATAGGATTTAGTTTATGCTGGTTTATTTTTTCTTAATTTAAGTTTTCCAGATTTCTTCATTCTCTGTGAATTTTGACATTTTGTGGTTATACAAATAGTTTCTTTTTAACATGACAGTTGAAGAGAGGTTGCTTAAATAAATGCAGTTGTATCAAGTCTTCAAATAGAAGCTGTTCTTGCCCTGTAGTTCCAGGGTGTTTACAAAAACACATTTCCAAAGTAGTGTCCTACATCAGGCAAGAAAGAATTCTTCACATGCCAATATGCAGACAGTTGCTTAAGGATATATCAGCCAGCCAGGATCATGCGTGTCTGACTCGCACAACACTTGCTTTAAATGTAAATAAATCAAAACTAGGTCCAGTACACAATCTTATTCAGCTGGGACACATCTAGGGAATGTCTGGCAGAGGTAGGGGTTATTTTTACCCCTAAGTGTCAGCAAGTGACAGATCTCAATGACACCCCACGCTATTTTTCTACAGGGAGTACCAAGAAGTAGAAAGACACAGACTTCCTACAAATCTTGACATGTCTAACAGTCCCAGGGTATCACATCAGCCCCTTTAGGTTATTTCAATTTGATCTACATATCCATGAAAATAAAAATCAATGTGCCCAATGGTCTAGTAAAACATTCATCCTATCCCGTGCCGTCATTTCTCTTCTGGAAAGTCCAGGCATAAAAGGCGCAGTGACCCTTGGAGCTATGCCATTGGGAGCACATCCATCCTAGCCAAGGATGTGGTGCTGAACAAGGTAATAGGTATAATTTATTAACCCATCTTCCCCCTTGGCTCTTCTGGGATGGCCTAGGCCTACTTACAGCGAATGTTGTAAATATTTGCAGGTGTTTTTACAGGAGCCACATAAAAAGACAGTAAGTGGATTTTTTTCGGGTTCTTGAAGGATATGATGTCAATACTTAAATGAATATATTCCTTTTTTTTTTTTTTTAATAATCTCATCACATCATAGAGGCTTCAATTTACCAACAGAAAAGGTCAGAACATTTCAATGTTTGAGACAAAAATATTGATTGATAGAAGGAGAAAAGTCTTCAGTATTGAAAATTAGATCCTCCATATTATTCAACATATGGGGCCCAGGTTTCAAAGTTCTGCGAAAGCGGCAAGTATTTTCTTCTATTATACCAGTGAAGTTTGGCAAGATTCACAGATTTTAATGAGGGAGTGAGGCATAGAAAACACTACATAAAAGAGAGCCAGCAATGCTGAAGAYAGGCAAAATATTTATATACCTGACATATTGCAGGTATACACAAACACACTCTACTCCTTGTTGGAGGCAGCTAATGCAGCCCTCCAAAATACAACTTGCTCTCTGCAGGGCCAGAGAAAACTTGGAGCTATCCAGAATATACTATGCAAATAAAAAGAAGATWAACACTGTTCTTTTGGTGGGGAACCAATAGAAGAATAGATAGGTGTGGGTCCAAATCTGAGATAAAAGTGTATACTCCCACKAACTTCAAATCCTTGTGAGCTCAGAGGAAGGCAGGTCTGGATTCAGGTCTGGAAACCAAGTGCTGTATATTGCATAGAACCCCTGTTTTATTTTCATATTTTCGAAGTTTTTAAAAATGCAAATCTTTATCAACATTTAAAATACTTAATACCTTAGGTATTGAGATGTAATTGTAATTTAGTGACTAGCTATAAAGTTGGAATTTCATTCCAATCAGTTTAAATACCAACTTTCAGCTATAAAATAATACAGATTATTGTAGTATGGATTATTTACTATATCAGAACTAATGAAACCAAACTACACTGCAGATACACCAATATTATCCAAAATACATGCATTGCCCTGTATAAAAGAAGGACTAGTGCAGATGTAGAGCACCTTTCCTTCACACTTTTAAGTTTGTATTCATTTACAGATGTGCCACCACCACATATTTCAACTGTAATTGGCTGACCAACAGCGAGGCAGCTCAATTCAGAAGCCTTCCAGCCTTCCAGTGAATGGAGAAAAAGAAGGGAAAAAAAAAGGTTTGAATAAGTTAAAAGAACCAGAAAATTCAACAATGTGTCACAAATAGAGAGGTCATTATGCCTGGATAACCCAGGATATTAACAGTTGCAGAAAGTGAAACACTATCCACAACTTAGCAGTCAATGAGCCCTGCTCAGAACCAGTGATCTGCTGTACAACAAGGGTGGCATTTTACAGTTCAGTGAAAAATGGAACAGACCCTTGATATCTTCATTTGTCCTTTTTCTGTGCATATTTCACAGTGCAACGATTTAGGGTCCATAACGTGTCACTTGTTATAACTACAGAGTTTACTTGAAATATGTATGCACAGAAAAAAAAAAAGTTCAGTGAACTGCAAAGATTGCAACAAATCTATAGTCGTTGAGCCAATATAAAGTTTTACTCCAAGTCTGAAACAATGTTGGTTAAACATGCCAAAAGTCCAGTTYGAATTATTTTTGCTTCCAATGTGCACATTTACTATGGAAGTAGATCACTTAAACCTTTGCTACAGGTCAACAGCTCAAAAATATTTTTTAATTAAACCCCATTTTAAGACAGGAATGGCTATAGCAATAATGTAATTAAATTGTTCTGTCTTCAATATTTTACTACACTGAGTATAAGGTGAGAAAAATTAGGAATGGAGGGAATTATTTTTATAAAAGACACTTCCAGTGATAAGTGTCAACAGTGCACATTTCAGTCCTTCTTAGAAAATGCCACTAACAGCTATTCTAGACTGGGAATACTGGTGGGTATTTCTATATTATTTCTAAGAACATTTTCTGCTTGTACATTTTTTCTGCACAAGCATAAATAACCATTCTGAGCCACTGATTATGTGGCAAAATTAGGAAAATGTCAGTCTGCAAAGATGGTTTACAATTTGTAAGAAAAATTCGCCGTATRAATACACCTGGAAATGTTTCAGATAACATCATGCTACAGAACAGCAAGGGATAAAAACAATTATAATTGAGGTTTACTGTGTACTGCAGAATGCCAGCAAAACATTATTTTGTTCAATTAAGCATGAAAATAAATGTTTCAGCAGCATATCCAAGAACTGGACTATATGATTTTACAAGGTCTGATAAAGATTTGTATCTAAACTTTCACAAGTATTCCACTGTCTTCTGCTACCTAAGGCCAGAAATGGAAACATCTTAAGTTTGTCCTGAATTGCTGGTTTGACCAGAACAGTAAATATCAAAAATCATAAAAATACCAGTTTCATGAGTTTTCCATACAAAAACATTTTAGGTGGATTCCAAGGAGCTTTCAGACTGTCCTGTGCTGGTGTAACTCAACTTCTGAGGGTCCTATGTTCAATTTCAGCCTCTTGTTACATGCTTCATATATGGGTTGGTTTTCATAACTCCATAAATAAATGTTTTCATGCGAGAAAAAAAAGGCAGGTGAACCTCAGTTAAGCAGAATATTAAGATGRAAAGGGAGATCTTGGATTAATGGGGGGGGGGGAAGCTTTTAAACACAAATATTAGTATTTTCATTATTCAAAGGCTGTTGGTCATATCATACTCAAGTCTTATATGGATAACATATTTGGAGAATGAAATGAGACGTATCTTGGAACCATAAAAAGACCTGTATTACCAGATGAATCCTTTCAAATTTATAAAATAAATCATCTACTAAAATGAGTTTAAGTCATTTTGCCAATAGCACTAGACACTTCACTAAATGATTGCCTTTTTTTTTTTTAAATAAAAGAAAAAAGAAGAAAAAGAAAAAAGATTGTGCTTAGGTCTTTTCAAAAACCTATCAATATCCAGATTTAATAGGATTATTAGAAACTAATCCAGTTTGCTTTTTGTGTTTCAAGAGTRCTGTGACTCTCCCTCTTAAATTGCAGAAAAAATTGTAACTAAAAATAGTACATTAAGAAAGCACATACACTGAGGTTTCAGGAATGGACTTTGGATGGTCAGTTATGTGAGGTCAACAAGGAGAGTTTTTCCATTTAGGTGTATCAGTACAAAAGGCTTATTTACACTAGAAGCATTTTAAGATCTCCTAATAGCAGAAATAAATTTGGAGTTTAACGAAAATCTGCAAATCCCTTAGGCACACAACTTGCTGTGTACACACATCACACACACACACACACACCCCAGAACGAGCTATTTGTCCTGTAATTCTTGGCAGGTATCAAAACTCCAACTAATAGTTAGTGTAACGCTATCCCAGGCTAAAGCAGCTAATTGGGTAAATACTCCTTGTGCTGAGTGAATGATGTGCTACTTACAGTATCAGCACCTCCCTTCAGATGGATCCCCGCAGCACGAGGAGCTCACATTGAGCAGGGAAGTTGGCAATATGTTAATGCACTTGATGAGTGGGGAAAGGTTCTGTTGTTGCCAGACCTTTGACTTGAACTTGATAGGGCTGATTTGGCATTCGGCGACTGGTTACATTCATCAAGAGGTGAAGCTTCACAACAAAGATAATGTGGTGGAAGCAATTAGCATTCACAACATCAATAATAGGTCTTCAGCATTTGACTGTGGGCTAAGCAAGGCTTTAATAATATCTGGTATGTAATACACTTTTTAAAAAGTAAATCACAAAACTATTTTGATTTTATGCTGAAATATCACCTGGTTTTCATGTAGAATTTTTTTTAAATGTACCCTAGTTTTTTGTGTAATATTCACAAATATATGTTCCAAGGCTTTTACAAGCTTTCAAAGAGGTTAAATACATTTGTTTCAATTAAAGTGCATGATAAAGTGGCATAAGCCAGGTTTCTCCTCTTCTTCACAAGTTCATTCGAAGTTCTTCACATTTGCAACTTATGGCATCTGATTCTGCTATATTGTTCAGTGAGGGGAAGTCAAGAAGAGGACAGCAGCGGTAATTTCTGTCCCATTTCCATCTCTCCAACAGAGTCCCTGCCAAGAAATAAAATTATCACTCCATGCTAGCTGATAACTTGGTATCCAGGACCCTGTCTTGACCCTTCTCCCTAGAATTTGAATCTCAACTCTCATTCGAATTCACTCCCTCTGTTGTCTGTCAAGGGAACAGCCAGCAATTCTCCCTGTTTGGCCAGCAATTCCCCCCGTTTGTTCAGAAATATTCCCTGTTTGGTCCACATGCACAGTCCAGTTGAAGGTATGGCAAAGGCCCTGCTTTACCCCATTCACGTCCTGGCAGAGTAGAAAGCCCACAGGGAAAAGGAGGATTTCATCAGCTCCATTGCTTCAGAAAATGTTTCATCAAGAAAATGCTTCTGTAAGGCTGTGGAGAGAAATGGGAGGAAAAAAAAGAGATTAAGTCACAGAATCACTCATGGTGCAAAGGACTTTAGGAGTTTATCTATTCCAAAGTCCTGTTCAGAGCTGGGGCAGCACTGACTTCACTGAGAACCTCCAAGGACTGAAATTCCATAACCCTTTTGGTGCCTTGTTTCAGTATTTAATCACCCTTAATGGGAACACTTTTCATCCTACATCACTTAAACCTCCTTYCAAATTATGGCCCTGGTCTTTCATTCCCCCAGCATGGACCTCTGAAGAGCCTGTGGGTTCCTCTCACTGTTAACCTCCTACAGGTATTGCAAGGCTGCTATTAGGTGTTCCAAAGCTATCCAACAAAATGTGACAGGAACACGGGGCTGAATTACAGAGGAAAAAAACTTAGAAATTAAATCTAGTAATTGAATCCTGACTTTGAACAAAAGATATTTGGAATTGAATCCTAGAGTCACGCGAACTCTGTGCTAACTTTAGCCTTCTCTGGGAAAACTTGCTGACCTAGGAAATTTACCAGAACATCTGAATAATTGTAAAGAGGTATTTTAAATGAATAAAGTTTAAAATAAGATAGGAGTGGTTGCAATTTCAAACAGGTTTGTAGTTTAGGAATTGTCTGATATTCAGTTGTTTCTATTCTTTATGGTATTTATGGGGCATTCATAAGGACAGTAAATTGCCTGAAATTCTATTTTCTGCCATGTCTTTTTCAAGAAAGATTAGTTAGAAGTTGTCAGTTCTATCTTTACTTTCCTTATGACTACTTTCTGTCATCAACTCACACTTCCATGACCACAAGGCTTAGACACTGCAGTTCCTTCCAAGCATAGTAAAGCTTTCTCTGTCACCTGACCAGAGTACAGGGAAAAAAAACCCAAAGCCAACACAAAAACCAACTCCCCTGTCCCCTACTGTGTGAATACTGGGTCAGATTTCCCTGTAATGTG
>RAHM01000215.1:372640-407640 GCA_003713295.1 Parotia lawesii
AGGAAGGAAGGAAGGAAGGAAGGAAGGAAGGAAGGAAGGAAGGAAGGAAGGAAGGAAGGAAGGAAGGAAGGAAGGAAGGAAGGAAGGAAGGAAGGGCTTATTTACACTAGAAGCATTTTAAGATCATTTTTCCCCATGATGACTTTTACAATCATCACGTTGGAAAAATTATAGAAACTAGAGCTTACCTCACAGCAATTAAACTAAGGACTATCATTTTATGATATCTTGTTTCTGTCTTAGCCTGAGAAATTATTTTTCCTGTCTAGTATAAACTCCCACGTTATAAAATTCAGTTTTCTTTGAAATTCAAATCAATCCAGCCTTTTCAACTTTGAAGAATCCACCCTGGTTGTTATGAGACAAATATCCAAAATCCAGCAAGAGTGCAAATACAGTGGAAGTAGAGTCAGCTCTCCTTGTTGCTCTTCCATGGGCATTTCAAAAATGACTGTTAACTTTGTTTTGGGGGGCTTAAAATATTTCAGTTAATTTTACAGCTTGTTCACAACTAGCATCCCATCAATTACAGGGGAATAGATGAGACAGAACAGTCAATATTGCAAACAAAGCTGAAAAAGTTTGTGAAGTTTGCAAACAGCAAGAACAATTACGCAGATTGTTTTATTGTGCCATGCAAAACTATTGTATCACACATCACAGACAGGGTGCCATTATGACACTTCYAGGTTTCCCTTAAGCATTCGTAAGATAAACATCAAATTCTCTTMAATTAATTTGTAAAACTTAGAAAAGAGTATAAGGCATTTAACAAAAGCCTACAGGGAAAAAATAATTGGAGACTAAAGAGGATTTGTTCAGTATTTAGCCAAGCAAAACCTTGTAATATTACGAAGTATCAGGGGGGAAAGGCTTCAAAAAGAATGACAGTGCAGTCAAATTGAAACTGGAGGCAGTAAAAGTTTTCTCATTTTTTTATATTAACAAAAAATCATTCTAATAAAAATAGTTTGACAAAGTATTCATAGTAAAGGACTAAAGCTCTATTTAATGTGTTTAACTCATAAATGGGTCTCAATTATTTTCCTCTATTATGCTTTCTTCTATTCAAAATACCTTGACTATTGAATGGTTATACATAAAATACAACAGCATGATGGAAAATCAGACTTGAATTATGCAAAACACTGAAAATTTCCCAGTATGAATTACAGAAATTAGTAATCTTTAGGGAGAAATTTCAATTGTTCCACATTTTGCAAAAGATCAAGAACACAGAAGTGTACACAACAATGCTTCTAAATCTTAGCAGAAATAGACCGCTGAACTCCACAAAACCCAAACCCCAAAAATAACTCTCCCTCCAGGCCTCTAAAAAAACCCCTAAACAGCTGATAAATTCTGAGAGATTATATCAGCTGATGATTGTCTGTCCCAACTTGCTGGTTTAGAGATGATSTCTCTCAGCGATAAAAGGACAACAGGCTGTAATTGTCAAGGTTAGCTACAATCCCAGGCTTATACACAAGGATTATACATCCTGAATTCTCCTCTGCTGGATAGGTTTTATTTGGCAATAAAAGATTAAAAGTAACAGCCAGGGGCTCAGCTCTAATACCTAAATCTGAAGGCATTTTAAAAGTACACACATCCAGAACATGCATCTGAGCCGTTTCCCCTCTTAGTGTAATCCTCTTAGTGTTTGCTGTACCTCACTGAACTTCAAGCTTCTGAGAACAAAAATATAATGTATCTGGCACCTTTATCCTAAATTTAGCTTCAAAGGGCCCCTCTTGAAGATACCACATCACAATTTATGATGTAGTGTTCATTCCAGATGCATAACAGTTGGATCCATTCATCCTGTTTTCTAATTTCAAAGCCAGAATATACAAGCAMAATTTTTGTGTTTAAGTTTGTATCAGCTATGCCTTTCATCCTATAATATATTGGAACTTGGCACATTTAGATGTTCCTGATCATAAAATGGCTCTGAGAGACATTAGATCACTGTGGGCTGACAAAATATAAAACCACTGCACCATGAATAAACAGTGTTTAAATTGACTATTTTGAAAAAATTGCTAAAAAAWTTACCATTCAATTTCCAAAATGAAGTTGGGTAAAACTCAAGTCTTCAAGTCATGGACGTGCTAATCACTTCATCTTCTGCATGCACCCTCCTTGTGCCCCACCTAGAAAYGGAACCAGCAGTCCCAGTGCTGCCTCCCAAGTTGCACAGTAATGGAACCAGGCTGGGAATTTCTCCTAAACGGATTGTGTTGCTGTGGCCATAGTGACAAACCGCTGGGTAGAGACCCTCTAACCAAAGTTGTGGACATTCTTCCAAGASAAGTCAGCTGGCTTCTCCGCTGTGGTCAGGAACAGCCATGGAAGAAAGGTTCACTTCAGATCCCTTGAGATATCAGCCTCTGAGCCAAGCCAGCTCTCCAGCTGATGATGAGAAATCAACACCAATGGAGTGCGTTGCAGGAAACCTGTCCAGAAATTTACTTTAGGATTAAATTGATAGCTCTTTACAAACGTGTACTCACCTCAATCAGACACAGAAGTGGTCCAGATAACCCACAGTGGATAACTGCTTTATGCCATTGTGGTTATCAGTTCTAGCTCAGTACCTGTTCTTAGGGATAAATGGCTGCTTTATTTGACGTGAGTTTAATTTGTACCTAAGAAACATTGTGACTACTTGTTACACACACAAGTATGAGGTTAAATAATTGTATAAAAACCAAATCTGCTTGTGCAAACCTCAACTATTCTTTAAAAAGCCAGCCAGTGAACAATAGCAATGAAAGACTTAAAGATAAATTCAGGTTATTACTGCTGTAGATAATTGTCTTTCTTGGCTAGTACTTCAGACCCAATACGTACATATAATAGTATTTAATACAGATCCTAATTCTGCAAACTCCCATACATTTATGGCTGCTTGTTCTGACCACAGAAGCATTGTCCTGGAAACAAGTGAAGGTGATCAAATACCCAGTGTTGCCTGCTCAGAACTGGGACGTGCAAGCACCACAGGATCGAGGATGTGCCAGGGACAAAAGTGCACATAAGACGTCATAAGGCATTAATAAACTTGTGTAGCCTCAGGTTTATCCTATGGGCAATTTTTACTTAAAAAACATTTTAGCAAATGTCAAAACAAGTCTCTCTTTTTTTTTTTTCAATTTCCAATAAGCAYTGAATTGAAATAGCCTACCAAACTGTTGTAAACAGGAATGGAGACCCTATTCCTATTAATTGTAGGACACATCCTATTATAAGAAGGCCGTAATAAGTTTATTTTTTCATCAGATTTTCATTTCTTCATCAGGTAAAATAATTAGTTGCATTGTGCTACATTCTTACCAGTCAGCAATTATCTCCAATAGGGAAAATCATTCTCAACTCTAGCTTTTCAATGTTTGATTTTTTTCTTTTAAGTCTCTTTCCCCCCCTGTTCCTCTAAGCCCAATTACTCTATTATATCAGAGAACTTTGACAAAGTAGGAATTAATGCACTTGTCACATCCAATCAGCAAATAAAAATTAGGACTCAGAAAAGTTGTGTAAATAAACTGTAACATCACTGTTTCCAGCCGCAGTTGCTCTGMCAAAGGTCATCCTGAGAACATGATTTAAGGGAGACCTGGATATAGAAATAACATCAAAGCTGACCTTTGAGTAAAATCAAACAGCTGCAAAGCCAGTAATGAGATTATCCATACAGAGCCAGTACGCATGGCAGTGAGTGCTCTGCAGAGGGAATTAAGAAAGGAAATACCAACACCTGTACTGCATTTTTATATGGTGGACTGAAAACTCACAACCTGGCTCTTGTCTGAGGTTAGTTCAGGTGCTTCCAACTCAGACACCCTCCCAGCAGCCAGATTTTTGTGTTTTTTAACCTGTAGGTTATGGGGAATAATTCAGTGTGATTGATATCTTTGTGTTAGATTTATACAGTCTGAAATGAAAACTGTTTGTAGAGAGACATATTTGAACTATATAGTGTTTACACTGATGATAAAGGTGAAGATTAGCTACTATTCATGATCTATAAACATTATAAATGTCTTAAGAAATTGTGAATATTTTAACATTGTTTACCTGAATACAATGAAGAAATACCCACTGAAGACTGCTAGTGTTCAGTGACCTATTATACAGTTATATATCTGAAAATATTCAATCTGCTGGAAAAGAAAAGGAGGAACAAYGTGTTCTCTTTTAACTAAATGATGTTTTAAGAGAACTTGTCTTAAAATTCATTGATTAGTTTCAGACACAAGTCAGAGCTACAAAAACTATAATTCAGATGAATTTTAAAAAATAATTTTCTACGTCTTTTCCTTCAACACTTTCCACTGCGTACATTTTATTGTATTTTGTGTCTAAATTATTTCCACTGTGCTGGAATTTATTTTCCTGTTGTGCATTTGGGTATTTCAGGCAGATAATCAGAGAGTAAATGTTTTGGGATCTTCTTTGGGTTTTTGGGTGAGGAGGCTTTTTGTTTGTTTTTAAACCCTCTTTTTTTCCTTGTGATTATGTAGTATGTTTGATTTCTACTGCAGGGATATTGAGAAAGCAGCCTAACTTAAAAACCAAACAAACCCACTCTTAATTAAAGTTTCACTGTGGTGAAATTAGCCAGTATTAGTTGTCAGTTTGACTTTATAGTAAGATTCAATGGACTGAAATATAATTTCATAGCACACTGAAAGAAATCCAGCAAAATGGGTAAAATATAAATTTATAAATTGTACAAAATAAAATAAGTTATTTGCTCAATACATTGCTTTCCTTCTGAGTAAACCAATCACAAATTGATGGAGAAGAGGGGGGAGAGACAGAGTAAAACTGCTTTTGAAATTAGAATACTGTAACTACTCATTATAAATCAGGTAGTAGTCCACGTCTGATTTTCCACTGAATTATGAACTCATATATTTTATTGGTTTAATGCAGGTCATTTGAGTATGGATAAAAGAACAGCCAGAACAATCCTTTCCTGATGTATGAAAGAGTCAAATTGGCTTATATCAAGTATGAAAGTAAAATAAATTATATATTTCAGTTAGAATCTTTTCTGAAAGGTGATCGGAAGATTCGCCACTGAGTAATTTTTAGCTTACTTTCCAATTCTAATTGATTCTGAATTTACCCAGAGTATTACTGAATCTAGATTTAGGACAGGCATTAGGGAAAAAAAAGCTCAATTAGGTTGATCACTGGTGCAGTCAAATATCCAGATCACAGCCAGGCTTTTACAGGTAGCTCATTGTCTAGGATTCAGACAGGTACCAAGGAGTACTTTTTTCAAAAGTGTCTCATCACTTAACACATTTAATTTCATCACATGTAGGYATTTCACTGTAACACTAAAAATTAACAAACAAAAAACCCCCCCACAAAAATAAAACAAACCAGCAAGTGCTTCTCAYCCCTCGCAGAGTGCCATTTTCATCGAAATGGAATACCCTACAAAATTATTTGTTTCTCCTGTATCCTGAACCTGCTTTCATCCAAGATTTTAAGAAATTAACTTTGCTTTGATGCTTTTCTTCACTTTCATTCAGCTTCTGAGTAACAACGAAGATAATTAGTGTATGCTTCCATTGCAGCTTGAGAAAGCAGTTTATATGTTTCAGCCAAAATATTGAATAATTTGATTAAATAGTTCTGAGGCTGGTAAAACACACATTTAAAAAGGTATTTGGGCCAAAAAAATTCTAACATTTAAAACTGAAAAAGAAATGATGTTATTTCTGTATGGTAGAAGGGACATTTAAATCCACGTACAAAGTTTTCTTCACACCTCAGAACTGATACCTTCACTGTAAGACATCACAGTCCTGGGTTTCTGAAGTTAATTTGTGATCCAATAAAACTGAGATCTTGTAATTTTTCCTCTAGAGATATGAAGGATATTTTAGTATCATGTGATATTAGACAAAAGTTTGTACGTAACTAAAATTTTCTTTCACTATTCCATTGACATATCACTTTCTTAAAGTTGTGATGATTTTATGGCTTTTTTTAACTAAAAATTATTACTAAAACCAAGACCYAATTTCTGACTGATTGTAATTAAACACAGATTTTGCAAATCAGACTAGGGAATCCTAATAAAAAATAATCCTAAAATGTGAAAGCGAACAACACAGAATTGGTGAGTCTTCAAACTAGTTTTAGGCATGAGCCTAGAAGTTTCTTGTCAATATGCAAGATCAAGACACATAGCACAGCAATGAGTTAACAGTGCCTATGGATTTGTCCTTAGGAAATCGATAAATCTCTGCAAATTAAGGATACATTGAAGGAAATAAATACATGCCAACCATGATAAGGATGTAACACAGCTTGGATGTATCCYGAGGAGGGAAAGGAAAAAGCTTTGGTAGGCCAATCTTTATAAAGCTTTACCAATTTAGCTTGCTTTCTACTCTTATTGGTGCTTAAGAGGTTAAGACTTTATTTGTGAAAACAGAGAGAGAGAGTGGGGAATCGTGTTGTCTGCAGCTTCCTAAGTCTTGCTTAAGATCCTTTTCAATTACCATCCATTTCTCCTTTAAAAAGGGACAAAAAAATAGAGGAGTGGAAGCAGGTCAGGGCAGCCTGTGACAATGACAGTGTGATGGGCTCGGGCCCCCCGTGGCGTTTCCATCTGCTATCATTAAGGTGACTATTCAGACATGAAAAAATCCCTCTCGCTGTGCTGACAGGCAGACATCAAGAACTATGACAAGGCATTAAGACAGAAAGTAGAGACAGAGATGTCATATCCCGCAAACAATCCTGCCTCAAACAAGACCTCTAAAATTTTATTGGAATTTAAAATCAAAATCAAAGGGCTTTTACCTGGGGGTTATCAAACTTCCCCTCGCATTAGTTTGACAACGAGGATGCTGCTGACAGCCACACACTTAGCTCCTACCTGTAGTCTCTACCATAAGAAACCCCATTTTAAATGGTTTTCTCTTTTCTCACTCTTCCATTAAAGCAGAGTTTTAATTCCTGCCCTTTTCCCTCCAGGAAGCTGAGCGGGAAGAGCGAGGCCCGGCGGTTTGAAGCTCGTTAAGCGCCGAATCCAACAGCGAGAATAAAAAAAAATAAACTGAGATGGCGAAGGTCCGTGATAAACCGGCGCTGCTTCCCGGCGGGACAAACGGCCCCCGGATTCCCGGGAATGCCGGGCACAGGGAGCGGGCCGGGCACAGCGGGCGGGCCGTGAGGTGCGGGCGGGCCCGGCAGGGGGCGCGCCAGGACCGCGCCGCTCCGCTCCGAGCGGGAACCGCGCCAGGCCCCGCTCCACAGCCCCGCTCCCCGGCACCTCACACGGCCCCGCTCCACAGCCCCGCTCCACGGCACCTCACACGGCCCCGCTCCACAGCCCCGCTCCACAGCCCCGCTCCCCGGCACCTCACACAGCCCCGCTCCACAGCCCCGCTCCCCGGCACCTCACACAGCCCCGCTCCACAGCCCTGCTCCACAGCACCTCACACAACCCCGCTCCACAGCCCCGCTCACAGCCCCCCTCCACAGCCCCGCTCCATAGCCCCGCACACAGCCCCGCTCCACGGCACCTCACACAACCCCGCTCCACAGCCCCGCTCCACAGCCCCTCACACAGCCCCGCTCCACAGCCCCTCACACAGCCCTTCTCTACAGCTCCCGCTCCACAGCCCCGCCGCGCCTCTCACGCAGGCCAGCCCCGCACGGGGCCCGGCGCGGGGCAGGGGCTGTGTCACTGCACCGGCCATCGCAGACGGTGCTCCCCCGGCAGATCCCGCCCTGCCGGCAGCGCCGCCACCTCCTGCAGCGCGGCACCCATCCATGGCACCCATCCATGCCATCCCAGCACTCCCTAAAGGGGACCCGAAAGCAGCGCTCGGCGACAGTCCCTCTGCCCTGCCCTTGTGACACCCCACCGAGCGCTGCGTCCAGCTCCGGGCTTCCCAGCGTCAGGACACGGAGCTGTGGGAGCGAGCCCAGAGGAGGCCACGAAGCTGCTCGGAGGGCGGGAGCGGCTCTCCTGTGGAGACAGGCTGGAAGTGYYGGGGTTGTTCAGCCTGGAGAGGAGAGGGCTCCAGGGAGACCTTGTAGCGCCTTCCAGTACTGAGAGGGACTTTTGACAAGGGGGGGATGGCTTTAAATTGAAAGAGGGTAGGTTTAGATTAGATATTAGGAAGAAATTCTTTACCGTGAGGGTGGTGAGGCCCTGGCACAGGTTGCCCAGAGAAGCTGTGGCTGCCCCATCCCTGGAGGTGTTCAAGGTCAGGCTGGATGGGGCTCCGAGCAGCCTGGGATAGTGGGAAGTGTCCCTGGCCCTGGCAGAGGGGTTGGAACAAGATCAGTTTAAGATCCCTTCTAACCCAAAACATTTTATGATTTTATGATCATCTTAAATCCTCTAGAATGATTCTTTGGCTCTTAAATCTTCTTCCTTTTGCCACTCTCTTCTGACTAAAAGGCGATTTTTTTTGCAACTGCTACACACTCTTGAAGCATGGTTATGGATGCTAAAAAGCTTTAGCAGAGAAGCCTTCAGCTCTCAGCAGCAGTTTGTGAGAGCTCTGTCTTTCTCATGCTGAACTATGCAAAACATGATAAGGTTTCTGTAAAGCGAGTCTGCTATCTTGCACCTGCAAATAGAATTGTTATGATTTCGAGTAGGGAAATGAACGATGTGAGAATTGACCAATCACTCTGGTAGGTAGTTAGCTAGAGGTCCAATAACCTCTTGCCATTTAGGTAAACACTAAAGGAACTAAACACGCAAAAACCCATCCTTTGTTAATTAAATAATTCCATTCCATTCTCTTGACTGCATTCCTGTCTCTGAGTCTTTCTCACTCTCCGGCCGGCAACATGGTTACTTATATTCTGTGTTTCTTCAGTCACAGTGCTGGTGCAAGCCCTCATCTCCCCTCCTGCTCTACATACTCATGTATTGAGTTCTAGCATGKTCCTCACATCTTCACCTTCATAACTGCTCTTTTGGACATGTGATGAATCAGGGTAGGAAAACTGATGCTTTGGAGTTTTTTACTTAAGATAAGAGAGAATGGGGAAATAATATGTTGATGAGGTGCTAAAGACAGGGACTACTTAAACTTATTTGCCACTTAAAGAAATATATACATGCAGTCACACCCATCTTATCTACTCACACCCATTTTACCACTTAATTAAATTTTCTCCTAATCACACTTAGCAGAGGCACATTGAGAACAAATGTGGGAAGGATTTTGAGATAGAAAAATAGATAGAATTGATATATTTATATATATAAATGTATATATAAAATCAATTCTTATTTGATCTCAAGAATGGAGGGTATATGTACACGCATATATAGGCTTCTGTATTTTTAAATAATCCACCCACATGCTGATGGGAAATATTGGATATGAAATATTGGAGATTAACTAGACACCAAACAATGTTTGCCACATTGCTATGCCAATTCTCTTGGCATTCCAGTACCCCTGAATTAATCAATATGAATCAGTTCAAATCTATATTTGAAGTATATAATGATTGGTCATGGAAAGAYAAAGATAATACCCTAATAGTAGAAGTTTCATTTATTGTTCACTTAATCTTACTTGCTTTGTCAGCCTGTAGCAATAAGAAAAAATGCATTTTATTGTTTGAAATCTGAGGTTTTCTATAAACATGTTTCTAAGTTTAGTTGAATCAGTAATTTACATATCATATATAGATATAGATATATGACAAAGTAAAAAAAAAATATGGATAGTGCATTTTCCACCATCCAGTTAGAGAATGGAGGCATGACAATTTAAATTTCAGTAACCACAACAGCTACTTCAGCCACCAGTTTAAGATGAGTTCTGGTTTCATATAGAAGAAATGAGATTTTAAAAGTCCTCCAGTCTACAGTAGTTGTTTAGGATTTTTCTGTTATCTATAGGTTGAGATAAACACCAGCCTGAGGCTATTCATGCTGCTTTTATGATAAACAAGGCATTTTGCTTTATTCTCTCTCTCTATTGGGAAAAAACCAGCTTAGACAGCTTCTTAGTTTATATCAGGAACTTCATTGCTATTAGCAGGAGCTAAAACCCAACCAGCCACCATGGTCTCTTAAACAAAGAGGATTGTAGCATAAATTTCAATGCAAAAATACTTTCCATGCAAAATTATTTACTATATTCTGATTATAATGAAAACATTGGAATAATGGGATATATGACACACATTGAAAACAGGTGCCACAATCATAGCTGCCAATGCGACTCATTATCAAAGGAATAAGAAGCTTTTTTCTTTGAAGTATCCATGCCTCATCCTTCCTCACCTTTCCATCAGCCACCCTTTGTGTCCCCTCCTCTGGAAATTCACAACAGGCTCCAATACACTCTGTAATACACTGGACACAGAGAAGGGCCTACAGACGTCTCAGCAACAAAGAGACAAAAGGAAAAGCGTAAAGGTACCCTTTCAAGACTGACAGATTAATTCTTAGAGGTCCATGGCTTAGGGGAAAAACAAGTGGTTTTATTTGTGATAAAATAAATTCAGGACAAAAGCAGGAAAGAAATGTCCATCCAGCCCAGGAAATCCCCGAGCCAAACAACCTGCAACATTTGGAATGGCAACCACATCTCCAATAGCAGCTGAAAGCCTTGGGCTGTGGAAATCCTGAACATCATATTTAATCAGTAACAGAGACAGAGCTCTTAGCCAACCTCTCTGGAAGTCTGGAACCACTGAGTGGGAGGACACTGAGGCTTTATCAGGCAGCATTTATGGGCAGAGAGCTCCAACCCTCAGTGAACTGGAATTGAGACCCGAGCTGAAGAGGACCTGAATGCCAAACAGGCCACTTAAACTTCCAGAGGCATATCCAATTCATTATTGTACTCTGAACACGAGGAGGGAAAATAGGTGGAGAGAAGGGAGAAATAAAAGGGGAGGAGAAGACACTCCCCAGTGGGAGGAGGTATGGGATTGCCAAATGCCTCCTTGTCTCCCTGCTAGACAAAGCTGACTTTTTCCACGGTGARTGTAGGATTGAAGATGGCAAGCATTATGTGGGAATCCAGAGTGCAGAGAATATTTCTCTGCCTGTTTTGAAGGGTTCTACCCCCCTGGACAACCCTGTCTTTGACCTTCGTCCATGGGGAAAATTGCCTACCCTCTGGGAAGAAGCAGAATCTACACTGGTGTGAACCAGGTGATAGAACATTATGTAAGATTGTCACAGGGTGAAAAACTTAGAGGTGTTGGGTTTGTTACTACAGTAAATAGATAAAAAGTAAAAACTTCAAAATGGAGGATTGTTGTTGTTCTCCAGACCTTCTTCTTCTACTGTGCCGTGTTCTGCAGTAGAAGTAGTTTGGGGTGATTGGATAAAAAATTCCACAGTTCCTGTTTATGTGACAAAGTGATTTATTGAACATTGGTGGAAAAGTAAAAATATATTTTGTTTTGGGTTTTCATTGGGTGATTTACCTTTAAAAGACTGTGTAATCTTGATAATTTGGCTTTCTCTTGCATTCTCTGCTCTATGCTGTGTCTGGGTCACGTCAGTGACTCTATTTCTCTGATCAGACTTAATAAACAACTATCTGAAAGCAGAGAATGCTGAAGGTCCCGTTCATCTCTTGGACTTCTGGCAAGGACTCTAAAAAGTCTCCCCCATCCAGGGAGGCATAATTAAGGCACRGAAAAGTGTCAGCATTAAAATGTTGTCAAAGAAGAGTTGGAGCAAACCGTGAGGGGAAATCAAGGGTTATGTTGACAAAAGCAAAYACACCAGCAAGGAAACATACAGGGGAAGGTAGTTCATGTTACATAGGGAATAGTAAAGAAGCTGACATGAACTTCAAGAAACCATCAAGAAAAGATCAAAGTGTAAATAAGATCATAGAGGTCCTGCTTTATTTTTACTACTTGTTTTATGTGTCTTTTATGTRTGGAGAAAATAAATAAATAATCTTTCTTTTGAACCTTAATAAACTCACAGATCCCAGGAACAAAAGGGCTGATAGGTAGCAATCCCTGTTGTTTCAACAAGAGAAGCAAGGGGTCTGTCCCCAGAGACTCCTCCTGTAAAATGTGGGATCATTCACCTACAATAGCATGGGCTTCATTGACTCTCAGTGGAGCACTGGCTCCCMATATAAAGGGATGTTTAATCTAGCAGATAAAAGTAGAACAAATCAGGCGTAATTTGAAAAGCAAAGCAGCAAGTTTGTTTTTTCTTAAATGAGTACGTACTAATATGATGGATTCTTTACTACACAAAAGCTATAAAGTGGCAGGTATCTTTCCAAGGGGAGGATTGTACTTCTAGTAGACATTGGGGTTTATATAGGAATCTCTGGGCAAAATTTGGAGCACAGCCACCATTCTTGGTTTTCTGGTCTCTGAACTGAGCATCTGAGAACGATGAGAACCTGAGAATGTCCCTTACAGCATCTACAAGTGTTCATATGAAGGATGTCTTTACTCATTAAACACACCTTAACAATTTCACATCTGGGACATGCTGTGTAGTTCTCCTGTTCTCCGTCCAAAAAGAAAGAGCAATTTAGGATTTTATAGTTTCCAAGCTGTTTGTCACTGCCCTCTAACTTAGATATGAGAAGCATTTGAAAGCTCTGGGTTTCTRTTCAGTGTGAAACAGGTTTGTCTAAGTGTGCAGACCTTCACATCACCATCCCCAGCCCAAGCAAACCCAGATACTCTTGGCAATCAATAGTGGCAACAATCCAGCACATGATGTTGTGCGTCATGCAACATGATTTTGAGCAGATCTACTTAAAACAAGCCTGACGCTAATGGCCTGCAAGAACAGACTTCCACTCCTCACAGTATTGATAGGGCAGAATTGGTATTAAGAGTGGCAAAGCTTAAAAATTTCCCCAGTGAAATTCTTAGTAAAACACCATAGGGGAAACTACTGCAAAAATGAAGAACAGCAACAGAAACCAAGAAATGGTCAAACATTGACAAAAAGGAACAGCCTGGGATTAAACTAATGGAATCTGGCAGATATGCATTTTCACAATAAAATTCCTGGAAGCYTATTCACAAATAAAAAGGCATGATTCGTAAATGGACTTATTTCACCTCACACAGGTGGCTCTTATTTCATAAAATCATAGACTCATGAAGTGGTTTGAGTTGGAAGGAACCTTAAAGCTCATCCAGTTCCAATCCCCCTGCTGTGGGCAGGGACACCTCCCACTAGAACAAGTTGCTCAGAACCTCATCCAGCCTGGCCTTGAACACTTCCAGGATGGGGCAGCCACAGTTCTATGGGTAGTGTGGTCCAGCTCCTCACCATCCTCACAGTAAAGAATTTCTTCCTAATATCTAACCTCAACCTATTCTCTTTCAGTTTGAAGCCACCCCGCCTTGTCCTGTCACTACGTGCCCTTGTAAAATGTCCCTCTTCAGCTTTCTTGCAGCTCCCTTCAGCTCCTGGAAAGGCTGCTATTACCCCCAAAGCCTTCTCTTTTCCAGGCTGAACAATCCCAATTCTCTCAGCCATTGTAGAGTGCCACTAGGCTGGTCAGCTGTGGACATAAATATGACACTAGTGGTGGAGCTCTCAATGGTTAATCTCAACTTAGAGAAATAAAATTAAACTACGGAAGTCAGGCAAGTAACGATTATTTACCAAAACAATTTTGAAAATGCTGATCAACCACTCTACAAAAGCACTGTAACAATGTGACCCTGGATCTCTACTGGGTAAAGTGTTTTTCCATAAACCAAAACAAAGGGACAAGCAGAGCGAAACAGAGCCTCACTGGTGAAGGGATGAAGAGTCCAAGACATCACAAACAGAGTATTTTAGAAGTACAGCTGTAAGTTCTTTCCGATATTACTGCATATTTGTTGAATTCAGCAAGAAGCTGCTTTCAAATATCTTAAAGTATATGTTTATTAGATTTTTTTACCCCTCCCAACAGATCTCATTTAGTGTATGCTTTTTGTTATAMTTGACTTAGGAGGTCTCATGTGCCACTTTTCAGTTCACCTGGGCATTGTCTGTTAGAGCAAAAATGTAATATTTTGACTTGACTAAAATAAATATTCCCATAGACACCCAATTCTGAAGAAGCACAAAACAGAACTACTGACAAAAATGACATTCATAACTAGTTTATACTAAAACATGGCTATAGCCCTGAATGCAATATAAAAACAAATTTTGGACAAATTTTTGTGGTTTGCCAGAAATAATCACCACTGAAAAACACCCCCAGAAAGAAAAGTGCAGTTTGTCACAAGCTTAAAGAAATTTTCAATAAAGAGCTCCAAGAATGGAGACAGATTCTATCAACTGCTTTCGAAGGAGTTGGGTTTTTAACATGTAACTAGAATGACCAGAGCTCTTATGCATTAGGGTGTTTCAGTTTGACCCAAGTTTTAATTCTTTAATAGATGCATTAATTCTATTTTTTCAGGATTCGTACTTGAGCATAGATCACATCRGTAGTAGACTCTACCAGGCTTCCCTAGAGCCAGGTTTTACTGATCTAACAATGACTAAGGAAAGACATCTACTTACAGAAAATATGGAAATTTACACAGAAGCTGCAGTCTGACCAGCTTTGTGCCTGAACTGACAAAATCCGACAGACTCTGTAGTTTAAAGATGTCTCTGCATAAGAATTGGCTACAGAATAGGAAGTGCTACCAGAACTACCACATACAAGAAGAAAGAATTATGGTTATCATGGAAGTGTAAGTAATTTGTCACTTTTGTAAAAGCCGTTGCCAGAAGAGGCACAAAAGGAAATACAAAGATTTTCAAAACTGAACACATTCATCTCTGGATACAAAATTCAAATTAATTAAGAAAGTGATATTATATGACCATCTGGTCAGACAAGGGATAGAATAAAGAGATTTTTTACGTGTTGTTTTCACCACAAAATATGCTGGCTATGTCAGGAATGAGCTAAGATAACATGGCAGGAGATAAATCAGCTGCTCTGTGACTCAGGCACATTGAGAGGAGCTAAGCCCATTATGCTCCTGAGCTACCTACAGAGGAGAAATGCCAGTGCAAGCTCGTACCAGGGCTCGGTTCCACTGCCACTGCTCCTCTGAGGATTCTCCTGCACATCGGTGTCATGGCTGGATCTCAGATGTCCGAGCACAGCGAGTCCTGCAGCTCTACCTGGCACGTGTCCGGTTGCACAAGGGACATCGCTGTGGTTCTGATGCGGGACAGCCCTGCATGTTGATCCCTGTGGGAATCCTGGGGGTCAGCAGCCAAAGCTGTAAAAACTCCGTTTTTCTGAGTGAAAACCTAAAATCACTTAACTCTGAACAAGATAATACTTGAATTTAAAGCCATCACTTCCTTAGTCTTTTCATAATAGCTCTGGATTGATTCTCAGAATAATTTCCCAGTTCTCAGAATAATTTCCCAGTTCTTTTTTGTTAGTAGAGAAGTACTTTCCCTGTGCCTTTGTCACCCTCACATACCTGCAAAAATATATGTGACTTAAGGATGCAAATTAAACAATTCTCAGTAATCATTTGGCTGCATCTACATTTTAATTTAGATCTAGAGAAGCACCTTCGAGGCAAACATCTTAGCCATCCCCACTTTCCATACTCCATTTCACCGTACAGTCTTGGGGCTGGCTTCCTTTCCTCTGAGCAGCAGGACACCTGATGTTCTCCAGCCACAAATAAGACCTTCTGCCCACAGATCACACATGAGCCAGCCAAACACAAGCTCCCAAACTGCACTGAGTGCTGCAGGACCAGCAGCATTCACTCCTTCACTCTCTGGAGTCTCTGGGTAAGTCTTTGCTAGACAAAGACGCTGTCTTGAGAAACTCCTAGAATTTCTCCAATACTTTTTGTCTTAAAGTAAGGATGGGTTTGAAAACGCCGTAGATGTTGTTATTGGAAGCAAAAGTTTGCGTTAAAAGATTCTTGATACTTAGTTCACTTACAGAGTACTATACTACTGTATAGAAAAAATACCAAGTATAAAGAGGCTTCTTGTTTGTAAGATAGATATTCGAAAGTATGTCAGTTACATAAGCCTGACATTCCTTAAATCCAGCTGATATTTTGCAAATTTTAACTTCTGTACCTCATAGTTTAGGCTCAGAGAAACTATTTCCTTTTCATATGAAAAAACTTCATTGTGGTGTTTTAAGCAGAGTGACTGAAGCAGTGCAAGGCCAACACAAATTAAATGCTGACGCCTTTAGATGTTCTACAGATAAGGATTATCACTGTGCACAGCTTTGCCTTTCATACTGCAATGTTCACACTTTGCACCCTTTCTTAAATTTTTTTTTTACTTTTAAAACATACCAAAATGGGAAATACTTTGGGAGTGCTTCAAGCAAAGCACTTGAGTTAAATACGGCTTTSTTATTGCTTCAACAATCCACATACTGAGAGCTCTATAACCTTTAAGTTAATAAGAGGATTCTTTTAAGAGAGGGAAAAAAAATATTCATTCTAACCAATTTAATTTTTCTTTCTTCATCTCTCTTTTCCCTTCAGATTACAGCATCCAGGAAGAAGAAAAATTAGATAAAATTAATCCATCTACTGCTAGAAATATCTTAATGTATTCAGAAAAGATCCAGACTATTTTCTATATCAGTGACCACACGGCACAAAAACAACAAGAATCTAGATCTTTTAAATGTGCTTTTAGATTCAGAAGAAAACTTAAACACTTCATGCAGTCTTTCAAATATCCTTAATCCAGAGCATAACTGTGTGTTTAAATCCCTTCTTAGAGAACAAATGCATTTAAGGTAAAACTTGTTTAAGGACCAGATTGGGGCAGTTTTCTGTAAAATGTGAAATATACAACCCAAAACGGGCACACAGAACACGCATAAATTTTATTCTTCAGAGATAACTATAGAGATAAAGTGAAAATTCAACCCTGAAGGGCAATTTACWATCTTCCAATGTATTTCATAACTGGAAACTATGAAAGTGGGATGTAGACCGTTTCTGTGTCAAGTAAGTGCATACCACGCATAAATCTATACACACACTTGTATGTGTATGAAAACAGAAAGAGAGAACTCCATTTTAAAATTAAAGTCTAGATTCTTTTAGCTATATGCCCCAGGTTGAACTTTTCAGTTGTAACTGATGAGGAGAATCAGGGCATTAGAGGGAAACRCTAATCAAAATGTACAGTCAGTGCAATAATTTCATTAATGAAACAAAGCCACTTCTTGATGAAAAATCACAGCTAAGCAGTGCAGGCCTTGCTATGTGAAGAGCTAAGAAGTTTGGTACTAAACTAGGGGAYTTCTGGGTGTTTGGAATTCACCTAAACCTCTCTATGTAACTGTAACTATTCTTTAATGTCACACAAAAGAAGATATTTTGTATGGAAATCAGAGACAAACCGCCTTATCCCCCAACCCAGGATCTCTATTCCCTGTAGACATGACCTAATGTCTTGGCATTCCAGAGAAGCACCGGCACTTGAGAACGCTCCAACCTGTGAGTGCAGGCTYGGGAGGATTACAGGGGCTGTGCTGCACAGCACTTATGACAGGAATGCTTTGTGAGCCGTGCTCTTCATTCATCTCCGTCTTTCCTGACCGCACCAAACGCTGCTCTACCTATGGAATGGTTTGGTCATGTATGATCTAATTAGAGTCAGCGTGCACACACACAATGCTCGATTCAAGGACAATTCGGGATGAATAGCCAGATGTGTCTGTGCTGGGGAAGTGGTTAGACAAGTATTTACTGGGGACTGCAGGGGAGGGAGGGGAATGCACAGTGAAATAAACTTTTTAACCTGCATCTATTTTTGTAACATAACCATGAACCAGAGAACAACGGCATAAAGAGCAGCCAGAAATSAGAGGTCAAACTTGCCCCAAAACCCCATAAATAGGCATTTAATTTAGCAGCACGCCTCTACGTGCAGCCACATTTCCTCATCCACCCACCCGCCTTTCTTTTTGTAATTAAACAGTTGACCCTGTGAGGTGTTAACTACCTGAATAACCCTTATACGGGAGTTTTCTTAATTTCTATGGAGGAAGTGGAAAAAATTCTCAAGAGAAAAACATTTTGAAAACACACGTGTTGAGACTGGTTGTTGCAACGTACAAGTCTGATAGAGGACGTTTTTATAACTGGATATATTTTTAAGAAATTTAGAAAAAATATAATTGAAATACAGCGATTGAACATGAGCATATATGTGATATTCTAAACAAAAGCTATTCAAGCCCTGTTCCTGCTCCTACTAAAATCAATAGAAGGGTTCTATTGTGATCCATAAATAAGTCCAAAAATGTAGTGCTGATGTTTGTGTAAAACATATTTGATTCAATCTGGGATTTTCGTTCATAATGTGAAATTTTTTTCAGTGTATTACAATGTCMCCATCATAAATACCTCAAGAGACTACACCCCTAAAACAAAACCAAATCATAAATGTTTCTTGATGGTGGTTTTTTCTTATTGATCCCTTCAAGTCTTCCCAAGACTAAATGTTCACAGAAAAAAAAAAAAGCAAAATTTTCTGCCTGCCGAAGTTACCTGCTGACACGTAATCTCCTTGTGCAGTTTTGAGATTAGAAGTCTTCCCCTGACCAAAAAAAAAAGAAAAACTTTTGACAGAAAGTGTTAAAATTTTTGTGAGAATATTCACTCCACACTCAAACCAGGCGTAACACAGAGGTACTCTGAAGTCATCTCAAAATTAAAAAAATAACTGTAGGTTTACCTTCTTACTTATTCATTCAGGAAAACATAAAAGTTAACAACCTGTGTGTGTATTGATAGGTAAATATTTTAGCCTCAGCCAGCAGTTCATTCTGAACATCTATTAAGAATAAACTTGGATCATGGATTGTGTTTATTTGCAACAAATATCCAAATATGACAGTACAGGTCTGATTTTCCAGTCTGTGTTGCCATGTAGGTGCCACATTCAATCACTTCACAATCACATGAAGAAATAAGGCAAACTAAATAAGAAGATATTTAACTTGCAACATCTGCACTCTATTCCTCAGATGCTCCCAGGCTCGTTCTGACAGGCACCATCACAGATTTCCTCATTCTCTCTGAAAAGTTTCTTAAACCCAGAATATGAAAGAAAATCCCAAAACTGAACATCTGTGATTGATTTTTAACTCTGAGGAACACCTCTCATAATATTTCACTCCGTGTTACAGCTTAGCTAGAACATTATGATCAGAAATAAGGAGGTTATCTCCATTTTCTGAGCGTTCACTAGACACTTCACCAGAAAGAGCTGTCAAAAAACACTGCCACATTCTGACCTGCATAAAACTTCTTGTTGTCTTCTCAAGTCAAGAAATGAAGTTTTTTCTTCAAAAAAAAGTCCAAAATTACTAAAGTTTGTGATATAGCAAAATGCCATAATACGAAAAGGAAAGATTCTGCTTTTAGAACCAGGCTTTCCTGGAAGAGATAAATCATGTGGCAAGTTGATTTCCTGAGTCATAGCAAGGAATTGTGTAGGCTTCATGTAGATGTATAAATAATGCCCAGTACTCAGTGCAATAATTTGCCATAGGAAACAATTAATATCTAAAACTTGGGTATTCACCCACTTTCTCTCTGTGGAAGATTGAAGGAAGCAAAATAAGACAAACTCTGCTGTTATGCAAGAGTTACAGAAACAAGATTTAGAGTTCTCGCYATAGCAATGAAACTGCTGAAAGAACAAAAGTCAGGCTGAGCTGAAAGTTAGACAGCAAATTACAAAACTGCTTCCACACTGTTCATAAAGTTGACCTAAACCCAGGAAAATGCTCCTATTCTCTTCACTTGCGCTTGATAAACTCCATAGCAGGAAACTAACACTGCTTTAGGCAGTGCAGAGCAAACCTTGGTTTGTAAAATTCACCCTGAATTATTTTAGCTCTCACACAGCTATCCACTGGTTAAAGGGGATAGACATACCCACATCTAAAGTGCTATTGATCAAAGAATTTCTTAGAATATCYCTCTGTCGAAGGAAGGTTGATTATAGGACAAGTTAATAGACTGTATTTTCCCAGATGTGTTAATAAGGTTTGAGGAGTACTGTAGAACTTCGAGCAGTTCTTTTATAGTCCCAGGAAAACCTGTGGGGCAGTACTGTTTAATTTCATAGAATTTAACTCTCAAAAAGGAGTTTAAGTATATATATAATGTCCTGCTCACTGACTTTTAAACTAATTAGTGAAATGATTTGATAATTTTTATATATTTCAATGACTTCAACTTAAAAACTACTACAAACCCTCTCTAAGCCCTTCTTCCAAATGATGAGGAATGCAGCCTAATTTTGAACAAATTCACTTCAGAATTGATAGAGGCATATATGATGTTCTCAAACAGAAGCCAAGATGTTTTTAACCAAGTTATGAGACCATATCAATATTGAAACATACTCTGGATACAAACCCTGCAATGGATTTGTGATTGTAGGACACCCTGGTTTACACCTACAGCTACACAAGATCCCTGTTCCTGCTTTGCCTGTAAGAGTGGAGCATTTCAGGAGATGACCTCCAGAGCTTTGGGCAGCTGCCTGTAATTCATCACTCAACCTCCTCCCCTGAGCACTTGAATTGCAAGGGTTACTGGGAGGAGCTGGARTTGGTGTCACACCTCCTTTGTAAGATTTCTCCCTACAAACCTACAGAACTATGGGGGGTTTACTGTTCCAGCTTGGGGAGGACACATAATTCACATGTGTAACTTCTATATAGCAGTGAATTCCCAATGCAGATGCATGATTATGTTTTTCTGCCTCCAGAGAAAAAGAGGCATAAACATATGCAAAACCACGATTAAGAGTGGCAAATGCAGGGAATAAACAGTTTTCCTCCCCCTTTATTTTGCATTTTATAGACAATCACATAAATCACCAGTAATTATACACTTAAAAATGATCTTTAATAACTGGAAAAACACATTCATTACTTCCAGAATTTGTAATTTACAGTCTCTGTATTCACAGACAAATGGCATAAATTCAAATTAAAAATGTAAACATAGTTCTTTAACTTCCAAAGAAGTTATATGCATAAGCTATACATTTCTTTAATGATATTTAGCACATATTCTTCCAGTTTTGGTTAAAATATTTTCAATATTTTTATACATATTTCGTGCCATATTTTCATTGCAATAAGAGCCATTCTATRTATATATACATACATACATATATATACATACACATTCGTTGTGACTTTGGGAAGGACAAGAGAATGTCCCAAATCAAGGAAGACTAGGAGAGCTAAATTCAGTAAAAATCATCCTGCCATGCATTCAAACATCAAGCTTACCCTATGTGTCCTTAGAAAAAAATAGAGGGAGCCATTCCAGTGATGAATGTTTATTTCTGACAGACACAGTAGCCACGTAGTTACAGTTTAGAATTTACGTTCTTGGGGCTGTTAGATACAGCTGATCATGTTAACTGTGTAATCATCACCATCATAATGTTCAATTTCGTAAACCACTAAGAAATGCTAATGAAATTGGCCTCCAGAAAGGGCAAACACCAGCAGGCTGCTCAAAAGAGGGGTACTTACAAAAAAAAACCCCAAACGCTCTCAGACCTTTTGGTTGCAGAAATTTCAGGTTTCAGAATTGCAGTCTTACCAGCCACACCCCAGTAATATAATTTAAATGCAGGAACACAACTAAGAAGTTATGTTTTGGTATGGAAACAGAAAACTTTTTATGTTATTTGGAAATGTAAGCTTTACACATACAAACACAGAATACTGGGACCACAGAGTGTTTGAACTGCTTCCTCCAGCTGTCTCCATCTGAGTTCCTAAATTCATTTCTCATAAGTAATTGTGCATCTAACTCAAAGAAAATTAGATTACATATGCCATTAGTTTTAATGGCTCAGAAGAAATAACCGGGCTAGATTGTGCATGGCAACCAAGGAGTCATAGCTGTGAATTGTGTGGGCAATCGCATGATTTCACTGCAGAGGGTGTCTGTACACACAGAAAACCATATTCACACCAGCAAGGCAGCCACAAAGTMCTGAATTGCATGAGATTGTTCAGTTTTATTTACTCTGCCTTTTGTTTAAAGGGCAGTGTAACACATATTGAAGGGAAATGTTTTCCAACTGCTTCAACAGATTCTTCTTCTTTATTACTGCGTTATTATGCCTCTTACTCTATTCCCTTCTTAGTAAAAGGTATCAATTAAGAAAACACAAAACCTAGAGATTCCTGCATATCAAAAATAATATGAGCATTGCTACATAGTCATCAATCCAACCCAGCCCAGCTGAGTCTCTGGCAGTGACCCTTGCCACAAAACAAAGGTAACAGGACTCAAGAATAACTTGCAAAAGTGAGTTCTGGAATTTCATTAAGTTCTCAGAAGGAAAAACTGTAATGAGCCTTATGTTGAAATCCTGTTGTTTATCTGTTTTATGCATGGGTGTTTTTATAATGTTTTATTTTCATCTTAGTTGAGCCACTGTTTGTCATTTTTAGTTTAAACATAATATCTGTACTCTTTTTGAAGACGAKCTTTAAGCCTTTTTTTTTTTTTTTTACTGTAGCTTTCTTTCCTAAGCATGTGGAAAAAAAATAAGAAGTTTCAGATAGTGGTGTTGATATAACAGCATTACAAGATTTTACTATCATTTTCTTTCCTAATTTTATACAGTGTCAAAGTTGACTTCCTTCCATTAGTCTCATTTACTTCAGCCTATAGGGATTCCTAGATGGTTTTCCTGAGCAGCAACAATCAATTTTTGAATCTGTAATTCTTAAATTGTAAAAATAATGTCAGTGATTCTTTCAGTGTGAATCAACCTTTCTATTAATGTATTTACTTTGTCCCATTATACTCTTTATAATGGTGTAATCATTACATCAAATGTAATCATTTCCATGTTCCCAATTTTAATAGGTTTCTCTGGACTTCCATGATTAATGTCCAGCCTTAACCGCACTCAAAAATTTTATATCACATTTGCATTTTTTTTACTTCAAGATGTTTYGTGTCATTTTTTGCAAATACAAGCAGACATAGAAACACATTTTTAGCGTTGCATAAAGGGACTAGTGGTGAACTTAAGTGCTTGTTCTTGCAAGTATTTGCACTGGTGCACACGTGCAAACACACATACCCGAAACGGTGCCAAAAGTAATGCAGAGCTTTGGGGTACAAAGTTAACTTTTTGCCATCTTAAAAGCATCTCCTATTTCCTCAGTTCTCTCAATCATGTTTTCCGTGGAGCATACAGGAGATATTATAGAAGAAAATATTTTTAGGTATTAGAGTTATTTCAGTACTCTGTACCACTGGACATTGAATATGAAAATACAGTACGTATTCTTCAATAAAATTATTTGATTTTCTTCTAGCAAAAAAATTTGTGAAAATTATATAAATATTACTTATTATGAAATCTGGCAGAGAACTTTGTAACATCCACTTTTATGTGGATGTGGATATTAAAGTTTAATATAACTTTTCAAATTAATAGTCTAAAGGAGTAGTTCAATGTAAGATTTTCCTGAAAACAAAACCCCAAAACCACAACCAGCATTTAAAGATTTTTCTTGGACTACTGTGACAATTTTTCTTCAGTTAAACATGTCCATTATAGTAGCAGGAATATTTTCCTAAAGTTCCTTTTTGGTGTTTTTGTTCCTTATGTAGCAGGTCATTCCATTAGGTAGCCCTCCAAGTGACCCAAAGGAGATATATTAAAATCTAGTCATACAATACCCCTGGACTATTTTACATAATAAGAATTTTTTTTCCAACTCCCAGATGTTGCTAAAGGACAGAAAAAAAGACCTGTAAAATTCTTCATCATGAATCTTTTTTTTCTGCAAATCCCTTTTTTCCCCCCTTTCAAAAGCAATTCTGAATAGAGGTAAAAGAAGACAAAACTTGACCTTTTGTGATCCCAGCATTAATAGGTCTGTTCATAATTCAATCTGTGTGTGTGTAGAAGCATCCATGTGGAAACGTGCAGGCCTGAGAGACATAAAGCCTTTCCCTTTAAACATTATCTGACCCTATGAGTCTTATTCACAAAAGAAGGCTTACGTACGCATAAGTTGAAAAAAATGCATGCTTTTCATTGTGCCACAGAGAGCCTACACATTTTACTCCTCATTCGCCAGGAAAACTCATCATGGAAGTGACACTCGTACAGGAGCTGGGCGAGGGAATGGTAAAAGAGCACAACACAGCAAAAAAAACCCCAGCACATGCAAAGAATAAACTTCTTTTCTCATTAAAAATATAGGAGGGTCCTCTCCTCTGCTGGCATGTGACAGGGTGAGGGCATGGATGTGAGAGGAGTCGCTGTCCCCTGTGTTTTGCAGCCTTGCAAAACTCTACCTGAGGAGAGCAGCCTGTTTTTCTTGCTATTCTGTTTTCTCCTTCTGTAATCTGTGTTCACCAAGGTGAGGGACGCCTGTGTCACTTGTACTGGACTGATAAATATTTATAATACCATATTCATAATTTCATAGATTCTAATGATTACGATTATACAGTACACTGGCTTCAAGACAATCYTGCAAGGTATTCAAAGTCTACCGATGCCGCTGCAGATCCACAGCAAACGAGAGTGTCAGGTATTTGTGTTCTGTCAATCCATGGAGTCCATCTATTACCAGCATCCATTCACAGCTCTCCCRTTCAGTTTGGCTCTGGAAAGTCAGCTGTCAGTTTAAACACTTGGTTACCCAGAGCCCACTCACGTCATCAGAGAGTGCTCTCAGCCACTTTGCACTGAACCTGTCAATTGAAACCTGGACAAGGGGCAGGAGACACACAGTTGTAAGAACAGCAATAAGAGTTTACATCTACTGAAACAAATCCTCAGCTGGTGCAGGTCAGCCAAGCTTCAACAGCTGCAGTATTGATTTATACCAGGATCTGAGCTCAGCAGCTGTAATTATTTTCTAAACAAACACCATCGGGAATCATGGGGAAGACTTTTCTTAATGAGTAATGAGTGAAGTAATGATGACATTCCCACCAGTTTCTAGCATTTTCCCTCCCAGTAAAGGGGAATTACTGTCCAGATTTTGAAAATCACATTGTGCACCTATCTGCATCTTCATATGCCCAAATACTTTCAAAGTATGGCTTTAACAGCACTCCTGTGAGATTTAGAATCTCACAGGAGGTATGCTAAGGAATGAAAGAAACGGAATTTCATGGCCCTTGATTGCTTTAATTGTAAAAAAGAAACAATACTATTCAATAGGTCATCAGAAACCAGAAAAAAACCAACATCAAAAGTAAGGCTGTGATGGTGCCACAATTAGCTATTTACAATAGGTCCAAATGTTCAGATTCAGCACCTTTTTAAAATGAAAAGCCWTTATATGAAAAAAGCACGTATCCCAGTGATACCAATTGTGTTAACAACTAGTCATTGTTTGTTAGGTTGAATGTCTAAATTGTTAATGAATAAAARTCTAATCTGAGATTGATTAAATATATCTACATTTTATTGTTTTTCATAATACGTATGATAATTTATAATATGATAATGCCCACTAGTGTGATACAACACCTYCTGTTTGAATTACAAGAAATTGTTTAGTTAGAAAAGTCACAAAAATGGGGAATATTTAAAGGTAAAGCTTGATCATTTAACATGGAAATACCACTGAATTTGTATTCAGGCTAATGTCGAGTGACACTGAATTAATATCCACATTGAAGGACATATGAAATATTGACAACTGACGGAGTTATTCAAAAGACAGAASAGAGGCCCAACATTTTCTTAGTGATGGACGTTATAATTCCAAAGAGAATCAGAGAGCTGTGACTGCCCTGCACCCAGCACCCACTTCACACTGTGCTGCTCAGAGGGGCTCCTCCCTTGCTGCTGGTCACTCCTGGATGCCCACAGGTTAAAGCTGCTCAGGGGTGCCAAGGTGAACAGCTCCCTGCCCAGGTTCAGGCTCTCAGAACCACAGAACCGGTGAGGTTGGGAAAGACCTCTGAGATCATCGAGTCCAACCTATGACCCAGCACCACCTTGTCAACCAGACCATGGCACTGGGTGCCACATCCAGCCTTTCTCTAAACACCTGCAGAGACGGTGACTCCATCGCCTCCCTGGGCAGCCCATTCCAATGCCCAGCCACCCCTTCTGTGACAAAATTCTTCCTAAAAGAATTCCAGGAGAAGTGTGACCCATGTGAGGTGCTTGGGCACTGCGTGGTGCAGTACCTGTCACCACTTCCATGGATTTTAGTGTGCCAGAAGTCTTTTGGAGGAGAGTTAAAATACCCTGCTCGAGGTTAGTGAACAACCTGAATGGCTTTTGCACATGGTTCCCAACATTAAAATAAATCAAGTAGATTTGTATATGTGGGTTATCAATTTACAAGCTCCAAAGGGAAAATTTAGTAACTCTAAATGAACTGAATAATATTTATTGAAAAATCTTAAGTATCTAGAACCAAAAACACTTTTAATATTTTGCCCACAGTACATATTTCGCTCTACGCAAATTTCATTGTTCCTTTTTTATTTTCATGGCCTTCTAAACATTTTAAGGATGGTTCAGGGCAATATATGGGTTATGGTAATAATTAACAGTATTTGTCTTCTACTTCCATATTTCTGCTAATAAGTGATGGGTCATTAAAAGCTCATTGGTTTGATACATGCCTTTTAGGAGGAAAAGAGAAAATTGCCAACATGGAACTGGAAAAGCAATTCATGCCAGCCTCAGGAAGATAATTTAGAATTTCTGCCAAAGCAAGGAGATCAGGATTGAGGTCTACATATGATGTTTAGTGAGTCTGTTTATTTAAGAAAAATTTGATTTGTTAGAAATTAGTAAATAACAAGGAGCAGTATTATTACTGAGACAAGCTAACCTCAAATAAAAATTATTGCTAGAGAAGTGAAATATCATTGGTATAATTCTAAAAATATTTTTAATTATTCCAGGAAATTGAATATTAATATACATTTACAGGTAGCATTTTGATAAGATGCATGTGTTAATAGTATCATATCTGAAGGGCTTATTTCTTTTTGCCATCAAGAAACCTACTCTGAAATAATTCTTCACTTTTAACTGCCATCAATTTTGTATTAATATTTCATTTATAGAATATGCTGACAACTTCACAGCATGAGATATTGTAAGAAAAATGCTTGATTTAATAGCTTTTCATTATATTTCCTGCATAATCTTATGATTAGCTTAGTGAATCTTGACATTGTAAACTGCATTTTCCCCCTAAGAGAACAGAACAGAGTTTAATGTTTGTAATTAGAGCAGCAACACATTTCTAACAAAAGCAAAGAGCTACTTAAATTCTTAACTGAATACTAAATATCTTCCTTTGTTGAAATAGCTCTTTTAAAAATTGGTTTACAAGCAAAAGGAATCATATATTAAAAAAATTAAGAAAATTTGAAGAAAACATCCATAGTTTCTCTAGAAAGTTTCAGAACTGATAAAAAGTATGACCTATACCAACACCCCTTTTGATTATATGAGATATAAACGCTGCAGTCAGGGAGGTTCTCTCTAAAGGTAGAATGAATCCATCCTCTACATGGSGTTGGAGGACACTGAACACATTTAGAGTAACTGAATTGGAATATATTGAGTTTTTACCTCATTCCAAGCTTCCCACCCACCCTTCCCACCCAGTCACTGGGTTTTTTTCCTTTGTTCCAAACACATTGGCAGAAAGTAGGCTGGCAGGGATAAGGAGAGAGAGGACATAATCTTTACTCTACATTCTCATMGTGAAAATAAAGACGGTGAAGATGGCCAAGAAGGAGAAGTCTGTACAAGCAAAAGGGCCGATGAATTTGTTTCCATCCTGGCGGAGTGAGGGAAGAAGAATGAAATTGCACTTACCAAAATTCTTTTGGGGGCAGAATAAATAGCTATGCACTGCTTCTTACACAGAACCAGGRACTAGGTACTTTTACTTCTTTTTTTATCAATGTTAGGCATCAGCAAAAGTTAATCTTTGATTGTTAAGGATGGATACTCATGACGTGACTCAGTTTTCGATTTTTCAYGGAGGTAATTGGATCTAGAAGTCAATCTTCAGTATAGTTTTACACAGAAAGGGCTAGAAAAGAGAAGAAAGTTAGAGTCCATGTCAGACCACTCAATATGGAATTAGGAAGACAAAGAAAGAGAGCAAAATTGGGGATGAAGTGCAATAGTTGTCTCTAAAGAAAAAAGGCTTTTCTTCAGAGACATTCCAGACTATAAAAAACTGTTTTACAAAAACTTATTCATAATAGTCATCATTCATCATAAATTCAATTACTTTAGTAAGAACKGGAGTTTTCTCTGCCAGCCAATATTGCTACTCACTTTACAAGGTATTTGGCTGTTTCTGATAAGCAGCATTAAATTCATTAATAGAAAAGGATCATAAACCAATGAGAGTGTAAACTCAAAAGAGAGTCACATATATAGCTCAGGAGACTTGTGTGTGTGCCCTAAACAGGACACAGAGAATATGAAGTTATTGCTCTTGCCCAGCACAGCTCTCTCTCTCTCTCTCAGAGAAATTACCCTTTGCATCTGTGGATCACAATACACCACGGAAAAAGATGTAAATCTGAAGATTCAGGAATGTGTATCCTGAAATTATTTTTGGCAATTATTTTACTGGGTCATTAAGAAGGAAAGCAACAGAAAATTGCCCCATTTTTATRTGGAGATCACAATGAGCTTCAATGCCAAAAAACAACTTTTCTGGCCTTCAAATATAGTCTTTATGGTCTTCTTTTAGTCTTATTTGCCAACAAAGTTGCTTTATATAATTCACTTACTTCCTCTGGCTTTAAACACAACTCCTCTGTTATCATTGAAAGAACATCAAATTATTTTTCCCCCTAAAAGCTAAAAACAAACTCTGGCTGCAGAATGAATAATAACATGCTACAGGCACATGGATTAAAAACCAATAAGCATTTTAATATAAACACATATGTCGTTTTCTTATGCATTTTTATACAAGCATTTTTAAGTACACTTGTTCTTTTTTTGCCATCAAATTGAAAATGGATCTATTTTAWATGTTATTAGAGTTCCTTGGCTTGCAATATAATTGAAAAAAACCAAACCACTTTTCAGAATTAACAACATTAAAACTTCATAAACCCCAAATACATTTTTCAGTGTTCACTATTTTAAAACGGTGAAAGCTATGCCTAAGTCATACGCAGTAGAGGTGAGGTTAAAAAGAAAATTAAGACCATGCTAGTTTTGACAATAGTCAATGTTTTTGCGTGGGCTGTTTGAAACTTCCAGTTTGCAGCTCCTTGGGGGGTCCTATTGAAATGCACTTGTGCCCTACCTGTGGTAGGGATTGGCCTCACATCTGCATTTTCCTCTCTGGACAGTGGCAGGTGTTTGCCTTCCCCAAGACACCTGTCTGTTGGGACCAGCAGGAGAGGATCAGTTATTAACTCCAACGAAACCAGGATTTCACCTACTGTCCCAAAGTTTGAAACCATTCAGACCATTCATCTAAGAGTGGTAAATGAAACCTCTGGAAAGGCAGAAGGGCTCTGTGTGTGCTCGCTGTCACGAGGCAATTTGATTGACACCAGTACACCCACTGGCCTTCAGCAATTACAGCTCAAAAGAAAACCAGCAGAACAGGGAGCAGATGGGCAAGCTTTTAAGTAAAAATAAAAGTTAGAGTTGATTACTGTTAGCACACAAAACTTTCTTCCTGGCACGAGCTAAGGGTTGACAAAGTTAGCTGTATAGGACTTGCCTTTCATTTGACAGAAAACATTGCTAAAACTCTGATTCTAAATATGAAAAAATGCCTGGGCACTTGCAAAGGATCTAAGAACTTTATTATGAAAAATTCTAAGGGCGCCATTGAAGATTCCAGAGCAAAACGGCCTGCACTTTCGTGCATAAGTAAAAATAAAGTAAAACATCTTTAAAGGAAAATGAACAAGAGTTTAAGCCAAAAGARGTGATTTCAGTCACAGATCTTTGAAATCAAACACTGCATCCTTACTTCTCTTTTTGTGGAAAAGACACTAATCTAGTGTCCTGTTTTTTCAGCATTTGCTTAAGTTTATTCTTGTATTGCTGCTGAATGAGACTGTACTGACTCAAAAACGTTTACACTGTTGGCTACATTTCATACAGAAAATACCTATTTCTCCAGCCAAAYGAGTGTAACTTGTCCAATAAAACAGATATACCTCCATGGCATAACATCTTCCGAAGASCAGGATCTGTTTCTGACTATCCTTATGTGAGTCTGTGCGTAACACCTGAAGCTGTGGGAGACATGAAAGCCGGAAAGCTCTACAGAGCCGCTGTTCCCAGACTTCCTGAAAGCCTTTGGTGGTGAAGGCGTGAGTCCAGGTTTGCATGTCACTCGATTAAATGAGTAAAAAGCCACCARCTCCAACAGACACCAGTGCAGAGGGGCTGAGGGTCTGTCCCAGGACATTCAGATACACGGGGGGAGGGACCAGTCAATTGTAAGCACGGCTGCGTTGAGATCACAGGAAAACCCAACGCATCTCGGGGTCCTCACAAAAGGCTACAGAAGCTACACAGAAGAATAGCTCTTCCTTTTCCTCCCCCAAGCCTCCACAAACAGCTAAAAATGATGCTTCTCTGAGCTCCTGATCTCCACCCCCAAGCCAGATACACAGAAGTTAAAGATACCAAGACAGGCATTCATTTCTGCAGCAAATTTCTTCTCTACATGCAAATTTTTACAGAAAATACTCTTTGCTTTGCTCTCTCAAAAGTTATGCTAATACCTGCTGTTCATAGGAAAATGGATAAGAGTAGAGAAATTTTGTTAATTTTTCCCCCTGGCAACTTTTTTTAAAATAAATATTTGGTAATTCTAACTGGGTTCTAGGAAGGCTTAGTGAACATCCAAATATCATATCATAAATCAAGTTAATAACGTTAATTTTGTTATACAGCTCTGTCTGGGCAATTAYGTGGAAAGTGGTGACCTGTCTGTGCTAACACTCCAAGATGGAGCTAAAYTATGTTAGGAAAAATACCTTAAAGAAAGAAAAAGGAAGTAAGTATGATACGCAAAAATATTTGGGGGGGGAACAAATTAAAGATTAAGAGTGAAAAGAATGCAGAGAAAAGAAATGCATACGCAAAAGTTAGAAAGAATACAAATTATTAAAATCAAGGTGTGACAAGATTAACTCACGGAATTAGAATAACAAAATTATCAAGATTCAAGGCTGATAGATTACAAATAAAAGATTAGAAATCCACAATTTGCACTTTCCCAGTTTTCTTTTTATAGAAATAGAAACATAGAAACCTATGCAACCCAAAAATCCACACCTCCTTATGTCTTGTAAGGAGCACAAAGAGTATTCACATGTATACAAGGGCTATGGTACCTCACCTCCCTCTAACTTCTCATTTCTACAGAATTTATGTGAAGTTGCAGCAGCATGCTCACATTTTACATTCCGTGTGCCATAGCTAACACAACTCCACAGGCACAAAAACCTGGGGAATCAGCAGCAGCGTGGCAATAGCTCCATTAATTCATTTACATGTCAGTAAAATGCATTGGRAAACACCTTCAGCAACGTTCTAACGAGCCCCTAACTGCCTCTGATGTGTAACCAAAGAATTGCMGGGCTCAGTAGAGCTCTGCTTCCTTTTTTGGCTACATTAAATTGTTCCTGCAATGCAGCAATTGAGTATTTGCAGCATCTTTTTAAGTAATATGCCTTACTATTTAAATTTGTAAAAAAGAAACCAAGTCCTTGTTTGTTTATTAAAAATAACCCAKAGTAATTAAAAAATATATGAAACTCACTTTCTTTAAAATAAAATGCTGTGCATATACCTACATGAAGAATTAACATATGTAGCACATAAACCCCCCTATAAATCACATATTMCAAAAATGTGCAAAAGTTAAAAGTTCAATTGATAGTTATTCAAATATTTGTTTAGCTGACCATAGGTATAAAAGTATCAGAATATAACAGTTTATACACATTACTTTAACAACTGGTGCCAAAAAGAAAATTCTCAATAAAAAAATCATGCCTATTAATTTTTAAAAGTCATTATTTGTAACCAAACAGCAAACAGCTACTGTAAATACCTTTACAATTATGCTTTTTATGCAGATCAATATAAATAATATTGTTTAACCAAAATTCTCTGACACTCAACCTTCATATCTGTGTTGACAAGATTCTCCAATGGTTTGTTACCATACAAAAGAGTGGGACAAATTACTTATTTATATATACAAAACATGCTTATAAAGGCCAGCTGCAGGTATTTTTTGGAAAGTGCATTTTAATAAGGTCCTATTCAGTGGGGGAACAAATGGGGAAAAAGTAGTTTGCACTACAGAGTTTAGTGCAAGAGCTTTCTCTTTTTCTAACAACGAAATCAATCATTTGTCCAGACTGTGGGGAGTCAGAGTTAGTTACTGAAAAGAGCTCCATATATAAACAAGTCAATAACTCATTGTGTGTTATTGTTGGACTGAAGAAGTCTGCTTTCAAAAAGCTGCCCCTGCTTCTCTGAGAATGAATGTCACTGTATTCAGAGAGGGAGAGAGGGCCCTTTTGTTTCTAGCTGTTGCTGACTGCCGTTTATGTATGGGAAAAGGGATGTGGCTGCTGGTTGTCCCAGGAAAGCCCCGGCATCACCTCCGCACAGCCCTGCCCAGCCTGGCCCCGGACTTTACTGTTGTATATGGACTTCTGTCAGGGAATTCACACGTTCCATCCCGCTCCTGAGTTCACTGGGAACGTTTGTAAATGTTGTTCGCATTTTACCAAGATAAARTGGCCAAAGACTAGAGGAAATAACRTACTYGAGCACTTTATTTTATCTGTGATGGTGTAAGGCATAACACCCTAAATATAATTAGCCTTACGGTTCTCTGAGTAAATGTCAGTTTAGGAACTCGAGAGAACATAAGTGAACTTTAACGTCTTTGTACCATTTCATGGTTTTTCTTTAAAAGAGAATAAACCCCCCAGTTGTTCAATAATCTCAATTCAGACTTGGGGGGAAAAAGGAATTTAAATGTTGTTTTTGTTCACCTGACTAAGATTAGAGTGATCTCACTTATCCTCCAGCCCAATCAGTTAAAAAAATTTCTGACTTCTGAGATTTAACAGTAAAAATTGGAGGTCCTGCAAACGATATCATCATTCCACAAGGGAACTCAGGGAAGTTACATTTGTACATACATGTTAAGCTATTAGATGTAGAAGTGTTTTGAAGATTACATGTAGAAGTGTTTTAAAGAGCATTCCTACTCTAGGTTGGACTCTTCTTAAAAAGGACAAACTTCACTACTTTTAAAGTAATTCCATTTTCATTTAAAAACAATACTCGATGTATTCTTTACACTGACACAGAAATAAAAATTTCCTTTCCTTTGAGCCTAATAAAACTGGAGGAAAAAAGTCATGATCTTTGCATCGGCCTGTGGAATTGGCACAGGTTCACACAGGAAATAAGCTTAATCTACGTTCCAAAATATTTACAACACTTCCTTAAACTACAGAGCATTTCTTAAGTAATAGAGAAATGTAGAAGAAACAGCAAAATTTGGTCATCAAAACCTCGTGATGAATATTCAAGATGTTTTAGGAGGCAGATCAATAGGGAAAGCCCAACAGGAAAAGCTCATCAAYAAAGTTTCAGAGTGTAAAAAACGTGATTGCACTGTAAAATCCCAGCTATTACACAGATTTGCAGCCTACAGCTGATCAGGTCTGTGCAAACCAGAGTGGCTCTGTTGAGACCACYGCACTTATTCTGGATTTTGGGAATTCACTGCTCTCCAGTAGTGTCTCTCTTGCCTTGGAGCCTCTGTGGGGCTACAGGACAGATTCAGGTGGAGTACTCTGTAAAGCTCACTTGTGGTTTGAAACTTGTGATTTTTAGTAGAATTCATCAYCAGAACCAACCACATTTCTAGTCATTCCTGCTGTCTCTTAAAGAGTAATGAGATTCTGCATATCAGGGAAAGCAGGTGACCTTGGTGAAGGTCGCCTCCTGGGTGAAAATAATCATTGAGGAACTCAGAGAAGAAACAGGAAGTGAATCTTATAAAAGTAACAGCTATTAAAATTGAGGATGAATTTAAAAGCTTTGTTAAAACCCAGACCTTTTACAGTTCTTCTGAGTAAAACCACAWACACTGGACTTACACCTCAGCAGTGTTCTGAGAAAAACCTGTCTGCAAAGGAGGGCTGCCAATGGCACATCAACTCAGGGCTCAGAAACAGCCAYGGACTGAGTCTGGGCTCCGAACCGAGAGTTTGCCTTCAGAAGTGCTCAGGAGAGGCAAGGAATAAAAGACTCTTCCAGGAAGTCTAGCTATACCTTTTCCTCTTAAATTTTACTTATTCTGTGGATATTGAGATCCTGTTGACATCATGGACACTCTACAGCCCAAGGCACTTAAACAGAAGAAACACTGACCCAACRCTGAGTAATGATCAAGTGAACACGACCAAAAAACCTACCATAGTTGAGCACTTACATGGCTGAAGGAGCTTATGGATGGCAAACATTTAATCTCAAATACATCACACTTCAGAAAGAATTTCTATATTAAAAAATACGTATTTCACAGCTATGGATGCTGATTGACAACAATATAACTCAGTCTTTATGTCCTACAAGATTTGCAAATGTGCTAGTTTGGCAAAAAAGAATATTGTAAACTGGAGGGAAAAGATAGAAGCTGCCTGAATTAAAAAGGAATTAGTAAGCGGATACTGGTACATACTTTAATATTCCTGTAGTCATGCGAAGTCTTTTTGTATTTGTAAGTTTGACAAAAAATAATTCATTAATAACAACTTATAAGATATTTCACAGGGAAATATCTTGCAAAATTAAGTGAAATAACTGTCTTTAATAAAGTGGCCAAGCAATACTAGAAAAAAATATATAAACTCCATAATACAAGATACATAGATATGTAGGAATTATACATACATAAATGTTTAGCTATTTAGAGACC